>CAJQZJ010031887.1:4217494-4269532 GCA_907164525.1 Lophiomys imhausi | reverse complement strand
ACACACACACACACACACACACACACACACACACACACACACACACGCACGCACGCATGCACGCATGCACACACGCACAGGCACACAATTTTTAAGCTGGCTGTGGGTTGGCAGAAAGGCTCAGCAGGTAAAGACAGTTGCCACCAACTGACAGGCTGTGTTTGACCCCAGGAATCCAGGCAGTGGAAAGAGAGTTGGCTCTTAGGTGTCCTCTGAGTTTCATGTGTCTGCTGTGTAATGTGCATGCCTATCCCCCCACAAACAAATACATAAATGTTTTAAAACACTTGCTGTGGAATTTCCCTTCATATAAACTAGTCTGTATTGATGCAGCAACAACACAGTCTGTGCATGGGAAGACACTTCATCTTATATGGTTTTTTTGAGCTTGCATAGACAGGGATATCATTTGGATTGTTTCTATTTTTCTTCAGACATTGCACAGCATCCCCTTATTTCCTTCAGGCTGTATTTATATATCACTTTTTTAAGAGAACCTTTCCTGTCCATAACTTTAAATAGTGACCTTTGGTTTCTGTACTCTCCCTTTTTCTTTATAATAATACTAAAGCTACCTGTCCTTATTTATTCATTCTTTCTTTGGCTCATTCATTCACTCATTCATTCATTCTCTGCTTCTTCAACTAGAATACAAGTTTCTCCCACCTGGAGAACCTATTACAAAGAAGGTGTCCACAATAGTTAGTTTGATTGTCATCTTTCTTGGACTGAAAAAAATGCCTCAGGGCTTGGTAAAGCACATCTGGCCAGTTGTGTCTAGGGTTTGTTTTCAGGGAGGATTAACTGCCATCCACAGACCTTGGATGTGGATAATGATGGCATCCCATAGACTGAGGGATCACATTGGGAGGTGGGAGGTGCTCTTGAGTGCAAGCATTCTCTCTACTTATAAGCTGCCCCTACAGGAACTGCCTTGTCTGTCACACCCTTCCTGCAGCAATGGACAAAAACCTCTGAAATCTGAGCAAAATCAATTCCTCCTTTAGGTTGGTTGTGTCTAGTATTTTGTGACAATGGCAAAAAAGCTAACTGTATGAGGTTCAAGAAAATATTTGCTGAATCACCAAGTAATCACTTGGTGATTACTTAACTACTGTGTTGTAAATAGCATTCTTCCTCATGCTTTCAGAGAAAGAGAGGAGGTATTTTTATAGTAAGGGCCAATGCAGTAGAATAGGAAGAATTCAGGACACCCAGGGACAAGAATCACCAGGCCTAGGATCTGGTGTTTAATCTTGATCACCCTGAGCTTGTCTGTCAAGAAGGAGCTAAGTAAAGTAGCTGAGTAGCTAAGGTAAAGGGGTGACTGTGGCTTTGCAACAAAAGCTCCCGTGTAGACAGGCGTGGTAAGCTTATGGCATTAGTCTACGGTTTCTTTCCATTTGCATTTCTATAGATGCGTTTCTGTCAGAGTAGCGGAGGAACTGAAGTGGTAAACAGGAGGCCTCAGTAAAAATCCTCTCTGCCTATCAGTGTGACCTTTGGCCAGTCACTTCTGTTTGGACTTGTCATCGTATATAGACTGAACAGGCGCAGCATATTATCAAATGCCTGTAATACCAGCTAGCCTGGGGGCTGACAACAGAGGTTCAAGTGGGCATATGATTTGAGACCAGTCTAGACAAGATGGTGAAGCCTCACCTTGAAAAAAAGAAAGAAAGGAAGGAAGGAAGTTCAATGAGATAATATTCAGTTAACTTCCAATACTAAGATATTTGTACATATGACATCATTATTTAAAAATACAAGATTTTGGTAACAATAAAATTATGACAAATTGGCCCATGAATGTAGAAATAATTACAACCACAGCTTTGAATTTTATACATTAGATGGGAATGCTTCAGGACCCACTATAAAGTAATCTGATACATCATTAATTAAAATTATGATAGTTAATGATTGGATTTATAAGGCTACCATATTCAAGTTACTCTGATTTAGCTGCGCTTAGACCAAGAAAAGCACAAATTAAGCACCAAGAACAAGGAAAAAAATTAATGCCAAGAAAATTGATTATCTTGTTTTCACTTTCTACCTTTTGCTGAATAGGATAATGAATAGTCATTCCGTTATTTTTACATGTAGCAGTCCCATAAGAATGGCTGTGTTGTTAGTCATTCACCAAATCAAAACACTCCCACAGCCTTTACATGTGGATCTGAGACTGTCCACTTGTTATTTCAGAAGGGGACAGTTATTTTCATAATAACACAACCTGTTGAACCTCCTTTTCACTCACCAACTAAGATGCCTAGGAAAATGAAACTGGCTCATCTTACTTACGTTTGTTCCTGTCCCCAAGTTTTGTCCAGGAGGATTAAAAACCAAAGTATTCCCCAAAGTCCCATGACTGGAAGTGGCATAAACCCATGGGCATGGATTTCTCACAGCCACTTTCCTTTTAAATAAACTGAGTTTGAAGAATTTGGGTAAATTAGTTCTCCGGTTAATTATTAATGTCAGAAAAAAAAGATTTTTAAATGAGAAAGCAAAAATCAGAAATGGGCATGAGAGGGTGTTTTAATGAACATAAAACATGTTTTAACATCCTATCATGCCCAGTAATAAAACAGGGTGTTTAACATTAACTTATACCCAAGGACTCATTTTTACGGAAATAACTAAAGGACTGTAATGTGAGTACTTCTCCCTGTGAAGAAAGGCTCAGTGCTGGGAAGTGGCTTTGCCTCTGCCTTTCTTCTCTCAGCCAGGCCATTTGTTCTGTACCCTGCCACCTTCAAACTTGCTTCTGGTATGTTTCATTTGATCCTGAGATTGATGGATGGCTCACCTGGATTTCATTTTGAATGGACAGTTTTAGAATGAGTCTGACTTAGAGAAATGGTAGTAGCATTCTCGGTACTGATAATAGTCAAAGGGTAACCTAGGTCTGCAGAGGGGTCCATGCCAGTCCAGAGAAGAAACAGGATGTTTGATGATTGTGGTTGGATGGAAACCCTGCAGAGATGCTTGTGTGATTCCCTAGCCAGACACTTGATGCTTAAGACGGGATGAGTGTCTATGAATTCACCTGTCATTCTTCCAAAATTTGCACACAATCAATCACAGAACATTTTATTTTAAACAGTTATGCTTTTCAGTGAGGATTTCAATAATTTAATACAAGAACTCAGTATGAATGAAAATGAATAGTATTTCCCATGACAGTTGTTTTTCTTTCTTTCTCTTTTAAAATTTTGGTGTTTGGAGACAGGGTTTCTCTACGTAGCCCTGGCTATCCTGGAATTCACTGTGTAGACCAGGCTGGCCTCAGACTCATAGAGATCCACCTGTCTCTGCCTCTGGAGTGCTGGGATTAGGAGCGTGCACAACTACAACTCGCAACAGCTGATCTTCATAACCATTTATAACTAAGTAAAATTAAGCAAAAGATAACTTTCAGATTTTTTTTATTAAATTTATTTTTATGTTTTATGCTCATTAGAAAAATTTGTTTACATCTTCCCTTTATTAGTATTCATTTGTATGTTAGTATATAATATGTACTGTATTTTAAGGTAACAAAGAAATGTCTGGGACTGGAGGTGTATTCAGTTGGTAGAGTGCCTGCTTAGCATGCTCAGCCCTGGGCTGATCCTCAGCCTTGCATGAATATCAGGTCTGCTGGTGCACCCCTTGATCACAGTACTCCAGAGGTAGAGGCAGGGGGACTGGAAATTATAGGTCATCCTCAGCCATACAGTGAGTTTGAGGCCAGCCTTGGCAACATGAGATCCTCCCTATAATAATGATAATGAATAGCAATAATTATAAGAGAGGTCTAAACATAGTCCTATAAGTTAGATACTTTTGGTCACACTTCAATGACATCCCTTACTTTAAATTAATAAGATTTTATTTACCAATGCTTTAATCCTGAATTTCTTAAAAGAAAAAGGGGTAGAAAGAAAAATTGTATACACTGTTTCATTCGTATTTCTTTTATAAATAATGAAATGGGGGAAAATCTGCCACTATTATTCGACTACCTAGCTCGTTTATTTCCAAAGAAAACCTGTAAAATTATTAAACTGGGTTGCAAAAGACAGGTCAAGTTAAAGCAAACAGTACTTTTGTGATCATTTTCGGGAAACAAAACTTGAGAGAGTGAAAGAACGCCCGGTTGACATACGTAATCGTTATATTTCAAGTGCGAGGAATGAGAGCTTTTTGTGCTCCAAGGGCAAATACTAGTAAGTGGTATTTTCAACCACTCTTAGAGAAAATGTTTAAAGAATGACAGACAGTTCTCAACAATTCATATAGTCTCACCTGTTTAACCAAAACTGTTTAAATCTAGCTGTCATTTAAATGTAGCTCAAAGACAGGTTTTCTTCGTGTTTTAATATGTGACCTTTGTACAAGTATTTGATGTTGTGTGTGGAAGAGGGGAGTGGGTGGCTGACTCTTAATTTGTACAAATATTGCATTTCTAAGTTCAGCTGTGCTAGAAACCCTGAGGGTCACTGAACCTCCTGCAATGGTCACCTACTTTCTGGTCTCAAGGTGGGGACCAACTGGGTTGGCCTCGTGTGCTGGCTAGTTTTATGTCAACTTGACACAAACTAGAGTCATTTGGGAAAAGGAAACTTCAGTTGAGAAATGCCCCCACTAGACTGTCCCGTAGGCAAGCCTGTGGGGCATTTCCTTCATAGATGATTGACGTGGGAGGGCCCAGCTGTTATACCTGGGCTAACAGTACTGTGAGCTATGTAAGAAAGCAGGCTGAGCAAACCATGGTAAGCAAGCGCTCCTCCATGGTCTCTGCTTCAGTTCCTGCCCCGTTTCCCTCAATGATGGACTATGATGTGGAACTGTAAGCTGAAACAAGCCCTTTCCTCCCCAAGTTCCATTTGGTCATGGTGTTTGTCTCAGCAATGGGAACCCTAGTAAGACAACCTGGTCCTTAGAGCCTCTCATGATCTGGGTCCTTCTTGGCTGTCCTGTACCCATGATGCCTTTCTTTATTGCTTATTAAGTGGCTGTGATGTGAAGGGGCTCCTGGAGGGTAGGGATTTTGTGTCTTTCAAGGGAACAACACTCTTTAAGTAATGATTTCACATTTATTCAGTAAAAAGAAAAAGTCCAGAAATCAACTATAAACATGAACCACAGACTTCTTTTTCACCAATGAAAAAGGGTCTTAGTCTGTGATTTTTCAAAGCCAAATAACTTTCAGTCCACCTTTCTTCTGGCCTCACGTGCCTGTTGCCTGGCTAGCGTAGGAGAGTCATCAGAAGGCAACCAGAGAAAGAGTGATGTCCCCTCTGAAACGGAATAATCACCGGAAATGGAGACTTGACAATGATGCAAGTTTTATTTAACAGTGAAAGACTGGCAGAGGGACTTGCCCCTCAGCCTGATTTTGGTCTCAAATCCAGTCCCATGCATCCATACTGTTATTCTTAACTTCTTTATACCCAAAGATATGTCTTCAGAAATACAGGGAATGCATGGATTCCATCTCTGAGCACTGAGGATCCCAGCACACTCATAGTCTATCTAAAGGCTTCCTCCAAACAACAGTGTCCAAGGGGACCTTGGGGGACGAAATATTTCCAGTTGGGGAACCTTAAAGCAAAATACCTCTTACTATTCAGTTGCCTCGGTGTAGTGTGTATGCATATTTAAATTGGATTAAAATGTATTTAATTTAAAGAATATTCACTGAAACAAACTTTCATAGGGAAATTCTCAGTGTACTCCAGGTGGACAAGATTGAGGCAACCCTGTTATCTGCCTATTCCCCCTCATATGCATCCAAAAATCCCACCAAGAAAGCTGCATCTGGGGTCTTTGGCACATGATGTATAAGCCATTGCTGTAACCACTAAGCAATTTCTTTCAAGTGTTCTTGTTAATTCCATTCTTGTTACTTCTTTTTACCAGCTTAAGCAAATACAAGGTGAAGTAAGATTTTTGATTGGTCAGACTAAGACAAACTCACCTGCTATAGTTTTGATATAAAAAGTTCCCAAAAGGCCTATTACTAAAACCTTGTTTCAGATGGTTAAACTAAGTGGGTCACAAAACAAAACCAAAAGTCATGATCTGAGAAAGAACTGGTAGGGATGAGAGGGAGATCAAAAAGAAGAGGGAAGAGTGATCACAATACAGTATATAGATGCATGATGTTGTCAAATAACTAAATTAAATAATAAAGAATTAGAAAAGAAACAGTTTGTAAGACTGAGAAAAATAAAACATCTTGTTCCTCGGAGTGGTGCTTCTGGGAGGCTGGGGACCCTTGCTTACTTGTCTGTTGTTTTGTGAGACAAGGTTATCCCAACAGATGCGGCTCCTCAGAGTTGAGTTATTCTAAATTGAGACTTTGAGAATCATGCTATGTTCCAGGCCATCCCAGTGCTGGGATTGCAGACCTGTGACACCATGTCTGACTTTCATAAAATCCTTAAAAAGTTGGGCCTACTTGGGTAGCTCTAGGTTGTTTGGGTTATGCCCTTAAGTAAGACTGCAGGGCTTCCTTTTCTGTTCCTCCTCTTTGGCATAGTTCTCCATCACTCTTTCCTACCATGATAACCTCTCTGCACCGGAGCCTGAAAGCAACATGCCTGCCTCAGAGATCCCTGAAACTATGAGCCCAAACAACCTTTTTCTGTTTATGAATGGATTATGCCGGGGATTTGTTGTAGTGATGGAAGCTGAGCCCCCAGTTTCTTTTCTCCTTGTGCTCAAGATACACTAACTTTATAGCAAGTTAAAACCTGTCTTCCTTAAACAAATAAAAATAAGATGACAGAAAAGGTCCCTCTCCCAGATGACTTGGACTGTTGATACCAACCCCTCAATCACCATTTGTTTCCATTTCACAATCTGTACTACTATCCACACCCAAGATGTTAGTATCTCAGAATCTCACTAAGAGCTCAGCACATAGCAGTATAATGAAGGGAGGATGCTGTATAGGTAAACTCTCTAAGCAGGCATCTTCTGAAAACCTTCACACATTTTCTAAAGAGACAGGCATAGGAATATCTCTTAAGACATTATTTGTAATATCAAAAATAAGGTTGCAACCTAATAGAATAGGATGGTGATAAACCACTGAACATTCATTCATGTAATGGGATACAGTGTTGCATGGACCATGTTGGAAAATATCACAAAAACCATAATAACATTTATATAAGTTTAAGAACACACAAAGCAATATCATTGCCTACTGGCATGTTGTTGGCAGCTATTATAAATGCATGGTACAAATCTACTGCAGATAAATCTATATTTAAACTCCATATGGTTATTCAGGAATGATAAAGAAAACTGTTTGCTGGAGTCCAGATGCAGCAGATCAGGGGTCTGAGGAGGGAACGTGGAGTCAGTGGTATGAAGACACACAGATGTCTTATGGATGGAGCAAACTCTGATTCTCTAGTCTTATTTTTTCTTTTATCCCTTATATACTACTTAGAACAAAAGTCTTTTTTTTTTTTTTTTTCGAGACAGGGTTTCTCTGTGTAGCCCTGGCTGTCCTGGACTCACTTTGTAGACCAGGCTGGCCTCGAACTCGCAAGGATCCACCTGTCTCTGCCTCCCAAGTGCTGGGATTAAAGGCGTGCGCCACCACCGCCCGGCTCAGAACAAAAGTCTTTATGGAGAAAAAAATCACCTCATAATCACAAGACACATATTTTTCAATTAACATGTGGGCTTCTGAAAAAATTTGTTAAAAATAAAATGAGAGAATTAGAGCTTACTATATCCATAAGATATCTGTGTGTCTTCATACTGCAGACTCTATATTTTCTCCTTGGACCCCTGACCTGCTGCAGCTGGACTCTGGCAACTGTTGCTCATGGTACTGGAAGTCACTGGAGTAGTGGGTGGGAATGCAGCATCCATAAAGGCACCGGAGCTGGGAAGAGATGGAAAACAAGAAGAGAATCAAGTGTTGTGACAACAGTTGAGCACAATTTCCTCATAAGAACAAGGGTTTCAAGAGGAACAAGAGAAAAAGGTGCCCCCCCCCAATCTCACATGGGTTTACTAACTCACTGAGGCTATTTTCTGCTCACCTTTGACTTCCCAATGACTCATACTTAGCCCATTAACCTCTTTGGTTGTATAGATATAGTTTTTTTTTCTGACAATCTTAGTGTTGCTCAATATTAGTTTTTTCATCCAATTGTATGTCTTGTTGCTCGTCCACTGACTCATGTAGTGGCCAACCTTGGAAACATCCTTTGCTGGACCCTACCTCCCAAGTATCCCTACACTTGTGTGGCTCTTCCCAAGTTACCGGGCTTGGGTACATTTGACTGTGACAAAAGCAAAGGTGTGTGATTTGTGATGTTAGGTCTAGTTACATTGCTGCTCCTGCATTATCCATTGATGAGCTGCCTGTTCTGGGAAAAGCCAGATTCCATGAAATGCAAGAACCCCAAGGCAGGCTTGGTGGGTAGCTTGGTTGATAAAGCAATATCGAAAAGCCACAAGACTGGAATGTTTTTTTCCTCCAAGTTAATCTTCTAATGCCTTGAGGTGAGATGTGATGGTCTCCCCTTAAGGCAATAAGAAGTGATTTATTGCACCAAAAATATGAAAAGACACATTTTTGCAATATGCTTTTTTTTTTTTTACAAGAATATCTTCAAGAGTATAGCTAACTTTTAAAAGTGCTTAATCTTGGAACATTGGGAGTTGTATCTACTTAGTATATCTGCAGCCAATTTCTTCGTAAGAACTGGACCATGCTGCCTATAAATCACCAATGTTGATCTTTGACCTCCACCATTCTTCCAGTTCTGGCCCATCTGTCATTAAGGAAAGACTGAAAGGTCAGAAACATATTAGGAATGAAGGTATAGAAGACAAGAGGGAATCCATGTCAGACGGTAGACTAAATGGCTTGTAAAAAAACATTATAAACTCCCCCTGCAGGCGTTGCAGATGTGGCTGTTGTGTCACATATGCATCAGTAGGTGATAGAGAGGAGAGAGGCCATGTCTACATCCACCGTTCTGACCTTTGAATATCTGAATGAATAGTAGCCTAACATTCCCAGGTGAAAAAAAGCAAGCCGGATACCAACACCAGTTCAGCACCATGGGTCCTGGAAGGGGAGCTGGCCTATGTCGACTACCAGTCCAGCACCAGGCAAGCACCAGATGGGCTCCCAGGACAGGAAGCAAGTCAGAGACTAGGGGAGCCCTGCCTGGCCCTGGATGAGGGGCCTGGCCCTGGATGAGGGGGTTATGGGTGAGCCAGCCCTAAGGGTGTGAGTGTGGGAGAGCCACCCCTGCCTTTTGTCTGCTTTGTGGTGGTGTTGGCAAGGGAGAGATCACCACCAGTGACAGACAGGTGATCTGGTCCGATGGGATCACAAGTGCAAGAGAGGCTGTCCCTGCTTCTCACATGCTGCAGCATTTGGGAGACCAGGCTCTGTACCTTGCCTGGGCAGCATACTACAGCTGGCCCTGTATGGGGGTGGGGGGTTGTGGGTGTACCAACCCTGACGGAGTGAATGTGGGAGAGCCAGTCCTGCCTTCTGTCAGCTTTGTGGTGGTGATGAGGGAGAGATCCCCTTTATTCTCTTGCCTTTGCCACGGGTAGCAGGGGGGAGAATTAGCCCTAATGGGGTCATTAAAGCAGGAGAGCTCAACCAACCCCTTACCTGCTGTAGCACTCGGGAGAGCAGGTCCTGCAAATGGGAGTTACAAGCCCAGAACCAGGGCTTTGAGTTGTCCCACCCAATGGATGAACTGCTCGAGTACATGAAGAAGCCAATTCCACAGACTCAAAACTACAGGATCTCCATGACACAGGACAATAACAGCATATCTGAGAGGAGTTCCAGTGAGGCTCTAGTATTGACAAAGTAGCAGAAACCAGAGGCCTCATACGAGACCAAGGAGTCATTAGAATGAACATCTGAAAGCAAAAATATGTGGACAAAAGGGAATATTGTGGGACACACTGAGACACAATACAGCTTCCACAATGAGATTTTTTTTTAATGTAGTGGGAGGTTTCAAGGGTGGAGAGTGGGTCTGAGGGGAGGTGGGAGATGAGAGGGAACAGGGTGCATGATATGAAATTCACAAAAGGAAAAAAAAACAATAAAAAGAGAAAAGAAGGAGCCTGGAAAAGAGAAAAACAAAACAAAAACCATTATAAAACACAATTTATATTTATAATTGTATTTAGATTTGTGTTGAAAATTTAACTCTTTACCAATAATTTTCATTTCTCCTAGTAAATAAATACACAGTGTTCTTCACACATATTGCATTGGGTCTGTATATTTTATCATTATAGGATGTGAACATATCTCTAATTTTCTTTAAATATTATTTACAAATGTGTTGAATAAAATTTGTTTGGTTCAATCTAGGTAGAGCAAAAATACTAAAAACAATCTATGATGTATCATATATATTTTATATTCAGATTTTTATCCACTTCATTCAAGCATTCACACTTCTTTACAATGACCCTAAGTGTGAAATTGATTCTTCATTTGGCACTTCCCATTATTTATAAATGTAGATTTTTCTCACAGTCATCCATGAGTTCACCTGATAGCCTGTCATGTGTTATTTATTTAATATATTAATAAACATGGTGTATAAATAAATGTTATTTAATATGTAAAATGTATCAACAAATGTACATTTGTATGATGTACAAAGAAACATTTCATTAAGGCCACAGAGTTTGGGAATTTACGTTTTGAGAGAACTTAGCCAGAACTGTATGTAGCTTTTAAAATAGCTATGGCCACAGGAAACAATTTTGTGTGTCTGTGAGCCTAAACCACTACATTTGTGCAGTGACACAGAATGCCTTAGGTACAGAGGTGACATACCTGTTCAAACAGTGGGATTACACAATTTCTTAATCAAATATGAATTTAATATTGTTTTCCTTAAAATCAACACAAGTTAATGTTTCTGAAACAACGTTATGCTTTACTTGTCAAGCTGCTCTTAGCTGTGGGGAAGCTCTGCTAGTTCACAGAAGGCATCCTAGGGATGAGAATGTCAAGCAAACAAGTGACTGTGATTGGCTCCCTAGAAGTTCAAACCAGGATCACATTTCTGCCTTTCCAAGACTCCATTTTGAAACAAAATTCCAACCAGGAAGTTACTTTGTCAGCGATAGGGTTGGGGAAGGAATGGAAAACAGGGTAACAGCCAAGGAAAACCACAAGGGATTTAGAATATAAATTCTGGCCACACAAATGCTCACACAGCAGTAACACTGGATATTAGAAAAGAGAAGAAATTCACCTGGGGGCCCCAGAAGTAAAATTTAATACCATGTGTTACTGATCCAATTCTGGTCTCAGGAAAATTACAACCATATACTTTTCAAATGCAAATGGAAGCTTACATTTGCTCCTGTCCCCAGATTATGGTTAAGATCTTTATGACCGGGGTGGGATGTGTTATCATAGACACAACCTTCCTTCAAACTGTCCTGTTTTTGTGTGAGCTCATCTTGAATTTGTCCTCCAGTTAATTATTAGCAATGAATAGTGGGGGCACTAAGGGGGGAAGTCTCGATATTTACATTGTAGCCTTTTACCACCCACAGTTAATTCTGGAATTCCAAGCAGAGAAACTGGTCAGTACCCTCAGCCTGCAGACAGTGCTGGAGCTGCCTATGTACGCCATCCTCCATATGATTCAACTCAGCCCTGGAAGACAGCCCCCAGAAATGCACTAACTTACATCTTCTTTCTGGGTTTGCCCCTCTATTGATAATTGCCTTATTCTGAGGATATGACTGGCTAGCTTCCTTGCCCCAAGTGGGCCAACCAGGAAGTTACTTTGTCATATGAGGACCAAGATGGTACCTTAATGGCCCAGAGGCCCCCATGAGAGCGGTGAGAGGGTAGGCCTTAGCTGATTGGATGATCATTGCTCAGCCCCTCCTGCTGTAGGTGTAACTGCTAAGGGGTTTCTCTTGAGAATGGATCCCTATTTCAGGTTCCACTTGTAAAGACGCAACCCAAACTCAAAGAACATGGGAGGTGCTTATTCCCTTGAACTCAATACAGAGTATCCTAAGTCTGGAGAGGGTGGTGTGGCTGGCCTGGAGATGATCTGGTTCTAACTGGATCAGATGAAGCCTGTACTAATCCTTCATAGAGCAGAGCTGAGATCCAGTCCCAAGGTGATCGTCCAAATATACTGAGAGGAAATGAGCCATCCATGGACTAGAAATAAGCTATGTGGGCAAGGATGCTGTGAACATATCCTGCCTTAGGTTTCCCACCACCTGATTCAACTGCATATATGGCCTATATTCAGGTACAAGTTTCTAGACGTATCACTAGTGTGGCTGGTGGCTGGAGTGACTGGTCTCATAGGGGCATCTTCTCTTGTTTGTTTTTCCTTCCTGACCTTAAGTTCCAGGAGAATAGGTACAGGCCTAACACATATAATGGAGAATGAAACTGGAACTTATCATAGGGCCTAAAAGATACTCGACACTCAGAGAATTACTGCCAAATGGCTGAGTTTATTTAATAAAGCAGGTCAGAGGTGATGCTGAAAAAGCAGACTTGAGGCAAGCCGGGTACAGCCTGGAATTCTTTTTGTTTGTCTGTTTGTTTATTATTACTTCAGGTTGCATCTCCATCACAGTGCCCTCTTTCCACCCCTCCCTCCCACCCTCTACCCTCTATTCCTTTCCAACCCACTTCTCCGAAGTGGAGTGTCCCTACATATCAGTCCTCCACCCCAGTTCAGCAGTCATATGAGGGCCAAGAGCCTCCTCATACACTGGGGCCTACAAGGCAGCACCACTAGGGCAAAGTGTCTCATTGACAGGAAACAAAGTCTATGTTCATGTTCCCTTTGGTGCATTGGCTGTAATGCAGTTATCCTGTACTAAGTGGCTAAAATCTGATTATAAGCGAATAGATGCCATGTGTGTCCTTCTGAGTCTGGGTTAGCTCACTCAGGATGAGCTTCTCTAGTTCCATCCATTTGGCTGCAAATTGCATGATTTCGTTGTTTCTGATACAGCCTGGAATTCTATGCTAAGGAGTCTGGACTTCCCTCTGCGGGTATCGGGAAATGGAGACAGCTGTTGACCCTCACTTTCTTGATCCTGGAGATGCTGCTTTCTCTTTAGGATCTACTTGTCTTCCTTGTTTCATCAAAAGGCCAGTCAGCCAGGGAATGCTAGGCAAGTGACTAGAGAAATAGTCCTCTAAGGTAGAATGCAAGCAGAACGTTACATCAAACATTCATGCACAACAGCAACTGTTAAGAGTGCTTAGCTGCGGTAGCCTTAGGTTTTCAGTGTGTGGAGTAGGGGGTCTCACAAAACAAAGCCAGAATACTGGAATTGAGTTGAAATGAACATTCTGATGTAAGCAACACCTTGAACACTTGTGCATATCTGGCCTGGGACAGGAGAACAATAATTAAACAACTGTTTGAGTTGTGAACCACATCAAACAGGATATTGCTGACCCAGACCATGGAAATTCCTAATCAACAATACCCTGGGAAAGGTGATAGAGCTCAAAAGGATCTGTGTGACACTTTGAAGGGCTGATTATTCTGGCCTCAGTCTAGCCCAGACAGTTGTCAGACCAATGGTGACGGAAATACTGTCATCTCTTACGAGAACGATTGTAGCCGTGCTTCACTGTAGGGCCAGTTGGTTTAGTAACTTAGGCCATGTAAGCTCCATGTCACAGGCATATGGGCCATAGATCAGCCCTTGACGAGCAGGTCTCAAACTTTCAGCCACAGATAAACAAATTTATGTTTATCACCAAGAAGGAGCAAACAAAGTGACAAAAGTGAGGAGCCTGACAAGCCCTGTGGCTTAGAGTTCATCCTGTTATCAAAACCTGTGAGACTTACGTCCCAAACTTTGACATTCTCAAATACAGCAGTTTTCAGAAAGTGTCTCCCCAGTCTTGAAACAGACAGCAGGAAGGCAGCAGCAGTGCAGGTGGTGTTAGGTGAACGTGGTTGGCCACAGCACAACATTGTTTCAGTACTGGCCTTGAGTGCATAGCCTTACAACATCCTAGGGAAATGCTCAAGCAGAGAGCCTTATCCCAAAGTATTTATTTATTTATTTTTTATTTCTAAACAGTCTTACTGATGGTGCTGTTTAGGGATGCATAAATGGAAATGCTACCATAAATCTTGGCGAGTCCAGGAGGAACCTCACCATACGATACCAGGAATATTAGGGGCCGCCTCCTTGGAGATTTTAGTCTCAGTGATTAAAAAAAAAAAATTAAAAGCCGACGGCAATGGAAGCTTGACGATAATTCATTAGAGTTAAAACAACAAAACAAAATAAAACAGAGCAGGCAAGCTGTAAATCTCACAGCTGTCTGGAGGAGAGAGAAAAAACCACCATACTGTTTCTGACAAGCAGGTGGCAGGCAGTGGGGGGTGTAGAGAGCTGCGATGTGCCGCGCCCTAGAGATGGCGCCGGTTTCCGCCTTCCACCAGCCCGATGGTGAGCGCTCTCGGTGGTGAACAGGTCCATGTTTGGTTGGGACCGCTGATCTGGCTTGCTTCCGCATACGTGGGCCTGTAAGATAGCACCACATGGCTTTACTTGACTGGCTGTTCATATAGTATTTAGCCTGTGGGTTGGGTCTGCCCCATTATTCGGAAGACTGTTTTCAAGGGACCTGAATAAACTGCTTGAGAAGAGCTTTTGCAAGTTGCGTCGTTCTTGCTGGTCGAGGGGGACGCGACAGGCGGGGAGGGGTCTTTGAGTAAGAAAGCCTAGGGTGCCAGGAAAAAGTGTACTTAGGGTCTTTTGACATCCACAAGAAAAGATAGAAGAAAAAAGGAATGAAGTCTTTCTGAAGTGGGACTCAGAAAGGCACACAGACCCAGCCTCATGACCACTTATAGGGACTGCACTTGGGGGTGGGGGTAGGGTATGGGTACAGCAGGAATTCTGGAAAAGAAAAGAACATTATTTTAAAGTAGATCCCTTTTCCAAAGGGTGTCCACCTAGCCAGGGCCTTGACCTGCCCAACTGGATTAACTCTTAAGGGAAGAGACAAGGACTCTCTCCACCTAGGGGTAAAATCTTTATGTCTTTTTAATATTCCTGAGTGTGTTGGTTTGCACTAAAATGGCCCCCATCATCTTGTGTATTTGAATGCTTGGTTCTAAGTTGGTGGAACTGTTTTGGAAGGATTAGCAGGTGTGGCCTTTTTGGAGGAGGCATGTCATTGGCGGTGGGCCTTGAAGTTTCAAAAGCCTACACCATTCCCAGTTAGCTCTCCTTCCCTCTCTGGCTTGTGCTTGTGGATCAGAAATAAGCTCTCAGCTACTGCTTCAGTGCCATGCTCCTAACCATGTTGGTCATGGACTCTAACCCTCTGGAACTGTGATTCCCTCAGATTAAATGCTTTCTTGTATATGTTGCTTTGGTCATGGTGTTTTGTCATGGCAATAGAAAAGTAACCAAGATACTGGACTCAATATATTACAGAAAATATACTTTTATTTTGTTTTTCTGAGACTGGTTTATTTCATTTAACATGTTGATCCCAAGTTTCATTCATTTTCTGAAAATGATGTAATTTTGTTTTCTTTTTTAAAGATTTGTTTTTGATTGTGTGTGTGTGTTCTGTCTGTCTGTCTGTCTGCATGTAGCTATATGCATATGTGGGCCCTCAGAATCCAGAGAGGGTGCAGATCCCCTGGAGCTGGAGTTACAGGTGTTTGTGAGCTTCCATGTAGGTGCTGGGAACCAAACTTGGATCCTCTGTAAAAGCAATATCCACTCTTAACCACTGAGCCACCTCTCAGCCCCAATTCTATTTTCTATATGACTGAATAAAACTCCACCATGTGTCAAGTACTGCATTTTCTTTTTCTTTCATCTAGTGCTGGGCTCTTAAGCTAATCCCCCAGATCAACTGTTGTGATGTTGCTGCAATAAACATGGGTTTGAGATTATCTCTGTCATATGTTGACTTGAGCCATGCCAGGCTCCCAGCTGAGCTTTTGTAAGCAATATATAATTGGTGGAGAAGAGACTCAAGGCAGAGCTGCCTGGAGATTTGGCTAGAAATTTCAGGGATGCAGCTTTCTTGATTCTTTACCCACATTAGGGTGGCTCTTTAGCAATTCAGCTGCCCCAAAGTCACTCCATGCTCCTGTAACCTCAATGAACACTTGGGTTTGCCAAGCTAGACTTGAGTAGAATCGTTTCTTTGATCTGTCGTAGATAGTATATAGCTGGGTGAATAGATGTTTGTTCCTGATTCTTCAGGAAGTCACACAACAGTAATGAACATGTTTTCAAGTACTTCTTGGTATTTGTACTTCTTTTGGAAGCTGTATCCAGCTGGGTGGTGTTGGTGCACACCTTTAATCCCAGCACTTGGGAGGCAGAGACAGGCAGATCTCTGTGGGTTCAAGGCCAGCCTGGACTACAGAGAGAGTTCAGGACAGTCAGGACTAAACTGAGAAACCTTGTGTCGAAAAACAAAACAAAAAAGCTGTATCCAACTCATTTACTCTTTTAGATTGGGTGGATTGTTTATTTGGCATTTAATTTTTTCATTCTTTATATATTCTGACTATTAATCCCCTGGGAGATGAACGAACGGCAAGGATTTTGTCCCTTCCGTATGCTGCCCCTTAAATGTACTGTTTACTTTCTTCTGCAACTATTTGTTTTCGGTGCTTGTGTATGCATATTATGTTGTGTGTGGGTACACCTGCTCATGGATGGACACACGTGAGGAGGACAGAGTAGGATGTAGGTGCCTTCTCTTGTGTTCTACTTTACTGCTTTGAGGCAGAGTCTCTCGCTGAACCGGAAGCTTGCCATTTCCACGAGGCTGGCTGGACAGTGGGATCTGCCACACCTCCCAATGCTTGCATTACAGACATGCATAACATGCCAGGCTTTAAAAAAAAACCCAAAAAACAAAAAAACACGGGTGCTAGAAACTTAGACATAGGTCCTTATGCTTACAGAGCAAGTGCTTTGGCTCATGGAGTCATCTCCCAAGCCTGTTGTGTAGCTTTTTCATTTATTGCAAGCCCGTTTGTCAACTCTTGTTCTTGTTTTCTGCTCAGAAAGTCCTTGCCTATGTCTAGATCTTATGGTGGTTCCCCTAAATTTTCACCAGTGTTTCAAATCTTAAAGTCTGAATTGATTTCTGTACATGGTGAGAGATAGAGATCTAGCTTCATTCTTCTACATGACATATTGCTTTTCCCATACCATTTGTTATAGAGACAGACTTCTCCCACACGTAGTTTGGAACTTTTGTCTAGAATCAGATGGCTGTAGCTTCATATGTTCTTTTCTGTGTCCTCTATTTCATTGGTCTATATATCTACTTTTGTGCCAGTATCCTGCTATTTGTATATAACTATCTGTATTATAACTAAAAATAAAGCATTAGGATCTATGCAAAATATGAACTCTACATGTAGGAAACACATTATACTCAAAATGCAGTGGGGTAAATTTGCCTAATTCACTCCTATAGCCTCATTGCTTCCTGCCACACTTTGGATGCAGTACGTGTATACTGTATATGTCATATAAAGTGGCTCCCTTTAACTTTGAGGCAAAGATTGAGACCAGAGAGGAAGATTAAATGCCTTAGTCATGGGAAGGAGGATGAGATTATGGAGAATAGCACCCAGTTTTAAAGGAGAAAGCTATCTCTTAAAGGAGAGAAGAGAAGAGGGAAAGACATGAGAACACTGGTGTAGGCAGAGCAGAGATGGAGGAATTGGTGTTGGACAATTTGAGCTCTTAGTATAAAGTGTTACCTTTCACTGAGGGTCACCAGGAGACTATGACGCTAGGAGACTTACGAACAGTGGCCAAGTAAAGTCTACCAGGGAATGTGTAGGACAGCAGTAAGGTCCTACTGTTCTCTGATTGATCACAGCAGCCCTCTGATGTGAACATTTGTGTGCTGTGCCTTACGCCATGGAATTTGTAATGTAAAGTATTTACTCATTTGTTTCCAAGTAGTACATAGGGAATTTGAGGGAAAATGTATTAAAAGTGTGGTATTTCATTTCTGCTGTGGTCCAAAAAGGAAGATTGAGAAAATGGGGAAGTTATAATATATATATATGTATAATATATATATATACATATATAATTATATAATATATTATATCATAATATAATATAAATAATATATAAATTATATGAATTAAGTTTATTATACAACAAAAATAAGGTAACTACTTCTTTAGATAGTTTAGTAGGGTCTTCCTTATTAGAGAGGCACACTAAAGCTACCCATTTTATCAAAAAAAAAACCCAAAACAGAAGATATTTTGGTGCATATGCATTGGCAAGCTAGCATTTTACATAAGGTAACTGCCCTTATGCTTTGGGATTATTTATGTGATTAAATATAATAATAATAATTATTATTTATTTATGTATTATATTAGAAATAAAAGCTACCATCACTAGGAAGCAAAAAGACATTTAGAGCATCAAATTCTACCTTAACAGCATTTTAGTAGGAACTGTCCCAAGATTGTTTACAGTGCACTGCTTGATTCCACAAAGAATTTTAATACTAAAGAAATTCTGCTCAGCCAGGCATGGTGGCACACGCCTTTAATCCCAGCACTCAGGTGGCAGAGGCAGGTGGATCTCTGTGAGTTTGAGGCCAGCCTGGTCTACAGAACTAGTTCCAGAATGGCCAGGGCTTCACAGAGAAATCTAGTCTCAAAAAAACAAAAAAAAACAAAAAAACAAAATAAATCAATATAAAAAATTTAAAAAGAAAAAAAAAGAACTTTAGCTGAACTGATTGCATTTATTTTCATGTTCTTTGCTTCCTGCTGCAAGAAATATGCTTTTGATTTCATAATGAATACTCTGTGAGAAATAAACATGGCAAAACAGATGATAGGTTATACTACATGTAGGAAACACATTATAATCAAAATGGCACGAGAATTAAATCTTTATTTTGTTTATTACTGCCAGGGATTCAGCTGGAGGCTTTTGTCAGCTAAGCGCCTGCTGTTTCTACTAGCAGGCACTGCATCCCACCAAATGGTGAAATCTCTAACATCTATACACCCCCAGGCTACCTTTATTAAATTATTATGGCCAATAAATAAAACAACTAACAGTTCAAGTCCCCAAAAGGCAAAATTTAAATGAAAAAAAGAAACAAATGAATCTGACTTAAAATAAAAGTTACATAAAAAGAATTGATCCCAGGGCTGGAGAGATAGCTCGGTGGTTAAGAGCATTGGCTGCTCTTCCAAAGGACCCAGTTTCAAATCCCAGCACCCACAATGCAGTTTGGAACTCTCTGTTGTAGTGGCAGGGTGTGGGGGTGCACAGCCTTAATCCCAGCACTTGGGAGGCAGAGGCAGGTGGGTCTCTGTGAGTCCAAGACCAGCCTGGTCTATAAATCAAGATCCAGGATTGCCATGGATAGATACACAGAGAAACCCTGTCTGGGGGCAGGGGGGTGTGGAATAAAAAGAATTGATATCAACGTAAATAACTGCAGAGAAAATAAAGATGAAAATGGGGAGGAATAGAAATAAATTGCTTAACAACATGGGAAAATTTTCATCGATGAAATATTTTATTGATTTAAATATTCTGATTATGATGCATATTTATTTACAAGCACAGTATCATTTTAGAGGCTCCCCTACTCTGCTGGCACAGCTGTTCATTCATGATGATTTAGTGCAGCGTTAGGGACATCTGGGCAGCACGGTGGCACACAGCAGTGTGTGCTGTTGAGTCCACATCTCTCTCTGGGCTGGATGGCAGTGTTCTTTGTGGCAGTGAGAGTGAGGAGAGCATCCTCTTCTGAGTCAGGACTACTGGAACTCTGATGGCAAGATGGACAGGATCACTAGGCATGGCAACAACGCTGTTCTGGTCAGTTTGTTTTTATCAACTGGTTCTAACTTAGGAGATCAGCTGATAAATTACAGTTATGAAAATGACCTTCATGCAGCCAAGGATATTTACTATAAAGTTACAATGGAAGGACTTCACTGTTGTTTGAACTCAGTTTGATTTTGCCCATTAGTTTCCAGAAAAAGTGAAGGCACGGAAAACACTTGTAATTCTCACATACTCTATCTTGTAGGAAATAAAATTAAGCATGTTCCAGTATGGTAATGGATTAAATTAAAATATCTGGGGAGAGGAGGAGGGTAATATTTAGCAAGTTATTCAGAAAACCAAAAGATTTCTTTTTTTATTTCTTGAAAAACAAAGTTTTTAAAAGTAATTTTTAAAATGGAATTCTTTCTTATTTTTTGAGACCACGTTTCACTATATAGCTCCAGGTGGCCTGCAACAGACTATGTATTCCAGGCTGGCCTCGAACTCTAGAGATCCACCTGCCTCTGCCTCCCAATTTGCTAGGATTAAAGATGTATGTGTACCCAGCCAAAAATGAGATTTGTCTTTAAAAGTCCTTAGTTCATTGGCAAATCATCAACTTCATATGTAAGCTAGACGTCGCTATTGTAATTAAATACAGGCGGCTCTCATTTTGCACAGGTTCCATAGTAACTGAAAGCTGTCTGTGTTGTTTGTTTATGTGGGAGAATACTTTTATTGGGCACAAGAGAAGGAAGCACTGGCTGGACAGTGAATGGAACACTGCCTGCCTGTCTACTCTTTTACTTGTCATTTTTGTGAGGGTCTGGGAAAAGGGCTTATTGCCGTTTTGCTGTGACAGCTCGAGCCCCAGAGCCTAGGTCCTGTGACTGAGAATTGTTTTTAGTATGTTCATAACCATCATTTCATCATGACAGTCCTGTTAGGGAGGTGGTGCAGAGATGCTTTGTTATATAATGCCAAATTGGATGCAACAGTCTTACTCCCATTTTACAGCCTTGGTCCCTTCTCTAAGGTCACAGTTTGTATCCAAATCCAGACCATTAGATGCCCAGAATGGGGTTCTCTTCCCTGATAAGGTTTCCTCACAGTTAAGTTGTCCTTGAATTTACCTTGATTGTGGTGTCAGGTGTGAGAGGAGGTTGACCAGAAGGATTTTACAGCAGAGCGACTTTCTTATTATGATGACAATTATATAACAATATGTTTTTCTCTACCGTATAATTTATTAATTCCTTCTGATTTGTTTAGAGTCAGATATTCAATATGCATTTCCTAAGTAAAATATTCACGGAATTTGTATTAAAGCTGAAAAAAAATCATCCTATACTTTAAAGAACATTAGTCATAGACTAGAAGTCTGTGGATCTAAACTTGCCTTTAGGCCCCTAAATAATCCCTAATTCCTTTAAAACTCCTTCTTTAAGTTAGAGAAAATAGTATCTTGGAGATGCTCAGTCAGTAAAGTGCTTGCTGTACAAGCACATGGACCTGAGGTTGGACTCCTAATACCCATGCAAACACAGGGCACAGCAGCACGGATCTGCACTCGCAGCACTGGAGAGGCATGGACTCAAGGATCCCTGGAGGTCACTGTCCAGGTGCCCTGGCCAAATCAGGGAGCTCCATGTTCAGTGAGAGATCCTGTCTCAAAAAATAAAGTGGGAGTGACTGAGGAAGGCACCTAACACCGACCTCTTGCCTCCACATGTGTGGGTGCACAACCATATGTATATGTGCACACACCTACATGAACACACACACATACATATATATGCATACTTATACACACAAGCGCACACAAAATAATTTGAGAAAATAAAACCTTTGCAGGGCTATTAATGGGACTCTGCTGAAAAGTAAAATATGTCAATGGGCATTCGAAACTTGAAACACCAAATAAATACAAAGCTAGACTCCTTAAGCCTCACCTACAGAAGCCGATAATAATAATATTTATTTAATGCTATATTCTTAATGATGCTCATGAGCTTTTAATTAAGGGCATCTGAAACATGGCCCGATGCCCTGTTTTCTGGAATCACCTTGAAGCTCTTGAAGCGTATTGGATGATAGGAAGAGGTTACTATGAATCTAAAGCTTGTTCCAAATATTCCCTAAAACTGGTTGATCCCTAGGTGGTATTCAGTATCAGCAGAGTAAACAGGTAAATCAGTCAGCAAACATTTATTATTTCCAATTGTATATGATAATTTCACCTGGTTTGCTTGTGTTGATATTGGTATCATTATGGGTTATGCCCACTCACCTGGGAGAAAAGGCTCATTTGTCCTAGCTATTTGGAGTGTTGTTTATCAGTCTTTCAAAATTCCTCTTAAACAGACCCAAGAATCATGCTTTATATGTGTGTGTATCTCTACATAGCCTGAGTCTTACAGGTATCAATTACAATTCAGTTACCTGAAAATTTACCAAAACCTTTTCCTAACAATTCATTTTTACTCTGTCCAATCCAGATAGTGAACACACAGTAGGTTCAGAGTAGAACAGGTTAGATATACCACCTGTTCCATCAATTTCCAACCTCAGTCTCTTCTCCTGTGACCCTGAGATCATACTTTATGTGATAGATTGTATGAAACGTGAAAAATAAAGTGGTAAATGGCAAATACTTAATATTCTTCATACTCCAAGTGCTTATTCCTTCTTGCTTTAAAGATTTATTTGATTTTAATCATGTGTATGTATCTGTGTGTGGGTATGTGCACATGAGTAGGTGCTTCTGGAGGCCAGAAGAAGGTTTCTTTGGAGTCATAGGCAATTGTGAGCCAGAAGATCAAGGCTTTTCTATGAGATTATTGTCTCCTAGTAATGTCATACAGTCACGCCGACATGACTGCCCAAATATGAACTGAACAAGGACAACAACAGTAGATATGCCAGTAAAGATCACGAGGCCTCAACTCTACACAAAGAACTACAGGTAACTGAGAATGCTGGTGATAACTAGGAATGTGGGAGTAACAGTCTTCCCCAGGGAAGAACACTCCAATTGGTTATTCAGTGCTAAAGGTTAGTTGTGAAAACATACGTACAAACATGCAGAGTAAGCAGGTTATATTTAGGAATATATATGCATATACATGTAGAAACACACATGACTGTAATAACAACTAATGAAAAAAGAGAGCAAGAATTTGAAAGAGAGCAAAGAGGGCCATATGGGAAGTTTTGGAGGGAGCCAAGGAAAGGGGGAAATGATGTGATTATATATTTTTTCTTTTGTTTTACTTTTTTAATGTTTATTTATTACTAATGTGATTATATTATAATCCCCCAAATATAAGAAATAATTTTTAAAAAGGAAGATAATCAACAGTAAAATCAGAAGGTGTCATTCCACCTGTCTTCTTTTTCTTAAAGACATTATATCAATGAGAGTCCCTGAAGTTTTGAAAACATTAAGAAAGACCTTTTACTAGATGTTCCTGAAACATCTAGTAAGGGTGACACTGAAATAAGATTTTAACTTTCAGTGACCGTAACGCGACAGAACCATTGTGTCTTGTCATCCAGAGGCCGACTGGAGATACTTAATCTCAGGTTCTTGCTGGGTGAACACTCTTTCAAGTCTGCATGATGAGCTGCCTTTCGCATCCCCGGGGCCCTGGTTCTGGATTAGTAGTCTCTTGCTGTGTTTCTAGTTCCCAAGGGAAGCAACAGACTTTTCTTCTGGGCTTTACAAGTGACCTGCCTGTCAACTCTTAGTTGTAGCTAGGACAGGAAAGCTGCTTTTCGTAGAGATTTAGTTCACACAAAATCACCCAGATGTGGCAAGGTTCTGATAGAAAATGGCATGCTTACCTTTCTTTGCCAGGTGGACAAGCTTAAAGGTGCTGTTAGCTCGGATCTTGTTCGCCATGGTGCAGCAGGTAGTGAAGGCTGTGACACAGTTTGGGCCTATTTTTATACGGGCGGCTCTTTGCTCACAGGTTTCGTATTTATTGTGCACGGCTCCATCATAACAGCATTTCTTTATTATTGGATTTTTGTATTGAGACGCTGCAATGGCAATGGTGGCAACACACGTGTCCTTGTCACCAACAGCCATGACACCCCAGGCTTGAGAATCTCAGGGACTGTTTTCTCTGCCATCAATACTCCCTCACCAGATGTATTTGTGGAAAACAAATATTTTAGAAAGTTATACTAATGAAAATAATAAAGAACTGCTTATCTCAGGTTAAGGGTATGGCCAATAAAATCCTGAATTTACTTGAGTGAATGTTTTTGAGGGATGAGCTGAACCTCTTCCATGTCCACCTTTTCCCCGCCCATTGCATTTTAATTGGGGAAACCCCATGTCTTATTTCCTCTAGTCCTGGAATGCTCTAATTGCAGTGGTTTACTGTTGCATTGAGCTTGTACAGTACCTTGTTCATTTATTTTCTGTTTGAGGTCGTTTGTCGTCAGCTGGAGACTCACACAATGTGCTTTGTCTGTGAGGGAGAGAATGAATGGTGAAAGTGTTCAGTGTCACACTGTTGTTATATTACTCAAAAATAGATCTTGCCCTTGCAATATCCACCCTCAATACTCCAATCAACTTGGGGTTAATCATTTGTCTACTGAACTACTTAACACATATCTAATTGTTTATTTTTCCCAAAAATCACAAACTTAGAAAAGTCTTCAGTAAGCCAGGCTCCACGGACGACTATACCACATCTATTATGAAGGACATGAATCTACAAAGGCTGGCCAGCTTCTCCAGGGCTAGCAGGCAAGCTGACCCCAGACTCCCAAACAGCCACCTAAGCGTTAGAGTACCTTGTTCTTCCACTTTGTGTTGTGGATCGCTTGTTGGTATGAGAGCTATTCTGAAAGCTTTATCTATGAGAGAGAGAAGGAAGTGGGGAAGACATAAAATCTTTCTTAAAAAGTCCCATGACAGTATTCTATCCTACGCCATTGTGACCCTCTAACAACCATTAACTCCCCAGCCCTACACCCACCCACGCATCTTCCCATCACTCTGGCAGGGTGCCTCATCTCTACCTGAGAGTGGTTTGTATTAGCTACTTTACTGAAAAGAATTATTGAGGGAAAACTAACTTTTTATAAGTAAGTTTTAAATCACCAAAGATTACCATGTTCTTTAACATCAAAATATGTAGTTCCAGTTGTTGAAGCATCTTCTCTGTATTTAGCCTTAATTGTCCATCTACCGTATCTGTGAAGGCCAAATGTTTGAAATCATACAGGATACCAAATAGTTTTAGTTAGCAAGAGTCAATCTAGTAATCTGTATTTTGAGGAGATGAGAATACATGTATCTAATTACACACACATACACACACACACACACACACACACACACACACACACACACACACTGTTAGGTTCCTTAAGAGGTGGCTCTTGATGATTTTGTTGAAAAAACAAAAATGACTGCTTAAAGATTTTTTTTCTCTTCTAAATTTTTTCTCTTCTAAATGCTCTCTCTATAAAAAGAGTAGATGGGAAATTTGGGGGACTTTCTCTCTCTCTCTGTCTCTCTCTCTCTGTGTGTGTGTGTGTGTGTGTGTGTGTGTGTGTGTGTGTGTGTGTGCATGTATGTATCCATTTATTGAAGTAGGGTTTCCCTATGCTGCCTAAGCTGCCTATTACTGTCTAGATTCAAGTGATCCTCTTTCTTTGGTATCTTGGGGAACTGAGACTTCTGGTGTGTTGCGACTGCTATAGTATCTGGGATTAGTTTTTGTTTTGCCAAGAATCAGGCCTAACTTCTACAATACTTTAGAAGGTTTTCCACATGCACGCCTGTGCTGTCCTTCCTCGGCAGTAGATGGCTTTACTTAACTACTTCTGCCTCACACCCAAAGTTCCTGGTATGCTCTTCATAAAGTAACTTATTAACAAACATTTTTACATACTTAGGATTAGAAGGAATCTTGAAGTCAGGAAAAGAGGCAATTCCAGTATGGTTGTTTCCTTCTACTGTGTCAACTTCTGATCCTTCAGGGTCCTTTGGGGAAACAAAAAACAACAACAAGAAAAACCACCCCCATCTTAGTTCATTTTTTTTGTTGTTGTTGTTATGAAAGAATATCCGGTACCAGGTAAGTTTTAAAGAATAGAGATTTTGGCCCACAATTCTAGAGGCTAGGGTTGAAACAAGATGACAGTGGACAGAGGAGCTGTCCTGCTTTAACTATAGATGGAAAAACAGAATGGCAAGCAAGCACTTAAGAAGAGTTTGTTCTTATGACAGGCCACTCCAAGAAAGTGCTCTCCCATGAGAGCAGTCCTACTCAGTCCATACATCTGTGAGGGAAGTCTCATGGGTCTAAGGAAATACTTACTATGAAAGTTAAGACAGTTTCTCTAGTGACTGGCTCTAAATCATCATCCAGTGAATAGACGCCAACCTTTACTGCGGGAATAAATGATATCCTCAAAAATCTTGTTAAACAAGGACTATTCATAATTTTTAAAACAAACACCTTCAGACTAAAAATGATTCAAAGTACATTGGATGACATTCTCAAAGATTGATAAAAATAATATATATTTAAAAACATCCTTAATGAGATAAATCTCATTAAGATCTATATATAATACATAGATAAAAATCACATATGTAAAATAAAATTGTTGGTAATCAAATATATTACTAAAGATTCTTTCATCTTAAAGCAAATCCTCATGAGTTACTTCTAGTGAATAAGATAGTTGACTTTATGAAAGTACTTATGGAAAACTTGCTAAGATATGTATAGTATATACGTATATAGAGTATGCTTAGTGTAGAGAATTAGTTATATCTATAATTAGGTCATCATTGATTGGGAATTTCATAATATCAAAAGAGTGTGGATGTATGAAATCATACAATACTGCCTAACTTAGGGCTGAAAAGTTAATGGGAAATTGGGAGTCTGGTTCAGATAGCATACACCCTCCCAATTATGAAAACTAACAAGGCTTCAAATTAGCTCTCCCTGCAGAGTTGCCATGATCATGTGATTTTGTTACATTGTGTGCCAGGTCCTACGATTGTTCTCTCCTCATTAAAAGAATAGAGGTGACATTCCAGCTAGTTTCCTGTCCATGCTAGGCAAGCATAGTGTCACAGAAACGCATCAATAACCTTCATTTTCTTGCTAAATAGCCCAGGTTAGACTGTGATTCACAACACTCCTACATCAACCTCCCATGTTCTGGGACTATAGACACACACCACCATTCCCTACCAGATCTTCTACTTTTTAAATTCTGCATGTGTAACAAGTTTTATTTATTTTAAAATTTCCTTACTTATTTGTATTCACTTTAAAAGTAGGTTCACAGAAAAACATTAGTGGAACATTTGGCATATTTTTTTAAATCTCAGACATTGTAGTTTTTAATCTCTAAGTTTGATTTTGATCCCTTAAAATAGCTTCCTTGTCTTTGTTTATTGTGCTCAATATTTTTTTTTTTTTTGTTTTTCGAGACAGGGTTTCTCTGAATATCTCTGGCTGTCCCGGACTCGCTTTGTAGACCAGGCTGGCCTCGAACTCACAAAGATCCGCCTGCCTCTGCCTCCCAAGTGCTGGGATTAAAGGCGTGCGCCACCACCACCCGGCTTGTGCTCAATATTTTTAACTTAAATTTTTTCTTTTATTTTTGAGAATTACATGCATGAGTATTACAACTGAATCATTTCTACCCCTCCCTATTATTGTTATATTCACACACACACACACACAATGTTGCTCCTATGCACATGTGTTTAGGGCTGACTACTTGGGCCTGGATCAATTTTTAGGGGCTCAGCCCTGGATAAAACTGACTCTCCCTACCTCAACAGCCATTGGCTGCCTGTTGCTCTTCATCTAGGACAAAGCCTTTTTAAATTTCCCCCATCTATGTTGGTATGCCAACTATAAAGAAACACAACTGCTCAAAATACAGAGTACACGACCATGGGATGCCCAGCCCCAAATGGTACATCTAAAACGCAACCACATACCTATGTTTCAGGGAACATTGTGGAACAGAAGGCAGAAAAAGCGAAAGATCCAGAGGAACAGGACACCTCTGAAATCTCAGTAAGTGGTTGCCTAAGCTATCAAACATATTGGTAGGGCTTTTAACTCAGCTCTTTGGAGGCACAGTGACACATTTTCATTGTTCAAGGGTTTCCTAATCATTTCATAGACAAGTCTTGACCCACACACTAAAATAGGAATAGTGCCATAAACCCAACACCATTTCAAGTCTTTGCCAGTGCTGTGTAAGCTCTACAAAGAAGTCCCACTAAAACCTATTGTACCCAGGTAACAAAAATCAATATGATCAGTGTGTCTCCCTCATTCTGCTCTTTCCTATCTTCCTGTTCTGTCATCCACGCCAAACTCCCCCTCCTGTCTATGGAAAAATCTGCCTTCCCTGTCTAGTTATTGAACAGGAACTGTTAGTAGCTTGTGGCAAAAGCTAAGATCACAGGTTCTGAAGCCCCAAACTGTGGTCTTCTCTCACTGTTGGCTTCCTCTTCCCTGTTCAGAGTTAGCTTGACCTTTAAGCCTTAGCTAATTAGTAAAATAGGAACATTAGCATTGCCTCACCATGGTACTCACAGACACAAAGAAAGAACAGAGAGTTTCCACATGACTCAGCACAAAAGAACTTACAAGTGTTTACTTTATCATTATTATTTCAATGACTATTATTTGCATAGTTTCAAACCTAGTTTTTAGTTAACTTAGAATATTAATCTTAGTGTATCAGGGGTGAGATCAATAAAATCTGTATGTCAAAGACTCTTCTTATTAGAATGACTTCTGTGTGCTAGACAATGAAATAACAGTAGTGAGACAAGTCAGATGTGGGTGTCTTCTCATTTTGTGTAGGAGAGGGGAAATACGATTATGTAAATTTCCAGGAGCATGGGACGCTATAAAGGACTTTTGAGAGTACAAAAGAGCGGACTGAGGATGTGCCTCGGAGATGGAGTACTTGCCTGGGATATAGGAGGCCCTGGTGTTTTATCCCTAACAAAGGAAGAGGAGACAGAGAGTGTGACGATGTGAGTGGGAATGGGGTGAGAATGGCAGAACTAGAGTGTCTATTACAATGCGATAATTGCAGGGTCCTGTAGGGATCTGTGCATAAGGATAGTACCAGAAGGAGTTAACCAATGAAAAAGAAAAGTTGAGAATGTTCTCTGTAGAAGTAACAGCACTTTGCAGCATCATATGGAAGAGAAAATGGTGGGGGAAAGCAACTGAGCTAAGGTCTGTTTGCCATGAGCCAACAGCTCAGGGGGTCCCTGCAGATAAGGGAGGCTGAGGAAGAAGGCAGGACAAGGATGTACAGAACCGAAGGACTCTGAACAATATTCTAAGGTCCTATATCCTAGGAAACCATGGAGACTAAAGTCTTTTTTAAAATTCATTTATTTTTATTTCGTGTGCAGTGGTGTTTTGCCTACATGTGTGTCTGTGAGAAGGTGTCGAATCTCCTGGAACTGGAGTTAGAGATAGTTGTAAGCTGCCATGTGGGTGCTGGGAATTGAACCTGAGTCCTTTGGAAGAGCAGCCCATGCTCTTAACCTCTGAGTCATCTCACCAAATATTCTTAATCTGATAATCCTTCACATATCTTTACATTACACACATTAATAGGATAAAGGACTTTAGAATATTCTTATGGACAGAGATTACTGTCTCGTATACCAAATCATCTTGTTGGAGTCAGATCAGTGGTTCTGGCAATGACACTCTGACTAAGCTGGTGGCAATGGTGGTGATAGTCTCCCCCGTCTAGGCTTTTCCTCTCCAAGCCAGTGTAACAGGTGCCTTTGCTGAAGAATGTGATGATTATCATATACTCCTGTTCTACCTTGCTACTGACATCACCAGCATCCACCAAAATTAGAAGGTATCTACTGTGTACAGATTAAAAAAAAACAAAGCAAAGCAAAGCATGATGGTCCTGTCTCTTCATTGTTGGTCTTTTCCCCAAAACACCACCCATTGAACATCCCAGCTTCCTCCCGCCACATGCACACCTTGCATAAATCCATCTCTAATTGTTCAGAAGTTAGTGATGGCAAGTGGCGGTGAAAAAACCAAAGTGTTTTACAATGTTGACATTTTTCTATGTTTTAGTTTTAGTTCTTTGGGGGGAAACATAGGCTTTCCTCAGTCATGGAGTTGTGGCTTCTGCCATTCCCCTCTAATGGTAAAAATGTAAATATGAAACCATGCTTGACAGACCCTTTCTTATGTGGATAAACTTAGAAAATCAGCATCTAGAAATTTCTATGAGGTACTTCAATCCCAGCTAAACACCTAATCCTCTTCGTTTGTATTTCTTTTTCCAACTTGACTAGCTACCAAATCCAAGAATGTTTTGCAAGCAAGATTTTAAGATAAATCATTTCCCAGTGCCAAAACTGTATTTGCAATTATGTCTTCTGTATTTCTGATGAATAAATTATCTAACAGGGCAGATAGCATAATCATTGATTATGTGGTTTATTTAGCCATTCCTCTATAAATTAAAAATGAAAGTGCTATTTGAGAGTATACATGTCTTTAGGATTTGAATTTCTCTGAGCTAAAATAGATATTGAAAGTTCTACATATTGATGTCAATTGTCTCCCCTGAAAGAAGCTCATATACTCTACCCGACTGCTGTGGTGTGTACACAGGCTTGTCCGTGTGAATGAAGAGAGAGCCATTGTCATAAATGATTGGCATTTTTTCTGATTTTGAAAAATTCTTTGACACAACTTCCAAATAGACATATGAAAACGAGTTTTGTCCTTGAGACAACTGTTTGGCCTGAATCTGAAAAACAAGAACAAAAACCACGGATGGGAAAGTGTGCCTGTAAAGTTGTAAAGCATGCTGACCATTTTAAAACAAAACAAAGCAAACACCTCTCATCTCACTAAGCCCCAAATCTGAGCTTGTGTATTGCATCATTTTTAAAGAGGCACACTGGCCTGGAGAGAGGTCTCAGCAGCTAGAAGCACTGGTTGATCTTCTGGAGGACAAAGGTTCAATACCCCAGCACTCAGATGTCAGCTCAAACCATCTCTGACTCCAGTTTCAGGGAATTCCATGCCCTCTTCTGGCATCCGTGGGCACCGCACAGAATGGTACCCAAACATACAGGCAGGCAAAAAAATGCCCGTACACATGAAATTAAAAAATAATGACGAGGGCCAGGTGTGGTGGCACACACCTTTAATCCCAGCACTCGGGAGGCAGAGGCAGGCAGATCTCTGTGAGTTCGAGGTCAGTCTGGTCTACAAAGTGAGTCCAGGACAGTCAAAGATATACAGAGAAAACCTGTCTCGAAAAATAAAAATAAAAACAAAAACCAACCAATCAAACAAAAAAAAATAATAATGAGAAATGTGTAGTGGTACATGCCTTTAATTCAAGAACTTGAGAGGCAGAGGCAGGTGGATCTCTATGAGTTCAAGGCCAGCCTGGTCTACAGAGTGAGTTCCAGGACAGCCAGGGCTACAAATTGGCTTCTGGATGAATTGTTTTCTCCATTCTCTCTGTACACTGTCCTGCCCTATGGCCTGAACAATTGATATTACTCCACATGCTTCTGCACACACAGCATAGACACATGCATTCCAGCTTGCGTATATGATTACAACCATCACCTTTATAGTGGTATGGGGTTTGAATATATTAACATAGATAATCAAAGGAAAAGGGTATTTCTATGAAAATTTGGGGTTTTGAAACATGGGATAAAGTTAATTACTGAAATCAACTGCTATGAGATTATTACAAAAACTTGAAAACAGTAAAAATCTATTATTTTCTGCACTGAGACACATGGTGTCTTTGAGTTCTTTCTTTAAGCAAACAAACAAACTACAGCTTATATTAGGGTTGTTGGTTGGTGTTGTTTTTGTGGGACTCCTAACAGTGGGAATGGGGGTGTCTCTGACTCTTGTCTGCTCTTAGGACCTTTTCCTCATAATGGGTTGCCTCTCCCAGCCGCGATATGAAGGATTGTGCTTAATCTTGTTGTATCTTGTTATGCCATGTTCAGTGAATATTCCTGGGAGGCCTGAGTAGATCTTGGGGAGAGGGAGGCAGGAGGGAATAGGAAGAGTGGAGAGAAAGGAAACTGCAATCAGGATGTACTGAAAACAATACATACATACACACATAAATACATAAATAAATAAACACATACATACATACTACCGAACAAAGGGGATTCATAATAGTATAAAATACAACTAAAAAAGATTTGACAATGTATTCAAAGACAAGACTGTGCCAAAACATTAAATAATTGGCAAAAAGATATCTTATAATGTTGACATAAAATTATTTGTGTATCAATTTTATGATTCCTCCATCTTCCTCAGCTTCCTCAGATGACCATCTAAGCAATTGAATTTTTTTCATTATAGAGATTAGAACATTTATTTTCAAGAGCATTAATGAAACAATTCCTATATCTGGTTAGAATTTATTTCAAGCAATGTTTCTCAAACATGAGTAGTTGTATATATATTGCACACATATACATATACATAAACATATATACATACATGTATATGTATATATGTATATGTATATGCATATGTATATGTATATATGTATCACATTCAAAGAACAAAAGATGTGGAAGATTCACAATGTTGCAGGATATTTGATCACATTGTGAGCCCCAAGATTGTGAACTGGAAAAAATCTGTTTCTAATTGTGTTTTGGCTTGACCATTGATCCTAGAGCTCTCTGTTTACTGTAAACAGTACTTGTGGTGTAATTCAGCCCTAGTGCACACCTTTAATCCAAGAGCTAAATGAGGTCATCATAGGTCAAGAGGCAGAACAAGAAACCTGCTGACAGAGAGTGAACATAAGTAAACAGAAAGGAGGGACATTGAACTGAATGGTATTTAAGACAGTGTGAAGAAGGAGAAAGGGCTTTTTCCTTCTGTGATGTCAGCTGAGTAGGAAAGTCAGTTGTGTGAGCTAGCACGCCTTTTCCTTCTGGGACATCAGTGGAGTATGAAGGTCAGCTGGATGCTTTCTCTGCCTCTCTGAGCTGGCAGGTTTTCACCCCAGCATCTGGTTCCTGAGTCTTCATTAGTAAAATCGAACGATTGCGATCTTTGTTTTTTAAAAACAACATCACAGCATTGACATTTTGTTATTTACAATGCAATGAAAATATCATTTTTTGCTGGGCGTGGTGGCACACACCTTTAATCCCAGCACTTGGGAGCCAGAGAGGCAGGTGAATCTGTGTGAGTTCATGGCCACCCTGGTCTACAGAGTGAGTTCAGGACAAGCCAGGGGCTTGTTACACAGAGTAACCTTGTCTTGAAAAACCAATAAACAAACAACTTGAAATATATATAATATTTCCAATTTGAAATATATGTAAATATTTCATATATATATGAATATATATACTTATGCAGAAATCTTACTCCTATGATTTTTAGATATTTAAGACCTAAAGTAGGTACTGGAGAGATGGCTCAGTGGTTAAGAGTGCTTGCTGTTCTTGTGTAGGACCTTAGTCTTGTTCCCAGCCTCCATATCAGGCAGCTCACAACCACTTGCAGCTACAGTAACCTGGGACTCTGATTGGCCCTTCTAGCATCCTAGGGTCTGCATGGACATGTGCACATAACTCTCTCTCTCACACACACACACACACACACACACACACACACACAAATATACAAATAAAGAAATATTTTTAGAGATTTTAAAAATCAAAATAAAACCATAAAAACGTAAAAATAGAAAACCTGTACAACTCTAACTTGAGGCCTTTTCTAACATTTGCATTTTTACTTTCCTTTATGAATTCCTCACTGTAGAGAAACCTTTATTTCACTGGAGCCACAGAGCCTTTCCTAAAGCTGATACTCTCTCATGTTTTATGGCTTTCTGTTATCAGAGTTTTTTTTGGTGGGGGGATTGATTTTTTTTCGAGACAGGGTTTCTCTGTGTAGCCCTGGCTGTCCTGGACTCACTCTGTAGACCAGGCTGGCCTCGAACTCACAAAGATCCACCTGCCTCTGCCTCCCAAGTGCTGGGATTAAAGGCGTGCGCCACCACCGCCTGGCTATGTTATCAGAGTTTTTAATAAGATGGTTTCCTAGTACTTTTCTAAATAATCTGTATTAAAATGCCTCTTCATGATACTGGGGTTAGAACCCAGGGCCTCATGCACACCAGGCAAGTGCTCTCCCACTGAACTATATCCCCGGCCTGGAAATGTTGTAATAGGAGAAAGAGGCATTTGCTTAAGCTTGCTATTTCTGTTGCTGATTATCAATGACAGCTGTTCCCTGCAGTGAGCAGCCATCTCACTGGGTCGGTAGCTGTCACTCAGTGCTAGAGTTCTGGCCTAACACGAGACCCTCGCTCCTCCCCAGTACAGCATCATTCCTGGAAGTAAGGAGGAAGGCATGTGTTGTTGAAAGAAAATAAAAGAAAACTATAATTTTATTAGTTTTGGACACTATGCATATAACCTAGACTACTGAAGTTTGGACAAAATTAAAGGCATGCATGATTATGTTTCTCTACTGTTTTTAATAATTTCATAGATAAAATTTTTTTAACTCATCTCCAAATGTTTGCATATTGACACAATTTTATTTCCCAATAAAAACTGTTAACATTTGCATGCATTACTCAAAAAAGCAAACACGATTCTCTGTTTAGAATATTATTATACTCAGGGACTGGAGAGGTGGTTCAGTGGTTAAGAGCATTTGCTGAGGACATGAGTTCAGTTCCCAGCACCCACCTCAGGCAGCTCACAATCTCCAGTTCCAGGGGTCTGACACCTTCTGGTCTTCTTGGGCACCTGAACACGCATCGTGCACATAAGCTCATATAGGCACGTCCACATAAATAAAAAAAAACATTTTAAAAAGAAATGAGGGGAGGATTGGTTGGAGAAATGGCACAGCAGTTAAGAGCACTAACTGCTCTTCCAGAGAACTTGGGTTCAATTAAGAGCACCCACATGGCAGCTCACAACTGTCTGTAACTCTAATTCCAGGGTATCCAACAGCCTCTCCCAGGCATACATGCAGGCAAAACACCAATGCACATAAATTTTTTTTTAAAAATCATTTTAAAAAATATATAAAGAATTTTGTTAAACTCTGATTGTTATCTGTTAGTGATAATCATGTAATAATTACACAATGGTAGACTGAAACAAATAGTCAGATTTCTATGCTATTGATATTCAAAATTATACATATTTTACCAAAAACATTTTGTATATATATTTTAAAAAGAAAGACAAATACATACTGTTAAGATCGCAGAGTTTTGGAATTTATTTTCTGGCGATAAATGAACAGATTCCGAAGAGTAACGGACATTTTTATCAGGATAACTTTTTACAGAGATGATTGCATCGACTGCATCAGTGTGCCCATGGGCTTGGACTGTGACATTTTCACACACTCCAACTCGGAAGACTATTGGTGCTGAAATGATGTATCTGCTAAAACAGAAAAGACTCTTGTACCTCTGATTCATGCCATCTCACTGTAGATTTATTTCCTAATAGTCATGATTAGAAAACTATAATTTTGTGATCTATGACAAACTTAGCATTGTTTCCAAGAAGAAATAACTTGAAATTAAGTCCTGAAAAACAGCAGGGAATTTGGTTTACAGTTTAAAAGGTAGTAACAGTGAGCCTACTCTACCTGAAGAGGCCTATTTAGATAAGGACATTCTGCACTAACATTTTATATGCTGACCTAAAAATAAAAACACACAAAAACAAGGCTGGTTAGAAGATGCAAGCGGGTTCATTTTTCTCCACTGAAGAAAAATATCACATAGGTGCTAGTCATTGAATGCCAGCTCTGCCTTCTGATAGCAGAGAGAGGTTAAGTCCCTGGGCTTTTCTGTGGTGAGCTAAGAGAATGTCACGTTAGCATGCTACTGCTTAAGAAATAATGACACTCACCAAAGTAGTCAAAAGAACATTAGAAATGTGTTATATCAGTGGGTAAAGATAAATCTACAGTACAAACGAGGCAGAGGAATATCTACAAACTAAAGGAGAGTCCTGAGAGGGAGCGAATCTGCAGTACTTCAGCAGGCATAAGTGACAGCAATCGTCAAGTGACCGAGTCTTTCCTAGTCCCAGGCTCTGACAGGAATTTAAAGACAGACTCTTTCTCTCTCTACAGAAAGTCAGGGATGTCTCAGATACTACTATTATTACTATGTATTCTTATTATGTGAGCAAAAGTAATTTGATCAAAGCCACGTGGTTTATAAGTGGATGGGGTAGGACTTTATACTCACAGCGCTCCAGTTTCTATATTTATAATTGGGGCCAAGGTTACAAGTCTACCACCTCTAGTTTGGTTTTCCATGGAATTTATACAAAAACGGAATTGAAGGCAAGCTTTGAAACACATTTTTTGTTGTTTTTCCGAGAGAGGGTTTCTCTGCCTAGTGGATCAGGCAGGTCTCCAACTCAGACTCTCTTGCCTCTGACCCTTGAGTGCTGGGATTAAAGGTGTGTGTGCCCCCATGCTCAGCCATGCCTGGTTGTGAAATACACATTTTAAATAGTACGGTTTTCTTCATTGACTTATTAAGTGGAAACTTAAAAAGCAACAACAATAATACACCACAAGAGCATCTAATTTGAATAGTAAGAACTGGAGAACTACTACACAGAAAAGAATTATATATTAACCCCAAAGGGCTCAGATACTGGCTCATTTAAGTGTCCCAACAGATAGCAATGCATTCATCACCCAACCTGAAGATTGTCACAGGCAACTACCAGTATCATAATATTTTAAGTTATATTGTCATTTTTTAATTTATAACTTAAACGTAAGTTATAAGTTTTGCCAATCAGCAAGTCTTTCAGAACAATGAAGTAGTCAGCAATTAAGTCCTCTACAGAACCTGGCTGTTTTCCTACACAAGTAATTTGGAGGCACTTACAGACCAATTGAGGAATCTGTCATCTGATGTATATGCTTAACAGAGACACAGAAAATGAGAACAGGTAATAAGGTTTATTTATAAAACCTCCCTATGTGGAGGCAGCACCTCAGCATGTTATACACACACAACTCACCGTGCCATGTTCAGCATGTTATTTATACAACACTCACCATTTTGCTACAACATCCAGTATGGAGGGCCTCACAATTGCTCCCACTGTAACACTAGCAGACTGCCAGTCATTTGTCCTGGGCCATAGGGCTAGCCGGTTATAGAATTAAGAACTTAAGGTCAACAGCCTGTTTCCAGAATTAACTTTCAACAGCTGTCCTAAACTGAACTTACTAAGGATATTTAAATGAGGCAAAAATTTAGGAATTAAAGGCTGTCTTAATTTTAGTGTTTTTCAAGGCCTTATGCTGCCCAGCATTTCTTCCCATTGTCTATGTGATGGAATGGTGAGACATAGCATACCCAAAATGTCGAAACCCCTAAATCTGGCTGTGGTCCTTCTTCATACACATTTTGGTCCTCACTGATGTATCTGCAGCACAGTGTGTGGAGAATCTCATCTTTTTATATTCTTTGACTAGCAGCAGAGGAGCTTGTAGAGAGGCAGGAACATTACTCTGGCCCTACTCGAGCATGCTTTCCTCAGGTGTGTGCATGGCTTGCTCCTCCACTTCTGCCCTTTGACCTCTCTATCTTCTCATACCCCTTTAACCCTCCCCCCCATGTATGCAATCTCTTGTTGAGTCATTCATTCATTACGTGACTCTCCTACTGTGATGAAAGCTCTAGGAATTGCTCTTCCGCCTGTTACATCCTCACTGCCTGTCACATAATAAGTGCTCGACATAGAGTTAATGAATCAAACAACTTATTCATTAAGTAATTGGTCTCCATGTTGTCCACGATATGCTCTGTCACCTTTTCCAAAAAAGTCAGGCTATAGAAGGCATTCAGAATTTATTTCAGCAGGAATCAGGGGAGTCCAGGTTCTGACCCTAGTTCAGTCAGTACTGCTTGTTTTTTAAGAGAGAAAGAGAACATGAATTTGGGGAGGGGAGGATCTAGGAGAAATTAGGGAAAGTGAAAGATTATGATCAAAATGTATGAATTTTTTTGTTAAAGTAAAATAAACTAATTAAAAAGAGAGCTGATTCTCAAGTAACTGTGACTTAACTGTAGCCAAACAATAAAAAACACAAAGAAACTAAGCACCAGATACAAATGAACAAAACAAAACCAAAAAAGAAAATATATGTGTGTATGTGCATATACATATATATTTTTTCAACTGATTTTTAAAAAAAATTTCATGTGCATTGGGATTTTGTATACATGTATGTCTGTGTGAGGGTGTTGGATCCTCTGAAACTGGAGTTGCATTGCAGACAGCTGTGAACTGCCATGTGGGTGCTAGGAATTGAACCTGGGTCCCCTGGAAGAGCAGCCAGTGCTCTAACCACTTGGCCATCTCTCCAGCCCTATAAATGTATGTAATCTTACGATTAAGTTTTTGTTGGCTAGTAATGTCAGGCAGCTGTGGTACAAGAGATGTCGTGGGTTAGCCACTCATGGACTCTAAGTGCTCCCACAAGCTGTCTTATGTTAGCCATTCACTGACCTAAGCAACACTTTCTCATTCAGATAAGCTCACACTCCTGGTGCCTCAGAGTGACACAGTCATCACAGCTCACACATACTATAAAAACAAAGATGCTTTGCTTCACTTACGTTTGTTCCTGTCCCCAACTTTTCTCCAGGAAGATCAAAAACAAAAGTATTCCCCAAAAGCCCATGGCTTGAGATGGTATCAAAACCATATATGTCACCTACTTGAAGTTACTTTCCGCTTAAATAAAGTGAACATGGAATTTTGGGATCAATTAGCTCCTGTTAATTATTAACATCAGGGAAAGGGATCACTACATAAGAACACTGAAATCAGATCAGAAACAACATTTCAAACCCAGAAACACAGGCAGAAGGTATTGTGTAGGAATCTGCACCAGAGCTTACTTGAATTAATGCAAAATAAGAACTCAAACAAGGGAGCCTGGCGCTGTGAAGAAAGGCTTGGTGCTAGAAAGCAGGAATCTCATTGCCTTTGGCTTTCTTTCCAGGTCGTTTGCTCTGATGCTCTGGTATCTTTGAGCACACCTGTGACAGTCAGTTTTTCCTCCCTGTAACAAATACCTGAAATAATTTAAAGGAGGAAAGAATTACTTTGATCACGGTTTCTGGGAACTCAGTCCATGGTCACTTGTCCGCATTGCTTCTGGCCCGAGCATAGTAAGGCACTCATAGCAGTGTGCAGCATGCAATGGAGCATTTTCACCTGGTAACTGACAGGAGAAAGACAGAGGAAGGCAGGCAGCGACCAGATACAAGGTACTCTTTAAAGGCATAATGTCTCTGGTAATCTACTTCTATAAATAAACCCATCTCTTAAGTCTTTACAACCTCCCAGTAAGGCCATTAAACCATGACCCTATTAATGGTGTAACCCACTGATAAGGCAGATCAGTCATGATCCAATCACTTCCATGAAGCCCCATCTGTGGTGATCTTTGCTACTTTCTGGGTTCTTCTTTTTCCTACCCTTTCTCTTTTGTGCCCCCGTGTCACCTTCTAACAATAGATAGGAAAGAAACAAGGATAGAGGGGAGAGAGGAATTAGGAAAATCTCTGAATCTAGTTTCTTTCCTTTTGTTTCTTCTTTGACTACTGCTACTAACAAACCACAACAAACCTACCTAAATGACCACCAACCATCCACACACCTCTAGGGTCCCTTGCATTTATATACTCTCGGAAAAGTTCCCAGAATTCCAAATGTCACACAATCCCAGAAACTGTCCACAAATGGCAAAACCACGCCTCTGCTAGAGCACGAGGCAAATCATAGTCGGCTGCTGTAGTCAGTTCAAAGCAGCCCCACATGCCCATACCTGGGCTTAAAACAATAGACTATCCTTATAATATTTCTGTGTTTTCAGAGAAATCAAAATTCCAAAATTGTCTCTACACCCATGAACTGGCAAAGAAGACTTTAACATGTAAGTGTTTGGGGGACATTGCAGATTCAAACCTTAACAATATCTGATGAGTTCTACTTGTTCTGAAATGGACGGAAGCCTACCTAGATTTGTCTTCAGACTGACATGATTTGAGGGTGGGGGCAAGGCTACCAAGGTGATCCCTTTTAGAGAACAGTCTATGAACAACCTACATCTTCCACAGAGGGCTAAGGAATACTTCCTCAATCTGTACCAGTCCAGAGAAAGAGTCATGCACCGACCATGTCGCACTGAGGATGCTGGCATTACTCTCTAAGGAACCAAAAAGTTTAGTATTTAGCAGGAAATGCACATACTCCTACACTGACACATTTGAAATCGGCATTCATTCAGACATGATGTATTTTATTTTTAAAATTCATACTTTTTAGTAGGATTTTAATAGTTTTCATGTAAGAACTGAGACAAAGATCCCTGTAGCAACTGACTCTATTTATGTATAAATAAAATCATATGTAAACTTATATGTAAATAAATGTATATGTAAATAAAATTTTACCTTTAAGATTTTTAATTAAATTTATTTTCATAATGTTTTATTTTCACTATAAAATGTTTTATTTATACATTTCTTTATTATTATTCTTTCTAACTTTCTATATATTTGCTATTTGAAAGAAGACAAATGTCTCTAAACATATTTCTATAAATTGTCATTACTTGTTAATGTTGTATTAGCACTATTTACTTTGCATTCCTAAGGTCTTATTTACCAACCCTTTTAAAACATTTAAAAAATATATTCCTTAAGAATTTATACCTACAAATAATGTATTTCAATCATTTCATATCACACTCCTCCCTTTCAACTTCTCCCAGACAGATCTCCCCTATTCCCTACTGCATGTTTTATTACATATATACTACATATATTATATATTCATTAATACAAGCGTATATCATACTGGGTCTAATTAGTGCTGCCCATATATGCATGTGTGTGGGACTATCCAATGGAGTATGCTTAACCTATTAGGGACCACACTAGTTAAAAAGCTGACAATTCTTCCCTGGCAGCCACCAACTATTAATGGCACCTTGGCTACAACTTACCAACACTTTTATACTTGTTAGAGGGTTAAAGGAGGACAAAGCAGAATTTGATGTGCAAATTTCACTGATGATGTCTCTTACATGTGTTGCTGAAGTGACACAAACTGACCAATATTGTCTGACCACCTAGTGCATTTATCCCAAAAGGACATCTATGAACTAATTCATCTGGGTTGGGAAAAAATGAAACCACTAAGAAAAAACCCACAACGTGAAGTTTCTTTCACAGGAGTGCGTTATATGCTCTTCTCAAGCTTTTAGCCACAGAAAGGTAATTTATGTCACTTGTTTTGTATTAATTTTTGTGCATGGGCTTACATTATCACCAGGAATGAAACAAACACAGTGGGAAAGACTGGGAGCCAAAACAACTCCTCAGGTCAAATTTCACACAGTGACCAGTACTTGTGTAATTTAGTACACAAACCTTTGGCATTCTCAAATATTGCAACTTTCAGAGTTCTTTTTTCAGCTTGTAATAGAAGAAAAACAGCACAATTAATGTTAATGTTTCTCAACACTACCCCTACCTTGGGGTAGTGACTGATTGATTTTTCCTATGGGCAGCTGCCCCGGGCACTGCTTGGCAAACCTGGCCTTCACCCACTAGATGTCAGTAGAATTTTCAGAACAATAAAATAACCCAGCCTGTCAAAGGTGGGAGGGAGAAGGGACTGGAAAGAGGTCCCTTGTTGAAAATCTCTGGGTTGTTGTGTGCTTGGCATAGAATTTATGGAGAATGAGGCCCTTGTTCCTGTTAAAGATATGGAATCCAGTAGGCATTTCATGGAAGCTGTTTGAAGTTACTATGGAAAATTGTCACCACCACATCCTTTTCCTGTACATCAGCGGTTTTCAAGTTGTGGGTCACAACCTCTTTGGGAGTTGAATTACCCTTTCACAGGAGTCTACAAAACCACTGGACCACACAAATATTTACATTACAATTCATAACAGCTAAAATGGTATCTAAATTAATTCACCAAAGGATGTTAACAGAATACATTCATGTTAGGGTTATTGCATATTGACATATTGACAGACTGAATACAGAACAAGAAAACACAAACAACAAAAGCTCAGTTAACTGAGGGACAATATTAAAGGCAGTCCATGTAGTTTGATATTTTGTAAATGGTAGCAGACGATCTGATATTTTTGTGTAGAATCAGATCATTTTCTCATATCTATATTTTCAAGCATCTAAGACAGGATTTATATTTATCATGGAAAATATTTTTTGTAAACTACACCTTACTCTGTGAGACTTTGGGAGAAAAAAAAACACAAGACAAAATTGCAGCATGAATTGGGGAACCACAAAGTCTCAGCCCTAGCCAAGGAGCTGTTGGATGCTACAAGATTCGGCTTTCCTCAGGGACAAGGCCCCTGAGAGGCTACCCATGCTCTAGTACATGACCCTACACACACACATACTGACAGCACTAAATAAAGTCAATGGCTTTACAGAAAAACCAACCAACAAACAAATAAAACACTAATTTGGGAAAAGTGTGATGGGGAACAAGGGAAGGACTGTAAGTCAGGAAATAGGGATATGTATGATCAAAATACACTACATAGCTGGGCGGTGGTGGTGCACACCTTTAATTCCAGCACTGTGGAGGCAGAGGCAGGTGTGGATCTCTATGAGTTCAAGGCCAGCCTAGTTTACAGAGCTAGTTCCAGGACAGCTAAGGCCACACAGAGAAACTCTGTCTCAAAACAAGCAATAAATAGGTAGGTAGGTAGGTAGATAGATAGATTATATATATATATATACACACACATACTCCATGCATGTGTGAAATTTTTGAAACTTTCTTTTAAAACATAGCCGTAATTTAGTTAATTTGTAAAGTCACACTAGGAAGTCACAGAAATGGTAATAGTGGAAGTCACCATTTCAGCCTGACAAGTTCTTCTGATCTCTTTTAAAGGTGATCTATGCAGTGATCAGTGCGGATTGCAAAAGAGAAATCGAGTAAGGACAATCTCAATAGCTTTGCTAGGGTTTGGACAAAAGATATAGAGAGAACTAAGTCACTGTGCCCTGGCTCATATTTCAACCCTGGAGACAAGTCACAGCCAGATTGCCTTCACATCTTCCTAGCTAATATCTGTATTGTAAATTAAAGGCAATCCAGAAAAATGACAACTTCATATTATGGAGTTAACTAGCATGGATTGTGAGCTGTCCTCACTCCCTCGCTATCCTCACTCTTGTTGGGGTGGTTTCTTTCAGTGTGCTAAGACAGACTGTTAATACTCATGGTAACTAGCCAATGGTATCTCTCTTCTGAAGTCTCTAAGGCTGGAGGAACAACCAGGGTTTTTACCATGCTAGACCCCAGAGAAGGTCAGTTACTACATCTGTATGAAGAAGGAAAATAGAGCAACATACAACCAGAGAAAAACAAGTGTTCAGAGATGACCCTCCCCCATCCCCAGATTTTGTGTTTATTTTTTAGAGCTACTGACAGGACTGATGGATTAACTCTGGCACAGTGTAATCTGACAATGGAACTCATCTGAATACCATTACAGATTAGGGGCACAGTCATGAGCTTGTGCAGTTAGTCCACGTCTCTGGTTGAAAAGATAAGTAGAGGAACCAAAACAAAAGAACAGAACTGAATCTCAACAAAATGTACACCTACTGTACTAATGTGTAATATCTGAACTTCGACTAAAAATGGATACAACTTCCTCTCAAGGTTAAGTGGATCTTTCTGTAGAGTTTGCTTTTCAACTGCGATCACAGTTGTGCTGTGTAGTAGTGGGGAGGGGAGAAGCATTCATATGAAGAGTCAATAGTGCCTCCTGTTGGAAATTACCAGAATTTCTTATTAGGTGAAATTACCCCTGCCTCTATAAAACATGCTTAATGCTGCTTATAGGGTTCCTCGTCCATCTTTAGCTTCTCCACTCCAGACTTTTGCACAAGCCATACTGAACTATATTACTTATGTTTTCTTTCGACTACTCTGAATTACTTAACATCCAGATCATTGCCAAGTTCTCTTCCCCAATTCTTCCTGGGGTTTGCACAAGTTGTTCTCTTTGCCAAGCAAATACCTGCCCCTTGGTTAAATTCTTCTTTCAGAGTTAAGATGAAAAGTGACTTCTAAGAATCTCGCTTAGTAATAAAACAATTAGAACATACTGAGGACTTACTAAATGTCAGATATTGTTCTAAGTTCTTCCAAATCATTAACGTTTGTGTTTGTCAGGAAAACTGCAGGAAATGGGGACGATTATCCCTTACATGGGAGAAGAAACTGAGGCGAAGAAAAAAATTCTAAAAGTGATGGGAAAATGAGCCAGGAAGTTTGTGGTAAAGAAAGGAAACGTTTAATGGCTGACTGGTGAAAAAGGTAGTTAAGAAGTATGCTGGAGGGGCTAGAGAAGATAAGATGGCTCATTGCTTAAGAAGACCCAGGTTCGATTCCCAGCTCACAAAGGTCTGTAACTGCAGTTACAGGGGATCTGACGCCTTCTTCTGGCCTCCTCGGGCAGCAGGCATGCACATGGTACAGACAAACGCTAAACAGGAAATCGAGTTGAAGGCAGCACTTTAGGGGGCATCCCCAGCTCAAGTCTCTGCAAAATGCTTCTTGCTTTATAGCTCTTTGTACTAACGTGAAGAACATTCTCGGACTGTGAATCTGAGGCTCATATAGCTCTCCCTAAGCCTCAAGTGGATGGCAGCTGGCGCCCAGGCAGTCCTGAGGTGCGGCCAAGTCCGGCTCGATGGCTTCCCAAGAAAATTGGCCTCCGAAATAGTCGCGTGAGGGATAGGGTGCTCCGAGGCACCGGAGCTCAAGGCCTGCCTTCCACCACCCCCGGTCACAAGGCTGTGGACAGCTTCACACCGTCCCTCAGGCTGTTGCCTCGCGGAGAGGAATGGCTGGCCTTCCCCACTGCTTCGGTGAGAAACCTCTCCTCACAGACTCGGCGCCTAGAAAGCTGACCACGGCCAGCCGAGCACGGCACAGGAGGCCGAGCGCGCCCGAAGGCGGCAAGGGTGGCGGGAAGCGGCTCCGCCCCGCCCACCAGCTCCGTGCGGGAGGCGTGGTGAGAACGGGCCCCGCCCACACCAAGCGGGCCCTCTCGGCAACTGGCGCAACACACCAAAATGGCTGCTGTACCGCCTCTGGCCTGAGGAGAAGTATCCCAGCGTCTCCGTATCTCCTCTCCAGCTAGGCTGTTCCTCCCTGTGCTGAGGCGGTGAGTGTCCTTCGGCGTCCGGTCGGAGCCCGGGAGGCAGGCGGCGAAGGCCAGAAGGCCCCGGCCCAGCGTGAGGAGGGCCGACCCCGGACGGTTTCGGGGCGGGGGCCTGTGCTTGGAAAGGGGATTGGACGGGAAGGAGGAGGGCCGGGGCCGGCGAGGGCCGGGAGGGGAGGTCAGGGAGGGGAGGCGCGCTCGGCCGGAGGACTGGGCGCTGCTGTGTCGCGAAGTTGGGGTGCGGCGCTAAGAAGGATGAGGTTCCGACTAAGAGGAAGCGGGCCGGGGTGTGCCGGGTGTCCGCTGCAATGGAGACGGGCTGGCAGTCCGGAGGGTAGCTCGGGAGGGAATGTCACCCGAGAGAAATAGGGACCAGTGACTCTGGAAGCCGAATAGACTAACGCTAATGTTAACCTCGGTGACTCCTGGGCACGTTCCCTTTTTTCTTTTTTTAAGTATATGTGGATGATGGTGGGGGACATACCGTGATGTGCATGTGGAGGTCAAAGGACAACTTTGTGGAGTCAGTCTCCTTCCACCTTTATTTACATGGGTTCCAGACATAGAACTTAGGTCATCAAAGCGCCTCCCCTCCATAGGCGCTCTGGGCATGTTCCTTAACCACTTCTTTGATGTCTTAGGTTAAGGTTTCTATTGCTGTGATAAGACACTGACCAAAAGCAACTTGGGGAGGAACGGGTTTATTTGGCTTAGGCGTTGGAACTCAACGAAGCAGTGGAGGAATGCTGCATATTGATTGGCTTGCCCCTCATGGCTTGTTTAACCTGCTTTCATATACTACCCAGGACCACTTGCCCAGGGGTGACATGATCCCTAGTGATCTGGGCCCTCTCCCATCAATTATTAGTAAAAAAAAAAAAAAAAAAAAATGCCCTACAGACTTGCCTGTAGGCCAGTCTTATGGATGCATTTTCTCAATTAAAATTCCCTCTTCACAGATATGCCTAGGTTTGTTCAAGTTGGCAAAAACCAATCAGCACCCTTGATCGAGTTTCTTCATATATAAAAGTAGTGGCTAGTCACTTTTGAGTGTTCACCATGTGTCAGGTACAGTTCTAAGTTCTATGTAAGTATAAAGTCATTTAGAATTTAATGAAACTGTAAGTTATGTTCACAAAAGCAGCAAGTAACCTCTGAGTAAATCATTTATCTAATGTCACATAGTAAATGAAAAATGAAGATTTTGATTTAGGCCAGGTAGTTCTATAATCTAAGGTCGTAACTATCATTTGTAAATGAGATGATTAATTCTGTTCTTATATAGCATCTTAAGGATTTAAATTTTGTAATGTCTGTAGCTGGAGAGATGGCTCAGAGGTTAAGAGCGGTGGCTACTCTTCCAGAGGTTCTGAGTTCAGTCTCTAGCACCCATATGGTAGCTCACAACTGTCTATAATGGGTTCTGATGCCCTCTTCTGGGGTGCAGGCATGCATGCAGACAAAGCATCCATATTCATGAAGTGTATAAATAAATCTCTAAAAAATTAATTTGGCAATGTCCTGGCTCTTTCAGGCAATGTTTACATAACAGGCAACTCCTCTCTACTCTCATAGCTTTTAGGCTGATCGGAGAAACAGTAGATAGTTTCACAAATCCAATTGAATGAATGTTTATAAATCATTTGGTAATACAGAGAGACCATTTTCACATACATTCTGAATGTGGAAACCTTACCTTCTTAGCTATGTGTTTTCTTAGAATCTAACATACTCCTCAATTCATAAATATTGCTCAATAAAGTTGGATAAATAAGCTAATAGAAAGGAATGGAAAGTTTAGGGCTTATGTGTCTTTTTTGTTTTTTGTTTTGTTTTTTGAGACAGGGTTTCTCTGTGTAGTCCTGGCTGTCTTGGAACTTGCTCAGCTAACCACACTATCCTTGAACTCACAGAGATCTGCCTGTCTCTGCCTTCCAAGTGCTGGGATTAAAGGCATGTGCCACCACCACCAGGCAAGTTTGTGTCTTAACAGAGGAGCGAGATGGGAGGGAAGAAATAAAGTTGTAAACAGAGGACAGCATAATAGCCGGGTGTTACATGGAAAGGTATGCTCTTAGATTACTAGGTTGGAATGAAGATGAGTGAGTGGTTTGAGCATGTTGTTCAAGTAGGACAATGTCAGGGTATTGGAGTGGATTAGCATGTTGAGGTGAGAAATAAGCAGTGGGGGAAGATGGGATAGATACTAAAGTGTATCTATCTGTAGAGTGTCAGAATTGTAGACAAATGGGGAAGATACTGTGGTGTTTGGGAACTGGGACAGAATTTGTGGGGAAACTTTACAATTTAAATGGTAGTGAAAAAATAAAAGGTGGAAGTGGGTAGCACAGAATGGGACATTGGCTTTAGAAATAAGAATCATGGCTGGAATAGAGACCTTGAAGGATTGTGGGAATAAAGACAGGACTTCAGTTAACTAACTCTAGAGAATATAATGGTAGTGGTCAGAGGGTTTACCCGTACCAAATACTGTGATAAACTTATGTGTATTATCACATCAGAAAAACTTAATACATACTGTTTTATAGTTTACAGATGAGTTCATTTGCCCAAAGTTCCACACCAATTGGATAAACCAAGACTTTAATCCTCCTATGGTCCCCAGGCCTGTAGCTGAAGGAGTTTTCTGGGGTCCAGATCATGTTTTCCATCATGTTCTACAGGGCACCATGATATCTTACACAAAACAAACTATAAGTGACTTTTGCTTCACTCCAGTTAGTTAGTTCATTGCACACACGCACGCACGCACGCACTCTCCCCTCTCCAATTACTTTAAAATGCTAATTTACATATCTATACTTTTTATTTCATTTTCTTGTATGTAACTAACCACATGAGTCAGAAAAGCTTTTCCTAAACTCACAAAACTACTGTTAATACCACCATCACAAAGTTTTTGCTCTTAATTTTAAAAGTGTGGCTAAAATAACAAAAACCCTTTTGTGTCTAAGGGTTTTTGTTATTTTAGCCACACTTTTTTTTTTTTTTTGGTTTTTCGAGACAGGGTTTCTCTGTGTAGCCCTGGCTGTCCTGGACTCACTTTGTAGACCAGGCTGGCCTCGAACTTGCAAAGATCCGCCTGCCTCTGCCTCCCAAGTGCTGGGATTAAAGGCGTGTGCCACCACTGCCCGGCTAGCCACACTTTTAAAATTAAAAAATCATACTATTTTTTTCATAGAAAAAGACCTCTTGGTCTTACTATTGATTCTGTGCTAAGGTGAACTGGTATTCTCCTTCAAATAGGAATAATACACTCAAGCTTGAGAAAAGCCGAGATGCAAACACTTAGATAAAATGTATTTACTCCTGGTTGTGGTTTGAATGAGAATAGCCCCCATAAGCTTATAAAAATAGAATAATGAGTGTCACATACTAGAGATATATTTTTTAATTTTTCTTATTTTTAATTTAAAAAAGCATCCTATATCTTTAGGCATTCTATTATTTTTTATATTACATCTTAGTCTTCTTTTCAAAACTTTAAAATTGTAAACCATCTAGAATTCCTTTTGTTGAATCCTAATGATCACCTCACTAAATGATTATGAAGTTCTATGTCACCTCCTGTGATAAGTGAAACTTGCACATACTTAATTATAGGATTAGAAAAGTATCCATTGGGATTCCAGAAACCTGGATCATTGAAAGATTGAGTGATGTTCCAAACCCCTAGGTTCCCTCCCTGAGTTGCCATAGCTCCTGTAAAGTCTGCATATGGAAACATGCACTGTCTCATAGAGTGACCACCGTCCCAGTGAATCAGGGATTGGGATTACAGTTTTGGGAATGGAGACTGGGGAAGCACTTATGGACAGAAATGGAATCTGCAGGAACAGCTTCATTTGTTGTAGATCAACATTTGTCTTATTTGAAGATGGTCTGATACCATAGCAATCTTGTGATTAAGTAAAGCTGGACTGAGACTTGGCTATTTGTTTCAAAAGTATATTGTTAAGTTGGGCTTTCAGTTTAGTTTGTACATGAAGATTGTATTTGGCTATATAGAAACTCAAGGCCAAAGGAAAGCAAACTCGGGCCAAATTCAACTTAGGTAAAAATGTGTATGCATCATTCTATTACAATATTCTTTTCTGATATCATCTTATCATTGGATTGAAAACTATTTAAACTTAATACTGTCTCACTAAACTTTTTTTTCTAAAAATTAACTGCATTTGAGAGCCGAGAGGATGCATTAGATCATCCAAGGTGATATTTAAACAGAACAAAAAGGAAACTTGGAGGAGTATTGACATTTAGGGGAAGTAGAGGAACATGAGCCAGCAAAGGAGGCCATGGAGTAGCCAGAAAGATAGGAGAATGTCAATAGAACATCGTATCACAGTCTTGGGGTGGAAAGAGTGCTTACAAGTATTGGTTGTCAAATATTCCTGTATGTGACCCGATATAGGAAGGGCCTATGAAAAGTTGGAGCTGATAAACTGAAAAAAGAAATAACAAGTCAAACTTTGAGCTGAACACGTGTCTGTGACAGGCCTCCCAGGGTTTCTTCCCTGTTGAGGGGTGATCAGCATGTAAGAGAGCACCTGCTCCATAAGCTTGGAAAAGTATGGGGCCAAGTCTCCATAGCTTTGCATTCACAGCTTTATGATCTTAAAGCTGTAGAGATAATGCAACACTCAATAGCTGTAGAGACTTAGCCTTATTAAATACATTGACAATTCTTACAGGTTTTGATGGGCACCTGGTTTTATTCATGCAATGAAGAAAGGTTCTGAACAAAAGGTCTCCAAAGCAAAGATGCCACTGATGTCTCATTTTCCTGGGCCATCACCTCTTATGTCCAATATGCGATCTAGGTCACTTTCACCTTTAATTGGATCTGAGACTCTACCTTTTCATCCTGGTGGACAGAGGTCTGCACAGGCTGAGCTTACAGATGACAGCGCCTTGCTTTTGGAGTCCCAGCACCATAAAGGTACTGCTAAAAACATGTCTGGTCTCACACTTAAGTAGAGATGGGAAATACTGAGCTTAATTTTGGGGTCCAGATATAACATCCCTCCTGAACTAATTTGAATTGCTGTTTTAATTGATAGAAATTGTGTAAGAATAGGGCGAGGACTGAGGTGTTTGGATGAAGATAGAGGTGTCTATGAAGGGATTAGGGGTGGAGAGTTTCTAGGAGAGAAACTTTTGCTTATTTTCAAACTGCTGGTCTGTGAGAGCTCTGACTTCCATTTAGGGAACATACACACGTCCCACAGCATTGTAAAGTTTTTTGTTTAAAAACTTTCTTCCGTTCTAGTTTTTGTTTTCAAATGCTTTATTCTTTGCTAGGTCGTGAAATTCCATCAACCCTGCTGACCTGAGTGCCTGATGGTTTTACGTTAAAACACTTTTAGCATTGAGTTTATACTCTACTGTACAGCTTTACTGCCTATTGGTCCTTGGCTATTTCTGAATTGATTGTTATTCTAGAATGTTGGTTTTGTCAAGAGACTATTTTCTCTTTATAAAATGCAATTTGACTTTAATAGTCTTTGACAGCACTTTCCACAAAGGCCATAAAGGAAGGTCTATCAGCTGATACCGTATGTCCAGAAAATATGTTATGATACTTCTATTTCATAAAGCAACAAGTGAAAAACAATAGAGCTTTGAAACAAACCTCAGTGTGCATATAGTTGAAAGTGCAAGTAGAAACCCTTACCACATAGGCCTGAGGGCCAGAGTTTGATCTCCAGGACCCATGGTAGAAGGCAAGAACGTTCTGATCTGCACACACATCTTGTGGTACAAGTGTACCTGCGTGGGCACGTCCACATGAGCACATAATCACAGTACTTTAATATGTCACTTTATATCACTTCATTACCATGAAGAAAATGGTTACAGTCTATCTGCCTAGGCTTTGTAATAAATGCTCTACATTTAAAAATGTAATTTGTATAAACCTTTGAAGAAAAAATATTATTGTACGTGCTTTGCCTGCATGTGTATCTAGGCACTATCATGTGCCTGGTGCCCTTGGAGACCAGAAGAGGGCCTTAGATTCCTTAGCACTTGAGTGACAGATGTTTGTGAGCTGCCGTGTGGGTGCTGGGATCAAACCCATGTTCTCTGCAAGCGGCCGGTGCTCTTAACCATTGAATCATTTCTCATGATCAAATATTTTTTTATAAATGTGAACATTAATGATTTTTTTCTTCAAAGGTTTATACAAATTACATTTTAAATGTAGAGCATTTATTACAAAGCCCAAGCAGATAGACTAGAGCTGTTTTCATCATGGTAATGAAGTGATAGAAAGTGACATAGAAAAGTACTGTGATTACAATTAGCTGGATTCCATCTGTATCTATGCATGGATTAAAATTGCTTTATGTTTAGTGTAAAAATGGATTTATATCTTGTGATATTCATACCTTCCTACTGATAATGACCTGTTTCTGGATTTCAGGAGCTGATTCATATGTTGGAGTCCGGTATATTACAGAGGTCCTCATCAAAAAACTCACTAAACAGGACAATTTGGCCCTGGTAAAATCTCTGAACCTTTCACTTTCTAAAGATGGTGGCAAGAAATTTAGGGTATGTTTCCAGCAATTTCTAAATATAAACATTGATTTCATTTTTTTATGGCTTAAACCTGCCAGATTTTTTTTTTTTTTTTGGAATCCCTTTTTTTCCCTTTAAGGTTTCCCTTTAAGGCTTTTTAAAAATTTTATTTTTAGGGGTGTGTGTGTGTGTGTGTGTGTGTCTGTGTGTGTGTGTGTGTCTGTGTGTGTGTGTCTGTGTGTGTGTGTGTGTGTGTGTCTGTGTGTGTGTGTGTGTGTCTGTGTGT
>CAJQZJ010031887.1:4192268-4217484 GCA_907164525.1 Lophiomys imhausi | reverse complement strand
TGTGTGTGTGTGTGTGTGTGTGTGTGTGTGTGTGTGTGTGTGTGTGTCCGAGCACATGCATTGGATCCCTTGGAGCTGGAGCTATGGGTGTTTGTGAACTACCTGACTTGGGTGCTAGGAATTGAACTCAGGTCCTCTGCAACAACAGTGCAGGCTCTTAACTGCTGAGCCATCTCTCCAGCATCCTTTTAGGAAGTATCAATTTTGGCAAATCATGTTTCGTTTCAGATTTGTAGTGTTTTTATCTAGGATATGTCTGTTGGCTTCTGGGACTTTTAAAAAGTCATATGCTAGCAGCATTCTATCACTTTTTAAGCTGAAACTGTTTGTTTATATTGTGTGTGGGAGTTATTATTTTGATTCATTTTATTTTATTTTGGTTTTAGAAATCTCAGTCCATGGTTGTTTGGCTCTTGTGATTGGGAGCCTATTGTGAGGCAGAACAGAGCAGAGAGACATGCCAGAGCAAAACTGTCCACCTCCTTCCTGGCAGTCAGAAAAGGGGAAGAGGCAGGATCCAGGGTCCGGTACCCCTTTTATTTCAGTGAGGGTTGTCATCTTGTTACCTAACTGGCAGCAGAACTTGTACTGTGTTGTTTCCAATGGAAGTTCTATATCAGAAGTATGATATCTCCATATCTGTAGGTGTCTCTTACCAGTATTCTATACATTACTGACTGTAGAGAAGCAATTGCAGTTGGCAAGCTATGATTCCAGTCCTGGTTTTGCCTCTTTATTGTTTTTGTAAATAATTGTATTGAGACACAGCCACACTCAGGTGTTTATGTGTTGTTTGTAGCTGGTTACACACTATAGTAACAGTTTAGGTGTGGCCCACAGAAGCAAAGGAATGTATCAGCAGGCTTTCTATAGGAAATGTTTGCTGATGGAACATTTACTACTTTATTCTCAAACTGTGTTACTTAAACATATTGTAATAGCTTAATTTCTTTCTTTCTTTTTTTTTCTCACGATGTATCTCTGGCTGTCCTGGAACTTACTATGTAGACCAGGCTGGCCTCCTACTCAGAGAGCTCTGCCTGCCTCTGCCTCCTGAGTGTTAGGATTAAAGGTGTGCACCTCTATGCCTGGCTGTGTAATAGCTTAATTTTTAATTAAAAAAATAAAAATGAATTCTAGTACATTATATACAAAAAGTAAACCCAGAGAGAAACAGCCTGGGGAAAGCTAAGTAGACAAGGAACTACTTCAAGAGAAAATGAGACTATTGTTTTAATCTTGAGTATAGAAGTCCTAAGGAAACACTAGCACTGATGCCCCAAAAGAAGGTATTATAGGTTTAGCTTCTATAGAGATTTTAAAGGATAGCTTTTAAACAAATCTGGCAGTATTTGCCACATATGTAGTACCATTCATGTAATATAAAAGTTCTTCTACACTTCAGTGGCAGAGACAATGGAAATTTTCAAAGGATATGAACAGACAGTTCAAAATGTCATATAAATAACCAATATTAACTTGAAAGTCTGACCCATTCATTAATGTCAAATAAAACAATAGTTCAATAGCATTGTCTGTTTTGTACAGCCAACGGGCAAGCTTTGAAAAGCTTTCACTATTCCAAAGGTCTGAGAAGTAGGTGTGTTCCTGTGTTTATGTGACCACATAGAGCATGTAACATTCAGATATGCTTGTTCTCTATCACTGAGTTTATACTCAGTAGCCCAGTAGTTCTACTACTCTATGATATCTATTCTAGGAATATTATTTGGACATGTGTACCAAAATGTCAATTCAGTAATTGAAGACAAAACTTTTAATATCAAATATATTTATTAATAACTATAAGCACTTATAAAAAATATAAACTCTTATTACCTAACAACTAGCCCTAAGAATAACTATAAACCCCTATTACCTAACAAATAGCCCTATTAATAACTATAAATGCCTATTATCTAACAACTAACCTTAACCTTTTAGAAGGATACAGTCTTTGGGGCAGGTGCTCAGTCATCAGGAACACCTCAGGAGTAGATCCTTTATGACACTTGGTCAACAGTCTTTCCTCAGGAACACCTCACACGTAGGTCCTTTAAGGTAAATTGGCTCTTATTGCTATGGCAGCTTTAAGTGAGGCTTGAGGCTTTCTTCTCTCTGGACAGCCTCAGCTGTCCATAGACCACCTTGGTCAGTTTGTAGTAGCCACTCAGCCAATGTGCTGTAAGTTGTTGGGGCTGGCCACAGTTCTATTCAGGCTGTCATTTGAACTGGTCAAACCCCTCTAGCAAAAGCTGAGCCACAGGGTTTACTCCTTGGCTTTTTGCTGCATTGCTGAGGCCTTCTCTGCTTACCAGCTTCTTTCTGCTTCAGGGAGAGCTGACTGTATTTTTACAGTTTTGGTTGAGATCAGCTTTTTAGTCTGCCAGCATTTTCTCCATAAGATATCTAGCATGAGAACTCTCAGCTCCACCCACTTCATCCTTAAATAGGGTCTCTCCTTGTTTCACCTGGCTTTAGCCTGATCTGGGCTCTACCCACTTCATAAGGCTATTAGCAGCTGAAAACAATGCCAAACCATAAACCTGGTTTTTAGTCCATATGCTGCCATGCCAAATGCCCACAGTTGCCAGGCTGATCTTCATACCCTCTTTTAAGAGACGGTATCAGAACCCCCTAGATACTCACTAAATCTAATTTATATTAATCTAACGCCCCTTACAAGTAATGCCTAGTAAGCATTATTTAAATAGAAAACTTAGAAATGCCTAAATGACTCTTTGGAGATTGCCTAAATAAATTATAGTGTGGTATACCAAAATAATGTGACAATTTTTTAAGTGATTTAGAATCCTATGTGTTAACATGTTATAGTCAGTGTGTTCTATTGCTGTGAAGAATCACTATGACCAAGGCATCTCTTATAAAAGAAAGCATTTAATTGGGGGATTGCCTAAAAGTTCAGATAGTTAGTCTGTTATCATCATGGCAGGGATCGTGGCAGCTAGCAGGCAGGCAGACAGGGTGTGGTGCTGGAGAGGTAGCTGAGAGCTTTACATCCTGGTCCACAGGCAGCAGAGAGAGTGAGAGACACATGGGCTTTTGAAATCTCAAAGCACTCACCCCTAGTTATTTACGTCCTTCAAACGGCCATACCTCCTGATTCTTCCCTGGCAACTCATCCATTGGGAACAAAGCTTGCAAATATATGAGTCTTTGGGGACCAATCTTGTTCAAACCACCACAACATGGCAGACCTTTTTTCTTCATATCAGTTTCAGTGAAAACCAAATTCTAAAGTGTTTTATTTAGTATAATCTCAAGGGTTTTTTTGTGGGGTTTTTTTTTTTGTTTTTTTTTTGTTTTTTTTTAGAAATTCTGTTTGGGAATCTAGACTTTGGTGTGAAAAGTGTCTAGGATTAAGTGTAGGAATAGGGAGTCTCAGAGAGTATGGATTGGGGAGGTCAAACCAGTGTGAAAGCCCAAAGGATTTGTTGTGCTAGAAAATATCCAAAAGCATGAGGCTACAAGTAGAAACCTCAGACAGAAAGGACAGAAATGACACAGAATAACCAAAAAGATAAAAACAGGAGTCACAGGATCTGGACATTGAAAAGTCCTTCTGTTTCTCAAACTGACCAAGTCTATTCTTTCAAGGCCTTTATGGAGTTGTTGGTTTTTTTTTTTTTTTTAAGCTGTATGTTTTTGGTGTGTGTGTGTGTGTGTGTGTGTGTGTGTGTGTGTGTTGCCTGCATGTGTGTCTGCACCTTGTACACTGCTTTGTGCCTACAAAAGCCAGAAGAAGGCACTGGATCTCCTGGAACTAGAGTTACAGATGGTTATAAGCAACCATGTAGATGCTGGGAATCAAACTGGAGTCCTTTTCTAGGGCAGCAAGTGTTCTTACATGCGGAACCACCTCTCCAGACCCCTGTTTGCAGTTTCTGTTGTTTTGAAGTCAGCCTGGTATTTTTTCTTCCTGTGTGTGTACACACAACTGATTTAACTCACATCATGTTATTAAGGTTTCTGCTATATATACTTCCTCTGTGACACCTTCTCTTATCAACCAATTATATACAGACACCCTGTCCTCTTCATTCAACAGATATTTATTTAGTACCCAGTATGTGTTAGCAGTAGTGCTTAGCAATGTACACAACAGACAAAAATCTGTCCTCTTGGGGCCTTGCATACTGTCACACGATGTTTTCATTATTGTCTTCTTTGAATTTTTACTCTCTGCGATCTTGTTTGATATTTGTGTATGCCAATAAAGTTAAGAAAATCTTATTTTCCTTATTTGCCACTGTATTTCATGTACATAGAAGAGCTCCTGGTACATAATCCATATATGTATGTGTGTATACACACACACACGAGAAACCCTATCTCGAAACATCCAAAAAATATATTTATATAAAAAATACATATTTATATTTTTTGGTGTTTCGAGACAGGGTTTCTCCTTGTAATAGCTCTGGCTGCCCTGTACTCACTGTGTAGACCAGGCTGGCCTCGAACTCACAGAGATCCACCTGCCTCTGCCTCCCAAGTACTGGGATTAAAAGGTGTGTGCCACCACACCTGGCCCATAATCAAGAAAAGCAAATGAAGACAGTTCTTGTGAGTGTACTCATGACAAATGAGGGAGGTAAGAAGGCTCAATAGAAGCATCGTTATAGTGCAGTTAAAAACTAAAATTAAGAAATGTGAACATAGCAAAAGTGACGTAGTTCGGTGCCATGGGCTTCCTGCAAAGCACCACACTTCATACACATTAGCCATACAGTGCACGTCTCCTGTAAAGTGGCTGCCTTTAAACTGAGAAGAGGGGAGGGGAGGTCGTCAAATAGTGTAGTACTTAGTTTTTAAAGAGTAAAGCTGTCCTAGTGGAAAGTGGAAGAGAAAAGTTTCAGGCAGAAAAATTGAATTTGAGGGAACGATGGTGGGAGAATACTTTGAGTTTCTCACTATATAGGAATTGCTGAGGATCAGGGTGAATGTCAGCAGAGCCTTTCTACTTGTGGTCAAGGAAAGGTGTAATAAGGATTATCCAGGAAAGCTGTTGGGATTCACTAATCCAAACAGCTTCTAAAGCATATGCTCCGGTGTGTTTTATGTCAAGGAGTTTGTTGTATAAAGTATTTACTATTTATTTCCAATTAGTACATCGAAAATTTGGAAAAGTGTGTTAAACTTGAAGTACTAAATCTCAGCTATAATCTCATAGCAAAGATTGAGAAAGTGGACAAGCTGTTACGATTACGTGAACTCAACTTATCATATAACAAAATCAGGTGAGTAACTGCTCCATTAGGTAGCATTTCAGGGTCTTCCTTGTCAGAGATAGACTAATATTATCTGTGTTATTGAAAGAATCCATTGAAATAGCAAGAGTTTTGATTCTTGTTCACTGTATTCTGGAACTTCACATCTGTCTTCATGTTTCAGTATCACATAAGTGTAGGGTAGTTTTTTTCCTTAGCATTGTTAAAGCAGATGCATTTTTTGGGTACCAGTTTAATTCTGGTTTAGCAGTAGCTTTGTCTAGATGTTATCTGCAATTCCTTGCCTTATTACACAACTAATGCTTATTTGAAGAAAATGCCATTTTGATCCTGAAGATATTCCAAATAATTTGATCTTGTATGTTTATCCTCATGTTCTTTGCCCATTGCTGTAAGAAATACACTGTACATCTCATTTCTAATTCAGACACACAAATGTACAACTGCTGGGGAAAATAAATGTAGTAAAACCTAATGATGACCAAAGCTATGTATAGAAAGCTGTAATGGGGAAAATGAAGCAAGAATTAAATCTTGAAAATCTCTACCCACATTTTTCCAACTTAGACTTATTAAATACAGTGGTCAACAAATGAAAAGAAAATAACTGTGGACCTATTAAGATTCTAACTATGACAAAAAATGGTATGTAAAATAACCTGGCAAATCAAGTTCATAGTATGAAAACTTTCAAAAGTGTTGATCTAATGAAAATCATTTCATAATAAAAACTAACGATAGAGAAGCTCAAGAATATCTGTTCAGTGTAGCAAATTGACTAGGGAGTTAGATTGACAGCTGCATTGCAGGGAACATGAAGAATGTGTCATCAATGAAAGTTCAGTGGATGAGTTGCAAATGCTCTATTAACTTAAATATTTTCACTGCATGCATATATTTATAAACACAGTATCATTTTAGAATGTGTCACATATGTGCTGGCATAGTGTCATCCTTGATGACAATGTAATTATTGTTGACATCTGTGTAGTGCCGTGGAACACAGCGTGGTTGAGTGTTCCACTGTCAGTGGTCTGGCCATGGGCACCCTCTTCTTTCAGGTGTTATGTATAGTATGGTATACTGAGTGTAGTGAGATGGCAGGATTGCCAGGCGCACTCATAAAGCCTTTGCAGTTTAGCTCTTTGCGGATATTTGACTTTCACCACATGGTTGTCATTCAGGAAAAGTTAAAATATTATAGTATGAAAAGTAGTCTTCTGCAGCTGAGGCTGTTTACTCTAAACTACAGTGAAAGAACTTTATTGTTGTACTTCCTAAGTTTGATTTTATTCTTTGGTTTCCAGTAAAATTGAAGGACTAGAAAACATGTTTAACCTGCAAAAGCTAAGCCTAGCAGGTAATGAAATCGAACATATTCCAGTGTGGTTTGCAAAGAAGTTGAAATCTTTGCGAGTCCTCAATCTGAAAGGGAATAAGATATCATCGGTAAGTTATTCATAGTAGCAAGATTTATTTTTTTCTAAAATTTAAATTATTTGAATTGTAGAGTCTTTTACCATGTATATATTTTACACTGAACATGATCCTTCTCATGCCCAGTACCCTCTGTCTTCATGCCCCTTCCTCCTGCAGTTAGTCCCCTTTACCCTCCTAAAAACTTCTTTATTCAAATTTTTTATTTGTTGGAAAACATTTTCTTTTTTTTTTAGGTTTTTGGAGACAGGGTTTCTCTGTGTATCCTTAACTGTCCTGGACTCACTCTGTAGACCAGGCTGGCCTTGAACTCACAGAGATCCACCTGCCTCTGCCTCCCAAGTGCTGGGATTAAAGGTGTGGACAGCTGTGAACTGCCATGTAGGTGCTGGGATTTGAACCCGAGTTCTTTGGAAGAGCAGTCAGTGCTCTTAACCACTAAGCCATCTCTCCAGCCTGTTGGAAAACATTTTAAAGATGGGATTTCTTTTTAATGTCTTGGTTTCATTGACCATATGCCAAATTCAGCTATAATTTAGGATTCTTTAATGTAATTAAACCTAGACTGATCTCATTTTGCATAGGTGCAATAGTGACCCAGAATTGATCTCTTAGTAGTTTCTTTTTTTTTGGTCTTTCGAGACAGGGTTTCTCTGTGTAACAGCCCTGGCTGTCCTGGACTTGCTTTGTAGACCAGGCTGGCCTCGAACTCACAGAGATCCGCCTGCCTCTGCCTCCCAAGTGCTGGGATTAAAGGTGTGAGCCACCACGCCCGGCTTCTTAGTAGTTTCTTATCTCATTTCATTGCACCATCTTATATCCCTGGTGCCTAGTGCCATGCTTCATATGTAATAAGTATGCAATGTATATCTATTTTAAATTACTTTACATTCTGGGTTAGTGAATTTGATTCCCATTTTTCAGGTAAAGTCTTAATTTAATTCATGTTTAGTTAGAAAATGCCTTCTGAACACTAAATAAATAAATGTGGCACCTAATCGGTGTTCCAACTGGAGCAATCATGATATAATTTAAAGAGAATTGTCATAGACTAAAAAGGGAAAGTCATGACCAGCTACAGACCTAGACTGCCCTAATGTGACCTCGGAGAGTCCTTTGGTTCCTGTGAACTGTCTAAACTAGAGAAAATAATTCTGAATTGCCTCTTCACAGAGTTGTTACGATGCTCAGATGAACCAAGAGGAATAAAACTGCTTCAGAAACTTTAAAACAATGATAGCTAAGGCTTTGTTCCTTACACCTTCAAGTGTGAAGACAGAATATGCACTATTTTTTAAATTTTTATTGTTCATTATCTTGCTTGCTTGTTATTTACTCTGAAATTGTTGTGAGGCCTGTCTCTGTAAGCCAAGTACAACCTAGACTTGCAGCTCTCCTGCCTTCACTTGCTGGCGCATGCTGTCATTGCCACGGACATGCTCTGCCATACTCAGCTAGTATCTTTCCTTCTTATTTCATTTTTTTATAAAGATCTGGAAGGAGACTCCATTTTATTGCAACAGTTCAAGAGCTTGGAGTCCAGGCCTTAAACCATTTGTATGTCACTATACAGCTTTTGAAATTCACAGGATGATGGGAAGAAGCCAGTGATCGAAAATTGACCCCAAGTCTTTCTCAGGGTTCTTCCCCAGTGTCTGCTAAATAACAGGAAAACTGTTCAGTATTTATTAATTATTATCATTTTCTCATTGACATCATTAAGGGTAATATATATTTATTTGGGGGAAAATATTTATTTGTACTAGCTATTTAAAGTAATGTTTCCTAACCTACATAAGTTCTTAGAATAAATAAAAGAATTTTCAAGGAATGGGAGTATCTATACATATTTTTGTATTTTTTAACCCATCACTTACAACTGTTATCTCAAAATTTACCAAAATCCTTCATAGCAGTTTATTTTATGCTTATTTGATCAATACAAAATAAAAACATTGTTGTAATATATATACTTAGATTGAAACCCCCATTTTATTCACTTACAGGATCTGAGCTAAGGCAAGTCACATCTTTGAATCTTGTATATGCATAATACTGCCTATAACACCAATGTTCATGTACTCCTTTTCTCGCATTGCTAATTTGGGGCAGTGAGTTTCATTGGTTTCTTGACATGTTAAAAACAATCCTCTTGATTTATTATTTCCTTTGTTAGTTTATGATTTTAAAGTAAATTAATCCAATACTGCTGTTGTACCATTTCAGCTCCAGAATGTAAGCAAGTTGAAGCCACTTCAAGATTTGACTTCTCTAATCCTCACTGAAAACCCACTTGTGACCCTTCCTCATTACCTCCAGTTTACCATTTTCCACCTCCGTTCCCTGGAAAGTTTGGAAGGTCAGCCAGTAACCACTCAGGACAGACAAGAGGCTTTCGAGAGATTCAGTTTAGGTAAGATGATACTTACAAAAGCAAACAAACAATTAAAAAACACTAAACTTGAATGAGAAATGAATTATCTTTAGAAGTTCTGTAGAGGGATAGGGTATGATGAGATGACTCAGGATAAAGGCATTTGTTGCCCAACCTCAGGTCCTGAGTTCAGTCCCCACTTGGTGGAAGGAAAGAACCAACTCCTGCAAGTTGGCCTATTATCTGTACACTCATGCCATGTCAGGCGTGCATTCTTACCCACATCCAGTAAATAAACATATTTAATTTTAAAAGGTGTATATTATCACACATTTTTAAAAAAGGGATACATTATAAACCTTATAATCCTATTAAAATTTACATGGAAATGGCACCTTAAGTTGGTTAGTCAAGCAAGTATCTGTTGAGTATATGCTATGTACCAAAAGTCCCCTGCCTCAAAAATGGTCTCAACATGTAAGTGTATGTGTGTGTATGTAAGGTGTAAGAAGAGGAAGAATGGTGAGCAACCACCCAAGAAAACAGTAAATGACAAGCTAGCAAGATCAGAATACAGGAAATAGAGAGTTTCAAACACCCAGAAAAGATTTCAAAAGAGCAAGTGGTCACCATGATGAATGGGCTGACACATGAGTAAGATAAACATAGAAATGGCTTTAGAATTGCTTTGGGCCAGACAGTGATGTTGCACTCTGGAGGCAGAGGTAGGCAGATCTCTGAGTTCAAGGCCAGTCTGGTCCAGGACGGCCAGGGCTACACAGAGAAAAAAAAAAGAATTGCTTTGGATTGGTGTTCTTGCCTGGAGCAGTTTGAGAGGGATGACAACTAATGGTAGATTATAATTGGTAGTTATAAATGGTAGATTAAGGAATGGGAGGGAGATGTTTGATGAAAGACTTGAAATTCCTATAACAGTTTCACTCTTCTAATATTTAATAATTGTGATTTTTAAGTTTAAAGGTAAAGAAAAGATCTAAGACTAAACATTCACCAATAGCCTTAAGGCCAAGAAATGGGAAGAAACAAAATGTAATTAAACTCAAAGTTTGTAGTAATGAAATAGCATTCATTACTTAAGATCAGAAGGGAGAGACAAGCCATGCCTTTATTCTTTCAGTTCATAAAAATGAGGACCAAGAGATGAGATTTTGAGAGAGAGAGAGAGAGATCATTGATCATCTTTGGTAGGAGGGACACTTTCTTCATCAAAAAAGAGAGAAAATAATGTGTAGGTGTTGGTATTTTTGTTGCCTTGGTGGTAGTAAAATAAGGGCATGCCTTTAGCGAAATGTGAAGCTCTTAGCTGAGAGAGACTGGATGGAGTGTGGGAGGTTTGAGAAGAAAGGAAGATATGAAATGACCATTTCAGACTTCTGAAAAATCAGCCTCTGTTCAATCTGGACTTGAAATTGAATTTGAAATTGGTATTAATCTACTTTTGACCTCCAAAAGTATCAGTCTCACACCAATGAGATGACTCAGTGAGAAATGGCAGTTTCTGCACAAGCCTATTAAAATGAGTTCCATCTTGGACCCACAAAAAGTTAGAAGAAAGCCAGCTCTGCAGAGTTGTTCTACGACTTCTGCAGACACACTAAGGCATCTGTGTACCTCTGTTTGTGTGTGTATGTATGTATGCAGGTGAGTGCATGTGCACGTGCATGCACATGCATGTACACATATGCACAAATAATAATTAAAGATCCCCTCCAATTACTACTGCCTTCCTACCTATTAATATAGGTCAGATTCGGATTCAAATTGGTCATTTCCCAAAATACCACGGCAGATGATTTTCAAAGTAGAATTGTGTTACACCGTTAATAATAGCTTTTGCTATTGTTCTGAATATACTTGCTGTTTTCCATGTAGAAAATATAGCGATAAATTAGTTATTTCATTTTTATTGACAGAAGAGGTAGAAAGACTGGAAAAAGACCTGGAAAAGAAGATGGTGGAAACAGAAGAGCTTAAGAACAAACAAACGAAGTTTCTAGAGGAAATAAAAAATCAAGATAAACTAAACAAGTCATTAAAAGAAGAGGCCGTATTGCAAAAACAAAGCTGTGAGGAGCTAGAAATTGACCTCAACACAAAAAAGGAATTGGTGAGTCTGTTATACATTGCTTTGGCTGTATTGTTAAGGGCAAAATGTTTGCTCTTATATTTAAAAACATAGTATTTAAATTACTGACTGTAGCATTGGAAAGATGGGGGTTAATAGAAACATGGACAAAGTCTTTGTGAGTTTTCTGTCATTGACTGATATGATACCCAAAGGCTAATATATAAAGTATGGTGCCCAACATGAGGGGAAACATGATGACTTATACTGGGAGGAGTTGGTCACGCTGCTTAAGGTTTGTTTAAATAGCATCACAGATAAGACTGTGTATTGCCAGAAGTTTAGAACCTGACAAAGGTATTCAAAGTTTAAACATATGCACCTTGTGTTAAGGAGACTTCCTTTCAATAGAAATGGTAGCAGTAATATGTAATGGTAAGTGCATGTGTGTCCGTTCACGTACCCTGCACACATACACACACACACACACACACACACACACACACACACACACACACTCATACACACGGATATAAAACATGCTTTATATTAGCAAAATTTCAAATAACTAAAATGTCCATCATTGGATATCCATGTGGCTGAATAACTTATATCTGCTTATAAAATGAGGTAAGGCTGACTGTACACAGAAGGATGCTGGGCTCATTTTACTACGTGAAAAATACCTAGTGTTGAAAACCATGAATCCCATATGATCTTCCATGGAAAATACATGACGGTCCAGTTGGGAAAAATGGCAAAAGATTAACAGGAGTTGTTTCTAAGGAGTAAATGTCTGGGACATTTCCAATGTGACCTTTCTTTTTCTCTATAAATTCTAAATTTACATAATTTGACTTTATGATTGAAATATGGAGAAAAACATTAAATTTAAACAAACACCATAATTTGAGAAGGTGATTAACTGAGAAGCTTCAGAGGTCTTAAAGCTGTGTTTGGAAGAGGGTAAAGGAGCCAGTTGCCTAGGCTGGAGGCATCTCGGGGAGCTGGACCAGTTGCAGCTGTCTCACACAGGAAGAGTTAGACCTATAATCATATAAATCAGTCCTTGAGAGGTAAATTTAAGACTTAACAGCTACAAATTCAGGAGACATGCTCTCATTTAGTAGTGAGTCTAATGGGTGTCTTGAACTACAATGATAACTAGAATATGCCTGCTGTCCTGAAACTACAGGACACTAGCTGTGTGCATGGTGCTTCAAGAAAGGCCTTTCCAAAACAGACAATATAATTTTGTAAATTTATACACGCAGAGACATTTGGTGTGTGCACATGTGGAAGTCAGAGGACTGCTTGCAGTTTTCAGTTCTCTCCTTGCACCATGTGGATTCCAGGGATCAAACAAATCATAAGGTTTGAGGGCAAGTGCCTTAACCCACTGAGCCATCTTGCCAGCCCCATTTTTTTCCTTTCATTTGTTATAATGCTACATTTTAGACAAATGTTTTACAAACTGTCAACAGTTTTGTTCTTTTTTATGCATTTTTTCTTAGAAGTCATATCGTGCTCTTCTACATTTGTATTATTTTTATTAACATTTTTAAAACTTTTTTATCCATAATTAACATGTCCTTAAATTCAGATCACAAAATATATGCAGTAAATGCAGGCTCGTTCTTCTACCTCACTCCCCCACATATTAATATATAGCCCTTTTGTTTTCCATGCTTCTGTAATGTATATGTAATTAAATATATTATGCATTAGAATATTTTGTGAATATTTTGAATAGAAACTTTTTATATCTATAGAAAAGATATATAGACAGATACCGCATCTTATCTTTAACAGCACAGATAAAGCTCTCCAAGTTAAAAACATATATATAAATCTTCCTCGGTATTTTAAAAGTCTATGTTGTATTTGTTTTTTTGTTCTATTAAATGGCTCCTTTATAATTTAGATAGTTCCTGCATGTAGATATTTAGATAGCTGGTTTTGCTCTTGGAGATAGTACCACAGAGAAATATGTATGTGTCTTACACACTCACACTAGTATTTATCACAAATCACAGGAAGTGGAATTACTGTACAAATTTCTTTTGAAATTTTGATAAATAGGACCAGTAGGATAGCTCGGCAGGTAAAGGCACTTGCCTGTGAGTGTAAAGAGCTGAGTGCAGTCTCTGGAATCTACATTGTGGAAGAAAACCACCAGCTACTGCAGGTTGTCCACAGAGCACACATGCACACAAATAAGTATATGTGATAAATTTTGATAAATGCAAACGTCTACTTCAAAAAGCTTATTAAAAGTTTATGGTTTCCACAGCAGTGAGTAAAAGGGTTAAACTGAGTTTATTACTGTGAACTTATAGGAGAGAAAAAATAGAATCTTGTTACAGTTTTATTTTTATATTTCTGTAACTGTTGGAGGAGTGAATATTATATGTGTATTTGTTGATCATTTTTTATTTTTAAAATTACCTGTTTCATTATTTTCTCTTTTTTGTTATCCCAAAATACTACTGTATATTTAAAAAGAGAATTCCAGGTCTTATTTTGAGAGCTTATATTTGCCTTTGTCTTTGCAGAATATGTGATGATAATATCACCTCCAATTATATAATTATTGGTAGTTTTATTATGTAATTGTTCATTAAACTAGTTTCTTTATAAACCAAAGTTGTATTGGATTAAGTCTTTTGAGGGCCATTTAAACTGTAGTTGACTCCTATTCCCACCATCAGCAAATACTAACCCAGTTTCCTCTTTGTCATTTTTTGCAAGCTGTTTAACTCTTACCTTTCAATGTTCTTGTTTTTAAATGGGGATGTTTATTTGTCCTGCCGCCCTCATGGCCTTGTAAGAATTTAATGAGGCTCTGGATGTGAAAATAACTTCAAGTGAAGCAAGCTAAGTAATGCAAGGTGGTCAATTTATACTCAGTGATGCCGCGTCTTAGAGTAAGAGTAATACCAATACTGATAACTGTTTCATTCGGTAGTGAGTCATCTATGGAGAGAGGCTAGTGTAGCATCAGAGCCTAGCTCTCTCCAGTGTTCTCTAGGTGACATGTCTATTTGCTTCTTTTTTCTTTTAGCCCACATCTTGGTTTCTTGCAGGCCTTTTTCTGCTGAGTCTTTATTCTTCTTTAAGGTAGTTCCTCCAGGAATGAACTGTTCACTGTGTTCTGTGGTGTTGCATGATAACATACAAAATATGCTTGCTTACATTTTAAGTTTGAAACTGGTTTGCCTCTTTGGGAATGTGTTTGTATTTGTGCGATATGTTATAAGATGACTTTGTATACAGGAGAGCAAATTTGAATGTGAAAGGAAATTAGTATTATTGTTCCTGTTTGTACTATGTTAACTGCAGTCGTCTCTTGAATATCCATAGCCAATACACAGCTAGTCTACTACCTTTGGCTCTTGTTTTGCTGTCATTTATGCACTTCTGCTAGCAGATATTTGCTGAGGGCTTATTGTCATCTAAGTCTAGAGCTATGGAAATCATAAAAATGCTTTGAAAACAAAGGTTACTAGAGAAAGTAGCCCAGGCATGTTCTGTGCTTCCCAGTCATGTTTTTTGTTTTGGTCCTGTTGTCAGTTTGCTCTGGGGAAAAGTCCTGAACATAAGTTGATGCTGTTGATTATGAATTATATCTTTGAGACTCTGGGCCTCTTGAGCATTCCCTGGAAACATCAATGTGGGCAATGTGCTAGACAGCAAGAGGACATTGAAGGCAACATGGGACATTAGGGAGTGTTAGACTTGAACCCAAGTCACTTGAATTTGAACACTGCCTTTTCAACCAACTGCTCATTTGGACAGGTTGCGCACTGTCTCTGAGCAGCTCTGCTTGCTCCATGGTGTCATTGTGAAGCCTGGGTCAGAGGGCACATGTGAATCACACAGGATCTGCCTCGCAGAGAGGTCTGGTCAGTGCTACTCTATGGGATGGATTCTCAGGAGGAGACTGCAAGCTAACTCATGCACGATTTTGATGTTCATGCATATGCTTTCTTTTCAACTTGCATTTTGATATTCATGAAATATTTCTGCATGCTTTTCTGCCTGAAATCAATTCTCAGATTGCAGAAAGAGAGAGAGGATAAAAGAAAAGAAAAATTCAAAAATCACTTAGTGACCCTTTGAAATGAACTCAAGAGGATCTGTTTGGTAGTTAGGCAGTTCACCAATCTGAGACTCAACTTCTGCAGTTGCAAATTCATAAATTAGATTAGATTATCCTTACATTTTCCTCCTAGTGCCAAAAATCTCCAAGAGCAACCAAAAAGCTGTAATTAAGTAAAGTTACTACAGTATTAAAAGTTACTAATGCCCCCAGGCGTTATGGCGCATGCCTTTTATAATCCCAGAACTCAGGAGGCAGAGGCAGGTGAATCTCTGTGAGTTCAAGGCTAGCCTGGTCTAAAACCTATCTTTCTCTTCTGTAAAATGCCTCTCTATGAATTGAAGCAATCATTAAAATCAATGAGTAAGTTCAATAAACTAGTGCTGGTAATTGAGAAACCATGAAGCAACTACCACAAACTGATATTTATTTTCATCTTTAGATGAAACAACCTAAATTGCTTTTTAAAACCTGACTCACTATATCCTGAAATGGTATATAAACTTCAAAGGTCTTTTACATTATCTCTTCTGAAATGATAGTTGTGTGTTTCATCTTTTGTAATATAGGATTGTGATAAAATATTGTGTTGTGCCATTTGGTGTGGTTATGGTGAGAACTACCCATATCGTTATAGGGTTATGTTAACTCACTGGTGCTTATTCATCTCATATTGGCCAATAGCTAAAACAGAAAACAATGGAACTAACCCGAGCATGTCAGAAGCAGTATGAGCTGGAACAGGAGCTGGCCTTTTATAAAATTGATGCTAAGTTTGAGCCATTAAATTATTATCCATCAGAGGTAAGTTTATATTTTTTAGTAATCTAAAATTAAAGCCAGGATTGGAGATGTGGGAGGAAGACATGTAACAGGAACATTAAAGGGATTTTACCATCAATCACTCTGCGTTCTTTTTAAATATATATGTGTGTTTGTATGTGTAGGGGAGGGCATACATGTTGAGGTTAGACAATTTCCAGAACTCACTTTTTTTTGCTTCCCCTGTGTGGTTCCCAAAGATTGAACTCAGGTTGTCAGACTTGGCAGCAGCTGCCTTTGCCACGAAGGCATTTACCTGCGGAACCTCTCTCACCAGCCCACTCCATTTTTTTTTTTTTTTTTGATGTAAGGATATCAACAAAGTAAACTGTATTTTGGTTGTATGTGTGAGTTATTTGGCTTGTGGAATTAAAATAGTGTTCTAAAGAGATAAAGACTCCAAGAAGAGCCTTGCTTACAGCCACATCTAGAGTCAAAAGCAGTGGTCTTAGGCAGCTGTTGTCTTACTCTAGGTACAGATCAATGAAATGCAAACTTTCAGCGCAAGTGCTTCAGCACCTCTGAGTGGTAGCTCCTAGCATGCTTGTTCACTGCTCTCTAGTGGCAGTAATAGTCAGCCATTGTTAGTAACAACACCGGTGAAACAAGGATCTGCCCAACATCCAAGACCAGTGATTCCAACACTGACATGTGTAGATCAGTTTCTAAAAATTTCATATTAAAATTTATTAGATTGAGATCTTACTTACATCAGTCAGGAAGCAACATAATACACCCAGGCTTGTGATTTCAAGATTAAACAACATTAAGGAGTCACATAGCTGTGGGTAGTCTTTAGTCAGCTAATCCAAACTTTACTTGTTAGTAGAGAGAAGAATCCTTTTGAGACCAGTTTTAGTTCTAATTCCTTTTTGCTATATGAAAAAGAAGATAAAGAATAGCATTACATCTTTTAGTTTCTAGACATGTAAGATTAATATAAGTAATTCTGTGGTGGGTTTGCAACTAATAAGATGAATAATTTCATTTGACTGGAAGTTGCGTCTTAATCCATAAATCTGTTAATATGCTTGCTTTTAGTATGATGAAATTAACAAATCCCTAGATGAAAGCCCTTACATTGGCAAATCCAGATACAAGAGAAATATGTTTGCCACTGAGACTTACATTGTCAGCGATGGCCACACAGTTCAGATCAAGAAGATGATGCCAGAAGGAGGACAGCTTAGACATGAACCCCTGAGAGCGCATGCACCACCGGATGTGCAATTGGAAGACACAGAAAAAAAAATAAGTGCAGGTTAAACAAAATTATTCTTAAATTTTAAAAAATAGAAAATTGGGGATATGGCTTATGGTGGAATATTTGCCTAGTATGTGCAAGGCTTTTGGTTCAGTGTCCAGCACTATAAAAAGTTATCCAGTGCATACATACATACATACATACATACATGCATGCATACATACATACAAGAACTAATTAGAATCTCACAAGAGTATGTAAATCTGCCGTACATGGTGGTGCACGCCTTTAATCCCAGCACTCGGGAGGCAGAGGCAGGTGAATTCAAGCCCAGCCTGGTTCAAGACCAGTTCAAACCTGGTCTACAAAGTGAGACCAGGACAGTCAAGGATACACATAGAAACTCTGTCTCGAAAAACCTAAAAAAAAAAAAAAAAAAAGAGTATTTAAATCTCGTCTTGCCAACAGACACTGAAACTATCCATTGAAAGGTATAGGTAATCACTGAAGCAGGTAAAGAACCATTTTCATTGTTATCACATGTGAGGAACAGAAGCCTTCCAGTAAGCTGAGTACAGGAGTCTTCTTAGGCTTGGACCTGAGGCTTCTAACACTCCCTACAGTCTGTTTCTTCAACATAGTATGTACTCCCAGTCTCTTAATTCAAGGCATCTTACCACCCTTGGCAAACTTCATACAGGAAGTTAAGCCAAGAGCACTAAAGATCCTCTGCCCCTGTTAGTTTTGAATCTACTTAATCACTGGCTGTGTAGCTGTGGAAGAAAGGGAGCCCTGACTGAAGTCTACACCTTGCTAGTACTTGTGGTTCACGTGGGGACCCTGCTGCTCAGATTATTAGCACATCCTTGCTTAACTGATAGTAACAGAGAAAGCCAAGATGGAGACTAATTTCTATATTATATTTATTTTGTGGAAAGCTTTCGCAGGAAGAAACAGAAGTAAAGGAGATGTGTTGTGTACAGACTGTCTTTTGGAGGGTCTTGTGAGAAGAAGTAGGAGCAAGGGAAAAGACAAGATGTGAAATCTGTGGTAGAAATTAACTGATTTGAGGTCCCCTCCAGACAGGGGTTTCTGTTTGTCTTTCTCTATTTCTTTCTATTAGTTTCCTTTTCTTCCTTTCCTTTCCTTTCTTTTCCATTCTCAGTGCTAGGAAACAAGCTCTTCTAAAAGTCCAGCTCTAACCTCTCATAGCGGACTACTTTTTTTTCCAGTTTTTTTGTTGTTGTTTTTTATTTGCTTGTTTGTTGTTTTTCCTAAGACATGGTTCTCTATGGTCCTGGCTGTCCTGGAACTCAGTAGGCTGGCCTTAAACTCACAGAGATCTGCCCATCTCTGTCCCTCTGCCCCTCTGCCCCTCCCCCTCTGTCCCTCTGCCCCTGTGCCTTTGCATGCAACACCATGCCCAGCTCCAAATGGTGAACCTGTTTTTACTGAGATCCATCATAAAGCATTAACCTATAACAAAGGTGATGGTAATGGTGTTATTGTTAATATTCTGGGTGAATTTATTATGACTTAGTAACCTGTTAAGTACCTACTTTGAAATATAGTCCTATTATCTTAAAATAGATCACAGTGATAAGAGAAATCAAGTAAAGTCCTTTTCATGTTAAGAATTGTACAAAAAAAGGATCAATTATAGTTTTGTAGAATAGAGCTAACTAAAGATGGAAGCCATCATAAGTAATACATTTCTTTGTTCTGCAGTGGAACAACTTAACTGGATCGAGTTCATTGCAAAGAAAGAAAGTGTAGTAAAATTTTTAGAAGTCAGTATTTTTCTCGTGTATATGTGAGAATTGTTTTTAATTTGTAGCACAAATTCGACTGTCAGAACTACATCATGAAATAGTAACAGCAGAACAGAAAATATTACAGGCTACTCAAGAATTTAAGCAACTGGAAGAAGCTATACAACAAAAAAAGGTATGTGGAAGCATAGCTAAGAAAATAATTTTTAATGGGGTTTGCTTCCTACCTGTAAAATTACAGTTGTGGTGGTACATGCCTTTAATTCCAGAACTCAGGAGGGAGAGACAGGAGGATCTCTGAGTTTGAGGCCAGCCTAGTGTACAGAGAGAATTCCAAGACAGCCAGAGCTACACAGAGAAACCCTGTCTCAAAAAACCCAAAACAAACAAACAAACAAATAATAAATTACTTAAAACTGACACAAAAAAGGGCTGAAAGATGGGTGAGTAGATAAAAGCAATTACTGCTTTTCCAGAGGACCAGAGTTTGGTTTCCAGCACCCACATTAGGCAGCTTACAACTTCCTATAACTCCCGCTCCAGAGGGATCCAACACTTCTGGCCTCTGTGGGCATCCACCCTCATATGCACAAACCCACATGGAGATACACACATAATTAAAATAATAAAAATAAATTTTAAAAATTTACACAAAAAGTTGTATTCGGTCTCCTAAACTGTGTTGCTTCCTGACTCATCTCTTTTAACTAAGCCTCTTCACCTGGGACGTAGATTAAGAACTAAAGAACACCTGTTGTACCATGAACATTGTCAAACATAAGGTGTAGAGGTGGGGGAGGGGAATGGGACAAAAAAAAACTACTTAGCAATTACCAAAGTATTTCATGGAGAAGTAAGCAGTTCAAATCCATGATGTAATTGCATAGGTTAATTTTTTTAAATGTATTTTGGATTTATTTTTGATGCAGGGTCTCATGTAGCCCAGGATGGCCTTGAAGTTGCTACATAGCTGAAGATAACCTTGAATTACTTAATCTTCCTCTTTTATCCACCTCCCAAGTACTGGGATTACAGATGTGGACTATCATCCTGGGTCCTACACTTGTGAAAAACATTGCTACATTTGTATAAATCTCTACATTAAAAATAGTGAGGAGTAGTGGATGAATATAGTTATTGTTACAGTGTCAATCCTCAGAACTCCTGGTAAACTACTGTCTCCATATTTAAACTGTAGTACAAGGGTTAGTAATTGTCTAAAATCACACAGTCTTGGTTCTATAACCTCCTAATATGACAATGAACAAGACACCTGAATTTTCCATGATGTTATTTTCCTATGTATAGATCTGCAGTAGTGACGGTGCACACTATTAATCCCAGCACACAGGAGTAAGAGGCAGGCGGATCTCTGTGAATCTGAGGCCAACCTGGTCTACTTGTGAGTTCCAGGCCATCCAAGGATATATAGCAAGACCATATCTCGACAATAAATATAATAAATAAATACAATAAATTGCGGTAGTAACTTTCTACCTTACATGTTTAGGTGATTACAAGGTTTGAAGTTTAGAATGGTACTTGATGTGAAGTAAGTGTATCATCAAGTCAGCCATTCTTACTGCTATGGTTATGACAACTTTCATTGTATTTGTCACCACATTACTAGTTTTCATAAACTTTTAGAGTTAACAGTTTCCACTTATAATTCGCATGAAAGCATAAACTGAATATAGAGTACCTAGTTGCCTTATCTACTTTTCAGTTGCTGTGATGTAACACCATGACCAAGGCAGTTTACAAAAGAAAGTGTTTAATTTGGGGTACATGGTTCCAGAGGGTTAGAGTCCATGACTCTTGTGGCAGAATGCATAGCTGCAGGCAGGCAGGCACGGCACTGAAGCACATGGCACTAGCTCAGAGATCACATATTGAGATACAATACAAGGCAGAGAGAGCTAACTGGGAATGGCTTAGGTTTTTGAACTTCAGAGCCTGTAAAACCTTTTCCAACAATGCCAAACCTCTTAATTCTTTCCAAACAGCTGGAAACCAAGTATTCAAATATATGAGCCTATGGGAACCATTCTCATTCAGACCACCATGCTAGACAATTCCCACCTCTCTTATTTTAAGTCTTCTATAGCACAGAATGTTGTTTAAATTATAGATGGTTAGCTTCATAAGTCGTTGTTGCTCTCCTTTGTTAATTACATGCTGGGGGCTTGGGGAGAATTAGATTTCAGAAGCAGAGAAAGACCTTCTTCTCAAGCAGTTGAGTGGTAGAATACAACTTCTAAACAAATTACGCCAGGAAGCTCTGGATCTAGACATGCAGATGGAAAAACAAAGAAAAGAAGTTGCCGAAAAGCACGAGGAGATCAGCAACCTGCAGCTAGCCACAGATAGCCTGGATTCCAAAGACCCAAAGCATGTAAGTAAACTAGGAAATCTTGACTTGTTCTATGGAGACTGAATATTACTTTGTATAGATAGTACATGTCTCATCATTTTTAATGGCAGAATCTCTGAAAATCTTAGTTTGGTAGATAGATTTAAGTGTGATATATGTGTGTGTACATTGTATATCTATGAATATATATGATTAGGTAGAAATATATGCTATGTATTAATATAAAACATTTATGTCCAAAATGAAACAACCTAGTCTTGAAAGAGTTGGCTTTCAATAAATGAAGACTGCATGGTATACTCTTTGGGGGCAGCAGTTGAATTTTGTTGTATTCTAGAGCAAGAGAAACTTGCTTCAGGGTGTCCTGTAGATTTCTCCGTAAAGGCAGAAAGTGCTGAATAGGTCAGGAGCAGAGGCCTTTTGTATTGCTTTAATTTCTCATGCAAATATTACACTGAAGCTTTTTGTTTTCTGTTCATTTTGTCCTTAAAAATAAAACATTTCTCTGGAGTTTGTTCTCCTGTGTTGTGAAGTAGATAGCTGAATGATAGGGTCAGACTCTTCCCTTTCTATCAACCAATACCCTAGTAAATCTTACTAATAGTTACTAATATAATCTTATATTTTAGCTACTATTCTGAAATAGGTCAAACAGTTTCCTTCATATTTTACTGTTACAGTTTGAATTGCAAAGTTATAATTTATGAAAAACTTAAGATCTCTAGTCTAGCAGAAATCAGAATTTAATGTGATAAGGACAGTGTGCTAGAAATGCTTTAAGTACTGGACAAATTTCTCTTTAAACACATCAGTTTTGTTTGTATGTAAGTATGTAAGAGGCCCAGTAATTTTGACAAGGATAGCCTTATTGTCATAGTTATAAAATATTTTCTAAAAAAAAAAGCCTAAGACTTAGTATTCTTACTGAAAGTATTTTATTTGTGTGTGCATGCATATGTAGTGTATATTTGTGTATCTACACAACATTGTATGTGTGTGGAGGCCAAAGATCAATGTCATTTGTCATCCTTGTTTGTTTTCTGTCTTATGTATGTATTAATTAATTTATTTATGTATGTATTTATTTTTCTGACAGGATCTCTTATTGAGTCTGGAGCTAATTAATTCAGCTAGGCTGACCTTCAGAGATTGGCCTTTCTCCCCACCCTCATCACTCCCACTGGGCTTTTGCTTGCCTGCTTTACAAGAGTGGCTGGGTATCGAATTCAGCTTCTCATACTCATATGACCTTCCTAGCCCTGAAAGTCTTGATTATTTTCAAGAATTTTTGTTAGATGAAAAATCAGAGGTTTTTTTAAAGTACCATGATGTATGAAGTCAGTAGTATCTTACTTTATTATATTTATGTATTAAGTCTTCCATCTGTGAAAGGGTTGTCCCTACAATAGGAAAGTATATCCCCCTGGAAGGCAAGAACGAGGCAGCCTAATGGGCCTAAGTCCAACGAAAGCCTGAATTGTCTGTTTGCTTCAGAAAGTGACCGTGAGAGTCTAGGCATGAAGGGAATTTAATTTTCACTGTGTATCTGTGCAGCATCACATAGAGGAAGGAGCTAAAGGGACATAGGGACAGTGCCTGTGTCTTTGTTTTGGTTTTGGGTTTTTGAGACAAGTTTTTTTTGTGTTGCCTTGGCTGTCCTGGAACTCACAGAGATTCTCCTTCTTCTGCCTCCCAGAGTGCTGGGATTAAATGTATGCAACACCACCGTCCAGCTTTTTTTTTTGGGGGGGGGGGCTGGGGTTGTGGTGTGGGGTGTACTTGGACACAGCGTTCCTCTGTGTGAGCCTTGAGGGTGGCTAGACTCCTGCTCAGATCGGAGTAAAGCCACACCAACCAAGCTCTCTAGTCCTGACGCTGGAGCACAGCTTTTCAGTTCTCCTCATCTCAGGTTTTCCATTGCAGAGGGTAGAAATGTGACTTAGTTCAGAACCAAGCCTAGTCAGTTTGGTTTTTTTTTTTTTTAATACATAAACATTTTATTAGGTTTCAAAAGGGAAAATTACCTTTAAAAATCGAATCCCATTTTAATTACCAACTTTTCCCAGCTAGAGGAACGATTATTGCCGTGCACACATAGTAAAGATCTGTGCTGCTTTCCTGGAGGGAATTGGCCTAGTGATCTTTCAGCCCTTGGGCGTGATTGGCCCTCTGGCCGTCGGGAGCTTCCTGTGTTTTGATTTAAAGTTAGGGGTGGGGCCTATCCACAGAGACTGCTGGTGACTGGGCCAATTCAGCTGTCACTCATGCTTGACTAGGAGCGTGGTTTGTGGCGCTGGGAAGTTACTTAGGCACAGAGGCGCTTGCAAAGATGAGGCTGTCAGAACTGCACATGAATTTGAAGACAAACTTAGAAAGCTTTCCGCCCACTGTTTTTGTTCTCCACGGCTCAGTTGTAACAGGACAGATTCGGAGTTAAGGTATGGTCATTCCTCTGTGTGTATGAAGAAAGGGCTTGGAAGGAGGAGGAGTCAGATTTGTAAGTTCCTGTTTTTACTGTAACTCTTATGTGAGCTCCACCACTGCAAAAAAACCGCAGGATCTGCTTGACTCCGTGTGTTTAATGCTCAACATTGACATCTTGAACCACATGCTTGCCCTGCATGTAGAGGTTGCAGTGCACTTTTAACGGTTTTAAGCTGTTAAGAATACAGTAGGATTTTTGTTCATTTTTGAGCCACAAAGCCCTTGGTATAATATTAGGATATAAACTCTTATCTAACAGTAACTTAAGTGTCAAAGGAAAGATTTAATATGAGTATTTGGGGAGTGGGGAAAAGGTGATTTGAGCATCCCATCAAATCTACCAGTAGTAAAATAAAAGCTGACATTGACCTTGGCATTGCCACTCATGTTCTCCACTTAAGAGACCTCTCAGACTGAGTGCTTTCTTGTATTATTCAGCAGGTCTTAGGCTTGAAAACCTTAGCTTCTATTGCTCAGGCTCTAATTGTTCTCCTAATAACTTCTCCCTTATTCTATTCTTCTGATCCTCTTGGGTAAGGTTGGAGTCTTGGGAGTCTTGTGGGCAAGGGTGGAATGAGTGGAAGGAGAAATTTCTCTTGGGAATTATTGTGTCTCCAGATGAACTGTTGCCTAAGGAGACAGTCAAGGCATTTGATTGATCTGAGACTCAGGCTTACATCTGTGAAATGAAAGGTTAGACTAGATCATTGGTTCTCCGTTTCCCCAGCACACCTGAGAGAGATAATCCTTTCAGTTAGCAGTGGCTCTGTAATTCCATAATTATCAGGGAACAGGAACAAGAGGGTGTGGGCCTGTGAGGACTATTTTTACCAGAGTATGGATAGTGTGAGGGGAGTGCCTCCCAAGGCCCTGCAGTTGAATACTTGCTGGGATAAATGGTCTTTGAACTCCCTCTCCATTGCCAGCTTATTGTATCTAAAAACAAAAATATTTGAATAGGAGATAGAAAATAAACTTGAATCCCAAGTATTTATTTATCACAAGTCTCCATTTTCCCCAAGCCACCTGAAAGCCAAGAAGCCTTTTTAAAGTACATTTGAATGTTTTTTTTCAAATTAAAAAGGCCTTAATTATTTGCTATAAAACAACAGCCAAAGGCCAGTGGTGGTGGCCCATGCCTTTAATCCCAGCACTTGGGACACAGAGAGGCAGGCAGATCTCTGAGCTCAAGGCCAGCTTGGTCTACAAAGTGAATTCCAAGACAGTCACGGCTACACAGAGAAACCTTATCTTGAAAAACCGAAGAAGAAGAAGAAGAAGAAGAAGAAGAAGAAGAAGAAGAAGAAGA
>CAJQZJ010031887.1:4168005-4192258 GCA_907164525.1 Lophiomys imhausi | reverse complement strand
GAAGAAGAAGAAGAAGAAGAAGAAGAAGAAGAAGAAGAAGAAGAAGAAGAGGGGGAGGGGGAAGAAGGAGAAGAAACACCCAACCAAAACTTTTGGAACTATAAAAACCCATAAGTAAAATCTCTTTAGAGTCCTTGGACACAGATATAATGCAATATAATATAAATATTATATTATATATTTATATATTATATTTGGGGATATACTTTGGATCTTCTCTGTAAATCTACTGTCTTTCAGTATAACAGTTGTCCTAGAGACCTTTTTTAAAAGACATAGTTTAATGCTATTTATGTAACACTGAAATTTTCACTGTGACCTACCAGTTTCTCCCTTGGAAAAATGGCTGACCTTGATCAGCTGTTTTTTTATCTTATCTCAAGTCATCCTGGGGTTTTAACATGAACCACGCATATGAAAATACTTACAGGGCCTAACTTGGAGCAGATACAGTTGTCATATTTTATTTTCTATATTTAAAAAAATGTTGCTAAGGATATTATTTTCAAGAGTTTTAAAAAATTGGGTGTATTGATTGTTTTCCTCAAAATTCAGTCCCATATGAAAGCCCAGAAGAGGGGTAAAGAACAGCAGCTTGACATTATGAACAAGCAGTACACAGAACTCGAAAGCCGCCTGGATGAGATACTCTCTAGAATTGCTGAAGAGACTGAAGAGATCAAGGACCTTGAACAACAGCTTACTGATGGTAAGAACTGAGCTGTGATCTAAGATGAATAGTTTCAGTGTTAGCAGAAGATACCCAGATGGACAATCTAAGACTTGGCTAGCTACAGTTCAGCTATTGGTACTAGTATTTGATAGAGAAGTTTTTGCCGAATTTATCCAAAATGTTTAATAAAATTTAAAGTACTTTGTATTATTATGGTTTGTTACGTTGATGACCAGTGAATCAGGCTTTGGTAGGCAATAAATAGTGTGATAAGGAAAAGCTTGGTCATTGATTGTCTTCTGGGGCATAAAATCCTTTCAGGAGCCCATTGACATTAGGAAACTCATTGTCCACTTATAGAATGTGTAGAAAGAAGGCTGGGGTCCATATTTGCAAGGCTAATTTAAATAAGAGCATTCTCAGAATAGTGGAAGAGGAGACAGTAAATAGGATGTAGTAGTGAGATCCTGAACTCAGTGTAAAGAAAGATTCCATTCTCTTATTGTCATTCTGTATGTCACCTTAAACTTGTTTTTATCTTGATAATTAGTTGTGAGAGATGTTTTTTGAGCTTTCGTAAAGTATCCTGCAAAACACCATATATCAATATATACTTTTAAAATATTTAATAAAAAAATTGTGTGTATGGGTGATTTGTCTGCATGTGCATGTAGTACCCATGGAATCCAGAATAGAGTGTTGAATCCCCTGGGACAGAAGTTACAGACAGTTGTGAGCTTCCATGACAGGTAGCCAGTTGTTCTTAACGGATGGGCCATCTTTCTAACTTCCATACCTTTCTTTTTAACCCTTCAGGGTGTATATTTATGCTGCCAGTTTGAGATTGGTGTTAGTCTTATATATTGAGTAGTCTTGTTTTTTGTATTCTTTTGTATTGTCTTTTGTATGAAGAACGCAGTTTTTTTATTATACCTTTTTTATTATTTTAGCAGAAATTAAATTTTTACAGCATTATTCGGGCATTCTGTAAATATTTGTCATAAGTATGCTTGTCTTATTTATGCATACTTGCATAATATTCCTGTATAAATAAATTATCCTATCTTGAAAAACAAGGTATAATAAAAACTTAGAATTTCACCCTGGGCTAATAACCAATCACTAAGGAGACAAAATATTTCTAAAATACATATTACCCCTCTGTTTTCATCTTGCATAGGCCAGATAGCAGCAAACGAAGCTCTGAAGAAGGATTTAGAAGGTGTCATCAGTGGGTTGCAAGAGTACCTGGGAACCATCAAAGGCCAGGCAACTCAGGCCCAGAATGAGTGCAGGAAGCTACAGGATGAGAAAGAGGCATTGCTGCAGAGACTGATAGAAGTCAAGCAGGAGAGGGATGAACTTGAAATAGTTGCCATCGATGCAGAAAATATGAGGAAGGTATGATTTGTTTTTCTGCTTGTTTGAGCTTTCACAGTAAATGATGTCCAAATTTAGTTAGAAACAGTGCCATGGTAAGTCACAGAAGAATTAGTGACTATTTAGTGTATATTTTTAAAGTTGAGGACAATGATAGCTACTACTACTTCTTATTCTGTACACTTGGAAGCATTATTTTCCTTTTACCTGAAAGATTATTTTAGCTCTGTTCCTGTCCCTCAAAGTCACCAAAGAATATGAGAGTGTATTACTGAAAATGATGTATGAAATGTTTATGTTGGGTTTATGGAGCAAAATTATAATAATATGGTTCATCTTACTGTTATTACTTGATAATTGACATCATTTTATGTCAAGGATCCGCCTTGTCACACAGCACAGGGTCTTAGGATGGGACACAGCGCCGGCAATCTTCCAGGTTTGGCCTGCTTTGGGGCTGATGGCCCTGACTGCAAGGGCTGATGACCCTTGCAGGAAATCCCGGTGGGGCTGATGGCCCTTGCAGGTAGCTAGCTATGGGAAGAGAGAGAGAGAGAGAGAGAGAGAGAGAGAGAGAGAGAGAGAGAGGAGAGAGAGAGAAAGAAAAACCTATGCCTTTTCTCTTCCGTAGCTCAGAGGAAGCCCTTGCTGATGACTACCAGAGTTAAAATGACCAACCTTTTTTCATTTGGTTTGGGCTGTAAACAGAGGAGGTGGTAAAAAAAAAAAAAAAAAAACAGTCTTTGTTTTGTAAATTACCCCAAGCGCTTGGCCTGCTAAAGAGCAGGCTACCTGCTGAGAGCTCAGCAGGCTAAAGTACACCTTGGCCAACTTATCTCAGAAGTTGATGGTGGAGCTTAGAGGTTTTTACTTGAACCATGATTTATATGAAAATAATAAGAAGGGGATGACAACAGAGGGACTCTCTCACACGAGAAAGAGGAAAATGGATGAAGCTAGGATACAGCGGCAATTTTAATATGGTGACCATTCTTTTTATACCCTGAGTGAGAGCTCTCTACATCAATGAAAGAATTACCCCATGGTTAAAAGGCATTTATCACAAGGACAGATACAAACATTGCAATAGGAAGGCACTTAGCAATCACACATTCTAGTACTTAGTTAAATATTGCTTTTCTATACACAAGTTTAAGATGTCAGTATATTACATCAAACTTGACAAGGCATAAGGAATTACAATAAAACAGTTTGTGTATTTCATCATTAAGATTTGTACTAAATTTAGGCATTTCCTTGGTAGCCTCATTATATCCTAAGTTCATGGGAAGTTTGAAACCCTTAATTGGATTTATGGTTTGCATCTGGAGTCAGTCTTATCACCTGTAGAGTGAAAGCTTGTCTGAGGTCATAAACCTGTCTCAGGCCTGTCTCCTAATGAGATACACAATGTTTGGGAAGAGGATTTAATACATACAGCTATATGTTTTCTATCAACTAACTTCTTTAACTTCTACAATTGTTTGGACTGAGTCAGGCAGTTTGTAAAACTCTTATCAGGAATAATAATATCACCTTTATAGGACTCTGTGTGAGGTCTGGGCAAACAAGAAGAGTGGCAATTAGCAATGAGGGAATCTTCACTCCATGTCAGTAATAACCCAGATGAAAGGAAAAAGGTGTTAGCAAGAAGCAACTCTACGGTGCATCTTTAGCATAGACTTTGTAAAGCACAGATAGCTTTTTAGGAAGCTTACATGTTTATAGAACCCCTTTTCTCAGAGAGCTTCTGACACTGCTTGAACACTGTATGTTAAAAGACCTAAGAATAGCAGATGGACATGAAGGAAGGAGCCTCAAGAGCATTTGGCTCCTGACAATTTTACAGTTAATAGACAAGGTTACACCTTTCATTTATTGTCCATCCTGATTGCTTTGAAGATTTCCCTGTGCTGTTCTAGTTATCTTTTTCAGATAAAATCTTACTGGTCTTGAACTTGTGACTCTCCTGTCTCTACTACCTGAGTTCTGAGATTACAGGTGTACATCACCACACCATCAGGAAATGTAATAGGTTGTCAAATTTCATATTTGTCAATATGCTGAATTTTATTTTTTATCACATGTATTTATTTATTTTTATTTTTCCTTTCTTTTTTATTTCTTCAAGTTACATCTCAATCGCAGTCCCCTCCCTATTCCCCCCTCCAGTCCCACCCTCCCACCCTCATCCCCCATCCTCTCCCCTTTTTTTTTCTTTTAAGTTTAAGGTATATCTTATTTCCCCCTACAGTTTCCCCTTTCAGTCCAACAAATGGCTCTTTCTCTTATAATAATAAATACAATACAAAACAACAGAGGTAATTAGGCCACAGTTATGAGGGTTATATGGCTTAATGTACATTTCCAATGTCCAGTCCATATGTATTTGGTACCCGACTTTAACATTCTACTATCTAACCATCTCCATGAGTTTAAAGTTCTATATCTGACTCAACATTCATACTAACTTGCAACACAATTTTAAAAGTATCTTCTTAGATCTATAACACTCTCTTGACTCTTAAACAACTCAAAATTTAATTATGAGACTCTAGATATCTGTTCTTCAACCACCTCAGAGACCTGAGAGGGATAAATATATCTGATTTTATAGGAAGTACAGGGCCTGCAGCTTCCCAAACTAAGAAATGACATACCAGTGGCTGCCTGGACAGTTCCCATTTTCTCTCCATACATTACTGAATATGCTGAATTTTAAAAGGTATCTTCCTCCCAACTTTGTATTATGAAAATTTTCACATTAGCAGGAATATAGAAAGAGTGGCTGAATATCTGAGCCTCCTTAGATTAATAAATATTTTAGTTTGAATAATATATACCTTTTGTTCCTGCTTATAACATTGCAAAAATCATCTTTTCATCACTATTCTCTTAGTTTCCAACATTACTACAATAAATGCCATTATTACACACCTAAGAAACTAAGTATACTTTCCTAGGGTCATCTAATAGTTAAACCACATTCAGATTTTTTACAGCTATCCCCAAAATGTCTTTTGTAGTGTGCATGTGAATGTGCAAGTATATGTGTGCAAGTGTGTGTGTGTACATGCCTGTGTATGTGCCTATGTGTGTGTGCACACAAAGACACAGACACACACACACTGTCTAGACTGGTATACTTTGGATTGCTCTTCCCTATATATTTCTGCCTGGTTTCTCTGTGCTGTTGTTCGTTGTTCCTCTATGCTCCATATGAAATAGTATCTTATTTTAATTTCATTTTCTCCAAATATTGGATAAATTATACCCCTTTCATTTGTTTTTTTTGCAGTTCAGATTTCCTTGGCCTAGTAGATTTCTGTTGTCTTAAAAAACTAAAATCTCCCAGTCATTTGATTTTACCAGTGATGACTCAGGAGCCAGATGCTGGGATGAAAACCTGCTGGCTCAGAGAGGCAAAGAAATCACTTAGCTGATCTTCCTATTCAGCTGACAACCCTAGAGGAAAAAGCCCAGAGTAGAAAGCTCAGAAGAACCTAGAAGAAGAAGCCTAGAAAGAGAAAACCCAAAGGAAGAACTCCCTAGTCTTTCTCCACGCTGTCTTAAGTACCCCTCAGCTCAGTGTCCCTCCTTTCTGTTTAATCCCTATCAGCTGGCTTCCTGCTCCGCCTCTTGACCTAGGATTAACCTTTTTTAATCCTGTGTACAGAAAGCTCTTGGATTAAAGGTGTGTGCTAGGGCAGATCCACATCACAAGTACCTGTTTACAGAAAAGAGAAAGCTCTAGGATTAAAGGCTGAGCCATCCCACAATTAGAAACAGATTTTTACAGTTTCTTGGGGTTCACAATGGGATCAAATATTCTGCAACAGATTTCTATTCATATTCTTTGACCTTTTTCTGTATTGGATCATCTTTCTTTTGTTAATGATTTGCAAAATTCTTTATATTTTGGATGTTAATCCTTTGTTAAATACATGTGATATCTTCATTTCATAAAGCAGTGCCATGTCTTTAGTATTTAGTCTTTTAAAAACTAAATAGAAGTTATCCAGAATCTTTCAGAGTAGTTTGAGCTAATTCTTTCATACCCAAATAAATAGGTGGGAATTATATACTAACACATGAAAATGTGTCAGTATAGGAGTTTATCTTTGAAAGTGTTTACCTTTCTTAGTGGCTCACACTTAGATTGTTGTTAGCCCTCAGTCCACTTACTGCCATCTTTGGAATGCCAGTCCTTTCTTGTTCTTTCATTAAGGCAATACACTACAGTTTAATCAGAAAAATATGGGCTTTGCAGTCAGAGATCTAGGTTCATACTCACCTCCTCTTTCTAGCTCCACTATGCTATGATCACTGAGCAGTTCTCCAGGAGCTTACCTATAAACTATAGATGCTTATGAAGTTATGAAGATAAGATGAAGCAGTGAATGTAAAAACACAAAGTGCAGGAAGAACAGGCCTTACACTTAGTTACTCTCTTTGTTTGTAAATGTTTCCTACTTCTGTCTTCTTCGTATGCATTTAGACTAGAGTGTCACACAGATTTGGAAAGCACCATGTTGGTAACTTGGTGAATTTTCAAGTGACAGTTAATAGAAGTCTGTATTTCAACTTGGAAATGCCAGACTGGCACTGCATCATGTTCATGAAGCTTTTCTGTGCCAGGCAATAGTAGTTGGCCAGCATTCGATGTTTAGGTTAGCTATAATGGCTTGCAGGTGCATTCACAGCACACAGACTGCCTCATTTAAACATGCTGAACCTTTGCAGGAGCTTGCAGAGCTAGAAAGTGCCCTCCAGGAACAGCATGAGGTGAATGCATCCCTGCAGCAAGCCCAGGGAGATCTCAGCGCATATGAAGCTGAGCTAGAGACTCAGCTAAAGCTGAAGGATGCTGAAACCAGCCAGCTCAAGCAAGAGTTGGAAAAACTCACAAGGCTTACTCAGGTAAGTAGGAACATATGTCAAGTACAAACTAAGCACCCCTCTTTTAAGATAGCATCTCATTATGTAGTATAGCCCAGGCTGGCCTGGTATTCGTGCAAATCATCCTTCCTCGGCTTTGTAGAGCTGAGGTTACAGGCATGAGCCACCACACCTGGCATAGTCTTTAATATTAAGTATTTTTAATATAATGAGTATGAATTGATGGAGTATATGAAAGGGCATATTTTGGGTGTCTGACATTCTGAATTCAAACAGTAGCCCTGTGTAAAATGTGGGTAGATCATTCCAGGGCCCCCCAGTCTGTTCTTTTGTTAGATAGCAGATGGTGAGATAAAGGAGATAATGGGCATTAAACCCTAGTAATTAGTATTCGATAAATGCTAGTTTTCCTTTCTCTGAATAGCTTTAGGAGCTTCTATTTAAGTTGATGTTAGATTTTAGTTTGTTGTTTCCTTTTATGATTGGTTTAAAGATCCACTGGTTTGTTTTACTTGCAAATTAGGGAAAATAATATCTATCCAGTAAGTATTGGCCTTTGAGGGTCAGTCATCAGGAATTGGTAGTCCAAGTAAAACAGATGAGAGAGATAGAAAGGAACAGGTTCTGAAAGGCAGATAGTCATGGATAACCACCTTTAGACGTGACGCCTCAGCTGTGGCCTAGGGAGGAGTAAGAGCGGCCTGGACGGAGGATGAGGGAGAGGCAAAGTGCTGCAAGCATCTTCAAGCCTAAGGGTGAAAGGAGAGAAGGATTAAAGGCAAAAATGTAGAGGAGGCCAGCTGTAGCATATTCCTCATCAGAGTGAAAATACCGTTTGGAGAGCTGGAGAAACCATTCAGCAGTTAAGAACACTTGACTTCTCTTCCAGAGGACCCTGGTTGGATTCCCAGCAATGATGTGGTGGTTTACAACCATCTGTAACAACAGTTCCATGGGATTAGATGTTCTCTTCTGGCCTCAGCAGGCACCAGACATGCACATGGTGTACAGACATCAATACCAGCAAACACAGACACATAAAATAATAAAATGTAAAAACATGCTGCAGAGTATCCATGTGATTAGGAAAAGAACCAAGAGTACGATGTGTATTGTAATGATTAATGTTAACATTCTTCACTTTCGAGAGATCAGCATCTTGCCAGTTGTCAGGATTGTATTTCTCAAGAGCACTAAGTTTTGCAAAACCCTTGGCAGGATCAGAGTACAGAAAACAGCAGGTTGGGGGGAAACAACATATAAGTAAATACTTTTTTTTAATAACAGTAAATAAAATTTCTAAATGCCATCCCTTTAGAATAAACTTTTTTTAAAGTCTGCCCTAACTAGTTTAAATGATACTATATCTTTTGTACTTGACTTTTATTTTTGTAAGTCTTGACAAAAATGTTATAAGAACCTTGATGTTCACTTGGTATTGAAAGTAGTACTCTGCCCTTAATCACCAGGATTGGGCTTCAGAGCACATAGAAAGTATAGAACATGAAGGATCTGGCCTTTTGGATTAGTACACTTTAGTTATATGAAACCATTTGTGCAGCTTGTTAGGTGCAGATTCCATGGATATTCTTACCTTTCATATCTGAGATGGGGTCTGGTCATCTGCTATTTTTTTTTTATTTTGTTTCTTCTTCCCTCTCTCCCTTTTTCTTCTTTCTTCTTCTTTTCTTCCTTCCTTTATTCCTTCCCTCCTTTTTTTCCCTTTTTATTCCCTCTCTCCCTATCTTTCTCTCTATATTTCTTTTTCTTTGAGACTCAGTCTCATTTTGTAGCCCAGATCCACTTCTCAACCCTCTTGCCTCAGCATTCCAAGTACTGGGACTACAGATATGTGCTACCAGGCCAAGCTTCATGTGCATTTTCAAAAAGTATGTGTATGAACATTGCCTGCATGTGTCTGTGTACCACATGCATTCTTAGTAACTTGCAAAGGCCAGAAGGTGTCTAATGCCCTGGACCTGGGGCTATAAATGGTTGTGAGCCACCATGTGGGTGCTGGGAATTTAACCCAGGACCTCGGGAAGAGCAACCAGTGTTCTTAACCACTGATCCATCTCGCAGGCCTCCTCATTTTAAATAGGTACATGAAATTATTTTGATACAGATATTTGATTGCTGCAGTTTGCTTTTAAAGGTAGATGCTGGAGACTGCCCTGAAGATTCTGGCTGAGCTACTTCTAATATGCATTGCTTATTAAGTATTAATAGTCATATAGAGAAATGATCTTGGTTTTAAGTTTCAGAGTATAAATGTAGAACTGTAGCAGTGCACTATGCACGTGTAAATGTACCTGTGCTGTTTGGGTCATAAGCTGTGACTGTTTCGCACTCTGGTGTCATTGCTTCCTTTGACAATAGCTAGAACAGTCGGTGCTTCAAACAGAATTGGAGAAGGAAAGACAGTCCCTCAGGGATGCCCTGGGCAGAGCCCAGTCTTCAGAGGAGAATCAACAAGAGAACAACAAGCTCCGCACACAGCTTAAGCAGCTGCAGGTACAGATCTGCTCATGGCCAGGCAGTGGTGGCGCATGCCTTTAATAGCAACACTTGGGAGGCAGAGGCGAGCGGACCTCTGAGATCAAGGCTGCATGGTCTACAGAGTGAGTTCCAGAACAGCCAGGGCTACACAGAAACCTTGTCTTGAGAATCCCCCACCCCACCCCTAAAAAAAAAAAATCAACTAACAAACAAAACCCCGAAAATCTGTGTTTGTGGAACACCCAAATATTGTCATGACTTTACTTAGGCATTTAGCAGCCTGATCTGACATGTACTAAGCAGCTTGAATTATTAAAGAAAAATGAACTCTGGGTGGAGTTACACCATAGCCCCTGTTTCTTTGGAACACTGTTTCCAGAGTGCTAGGATTAAAGGCATGTACCACCACGCCAGCCCATTTCTTCTTTCTTTCTTTTTTTTTTTTTTTTTTAAGATTTCTTAATTATAAACACTTCTCACAATCTTCTCAGTAAAGATGCTATTAAAAATGTAACCAGTTTTTCATCTTTATATGGAATCTTACAGATCCCTGTGTGTTTGGAGTGCGTATTAGATTATTACTTTTTATTTTTACTATGAAAATTTAAAATAATCACAGAAACAGAATAATCCCTTTGACCCATTGCCTGGTTTATTCCATTGTTAACATTGTCTCATTTTAGCCTACATTTTTTCTTTGAAATATTTTAAGAAAAATTCAAATTGGGAATAATGTGTCCTGCTTTTAATACAGCACTCTGGAGACAGAGGCAGGTGGATCTCTGTGAGCTCAAGGCCAGCCTGGTCTACAGAGTGAGTTCCAGGACAGTAGGGCTGCATAGAGAGATCCTGTCTCAAAAAAGAAAAGCCCAATATATTTTTACCAAGAAATACTTAATAAGCAACTCTTACTGAAAAGAACTAAAATCAAGTCTTTGGGGGCCGTTCTCTAAGGTTTAAACTGAAATTAACTTTCCTACCTTGGTCTGCCTTAGTTAGAACTAGATCCTACTTGACCTTCTGGCCTCCTGATGTAGAATACAGCTTATACCCAGCTCTTGTGTTTCTCAAAAGTCAGTTGGTTAAAATGAAGTTATGCTAGTTCAAGAAAAAAATAGCTGGCTATTGTGTGACAAACTTATCCTGGGAAGACATAACACATCCCCATCTGGGATGAGTAGATAGACCAAAGTACAAATAACCACCAAATTCCAACTTGGTGAACCAATGAGTTTTATTGGGGTTACTTACAGGAGCAGTAATGACCTAAAGACACTTGCATCACCAAAGCCTATCCCAGCATGGGTGACAGCTCACAAAAGCTAGGAACCTGGAACACACTGCACAGCCTGCAGGCAGCTCAACAGGTGTCCTTTCCAGGTGACTCAGTTAGCTTAAACCTCTTCCAGGCAGCTGGTCTGATCAAAAGAATCATTGTCTTTGCCGCTTCACTCTACTTTCCCTGACAGGGAGGGGCCTAGTGAATCTGGTCAGTTTCAGGGACTTCCTGAAGCTATTTTGAGTTCTTTACATTCCTCCTCAAGGATCGTCCCTGAAGGATGATGGAGTGTTTCAATTTAGGAAGAAACTGTTAACACAAAACTTGCTAAGAATCAAAGTCATTTGATCAGTCTTTTAAGGGAATCAGTGGCTCTCATTTCTTCTTCCCTAATTCTCTGTGTATCATATTTGGCACAGCCTGAACCCCAATCCTGAGTTGATGTATTATTTCAGGTCCAAGTCTTGTACAGACTTTACATGTACTGTATCTTCAAATTATGAAGATAGTAAGAACTTATTTTTCTGACTAATCAGTGGGTTGATTGACCTTGAGTCAGATCACCTATAGCCAGGATTAGGCAGTACAGAAGTCCTTTGATTTATGATGGGGTTATGTCCTGACAAACCCACTGCATGCATTTACTATACCTTATCTTAAGATAACACTGCAGCCTAACTATTCTTAATGTGCTTATAATATGTGCATTTTGAAGGTGTTTGGATGTGGTTTGTGCGTAATTTGAGTCCCGAAAGGGAACCCCCACTGTGCAGAGGTCTCCTTCACATTTAGTGTAGTAAGGAAAAGTTACCTTAATGAAAAGCTTGTTTTATAATAAAATGTTGACTCTCTGATGTGATCTATCAGAAACATGATGGTATGCAAAAACACAAGACAGAGTGTAAAGAACATGGCATCTGGGTGCACTGTAGAGTTGTTATTACCCTAATGGCCTGGCTCATCCAGGAGCTGGGGCTTCTTGCCTCCACATGGTATAGGAGAGAACTGCAGGGTATGGTTTTGTCTGAAAGTTGAAAACCTGTAAGGTGGAGGAGGACAATCTGTTGTCCAGAGGAGGCTGTTTTAGGTTAATGAGAAGGGCAGTCTACAGATAGTCTTTAGATGCCATAGGCACTTAAAAATGTATTTGCCATTTTAGACCCTCCATTGTAATTAACAGTGCTGCAGTGGGTTTGAAGTAGATTAATCCCAAGTGTATTTCAGACATTCAAGGCAATAGCACTCATCACTCAGGATATAGAAACATATTTCTTTATACTATGGGGACATTTTAGCAATTCTTTGTATTTGAAAGAGACAAGGCATCATGTGAATTTCATTCTGTGGTCAAGATAAGTTCAAGGATTTGTTAATAATGAGTATTTGCTGGCAGATAACACATCCTCTTCATTTCACCCCCCCACACACACACAGGATGACAACAGCCTATTAAAGCAGCAGCTGAAAGATTTCCAGAATCACCTCAACCATGTGGTTGATGGTCTAATTCATCCAGAAGAAGTAGCTGCTCGTGTAGACGAGCTAAGGAAAAAGTTGAAACTAGGAGCTGGGGAAATGAGGTAAGGAGAAGCAGGACCCCCACGTTAAAGTGAGCTTCCCACTTCAGAGTCATGCCTGGGACCAGCCATGAGCTCATCCGCCTCAGTCTTTGTAACACTGATTGATGTTTCTGAAAGACTGTGATGCGAGATTGCTTAATTCTAATAATTACAACATTAAGGTATTTAAGAGTCTCTCTGAAAAGCTCATTGAGTGTGATCAGAAAGAAGAGCTGCATTGTGCATTTTTGCAGAGAACAAGTACAAAACCAGGATAATGTCAAGTTTATGGACACATATTCTTAGCCTGTGTCTTCAGCGTGGGAGCAGTGATTTGATACAATGATTTGCACTTAGGAGGTACTGAGAAAAATGCTGCAGCTGATACCAGTCCCTTCACATGGTTCTTTCTACTCTTAATGTTAACATGTTTGCATTGAACATGTTTGCATCAAATTAAATGTCAATTTTATACCTTCTTGGTTTTTTTTTTTCCTTAGAATCCATAGTCCTTCAGATGTCTTAGGGAAAAGTCTTGCTGATCTACAGAAACAATTCAGTGAAATCCTTGCACGATCCCAGTGTGAAAAAGAGAAAGCACAAGTTAGAGAGAGGCAACTGCATGAAGAAATGGCCCTCCAGCAAGAGAAACTGGCAAATGGACAAGAGGAGTTCAGGCAGGCCTGCGAGAGAGCACTTGATGCCAGAGTAAGAAAGGGCAGAGACAGCCAGAGGGCAGCCTTCAACAAATGTTTTCAGCATGTAAATGCAGCATACTTGTAACAGAATATTTTTATTTAAAACAGTTATATTTATTAGTATTAACAAATACCTATTTAAAACAGTTGTATTTATTAGTATTAACAAATACCTGTAAAATACCTATATCCTATAACCTTATACCTAAAACCTAATACCTATCTAAGAACACCCTAATACCTATCCGTGAACACCTAGCTAACTCTATTTTAATTTTCTTAAAAGGATATTAATATTCTTAGTGTAGGTCTGTGCATGATAACTTGGTTTTGGCAATTCTGGATACTGCAGTGCCAGCAGGTAGTCCCTTTCAAAGCTTAGTGTCCATTGGGCCTAACTTTGCCAGTTGATATGGCCAGTTTATTTCAACTGCTAGATCATGACCGGCTTATAAAGTCAGTCTGTTTTAACTGCTAAACTGAGGTTGGCTTCCTCCTTTAGCTGAGACTCATTTCTGTAGTCTCCTTGGCTGATGTATGCTTCCCTGCCTAAAGCTTCTCCGAGCAGCTTCCAAACTCAGCACGCCTCACTCACTCTTCCGGCACTCTTGAGTCCCTAGACTGACAACTTTAATGTCTAGATTTTAAAGAACTCTCTCTCAGCAGGTTTTATGCCATGCCTTTTCTGCCACCTTCTTAGGCCGGCTTACAGGATGTGCCTCAGGCTATTGCAGCCTAAATACTGTCTAAAAGTGCACCTTGCTGTGCACTTTTCCAGCGTGTCTTCTCAGTCTTTGAAGGCAAGAGGAAGAGCAGGGGCCACATGGAGCTCTCTGGCTTATGTATCGCATCATCTCTCGATCCTTGGCTGCCTTGAGGGCCCACAAGATCTCTCAAGATATCTAGAGATCCCATGGCTTCTCGAGGCAACTGGTGTCATCTGCATGGCTTGTGTGGTTTCTCAGCCATGCCCCTTCAACAGGGCATTTTGTGTTTCTCAAGTTCAAGGGATGCCCAGCTCTTCCTTATGTGGTGCCAAATGCCAAGCTGAACTGCATACTAATTTCACCAAAGAGGCCTAACTTCTACCACACACACACCCATTGTTATTTTCACTCATGATAAGTTTAAGGAGGGTGACTAAAATCCATTTCTGACTATGGTTATTGATGTCAAAGTCAGGCCTGTTTTTAACAATAGTTTCCTTGTTTTCAGTGTAAGTGAAAGATATTTTATAATGTGCAGATAAATAATACCACATTTGCTATAGTATAGTGTTGTGACAGAATCTGTTTGTTTTTAACCTACTGATGTTCACATTGAGACAAGCATTCAGATCCCAGAGAACAAGATAAAAACATCTTTGGTCTCTGTTTAGTAAAAAACCTTGGTATAGTCCCTGGTAAGGAAACAATAGCTTCATAACATTCTTATTTTGCTTAAAACACACATATATGTATGTATATGTATAAATACATACATGTTTTATATGTGTATATTTACATTTATGTTTACACATATATGTTTACATGTGTGTGTGTATATCTATATAAGCCTGTAATCCTAGCATCCAGGAGATGCAGGTGGGAGCATCACAAGTTTAAAGGTAGCTTGGGCTGTACACCAAGAGCCTGTCTCAAAAGAGAAAAAAGAAAAAAGTTCTTAATTTTATTTCCTTACAGATTAAGTTTGATAAAAGACAACATAATGCAAGAATCCAGCAATTAGAAAATGAAATTCACTATTTGCAAGAGAACCTAAAAAGTATGGAAGAAATCCAAGGCCTTACAGACCTCCAGCTTCAGGAAGCAGATGAAGAAAAGAAAAGAATTCTGGCCCAGCTCCAGGAGTTAGAGAAAAAGGTGAGAAGCCTAGAAAAGTAAGGGAGCTGCTTCCCAGGTCCTATCCCTGGTGATAGGGTCAGTGGTGGGGTCCACACTCAGCTCTGTCTGTTGCTGGCACAGTGTTGAGCGGGACCTCACACCTGGGTGCTTATTACTCAGTCATGGACCTGAGACTGACATGATAAAGGGAAACAAGAGCCTTGGAAATGGGAGAACCAGCCTTAGGGTCATTTAGGTGATACTTAACAAATAGTAACGGGATGCACTTACCACCTTAGAAAAACTTTGATCATCTAGGTACAGCCATGGGAATTTTAAACTCTTCATCTCCTTTTCTAATACTCTAGCCTCTCTGATGGCATTCTCTCTATCTGCCTTTACCCACCCTTGTGTCATCTCCTGAATCACATTCAGAAATTTCACATCTGAAACCATGGACTGCAGTATCTTTATCTAATCATAGCTTCTGTCTTCCTAGCCTCCTCATGTGAATGCTTTTCCAGCATCCTTGAGCTTCTGGTTCATCAGCTCTAGCTTTTCAGTCTCCACTTTCCTTCTTGACCAGCTTGAAGTCCACAGCCAGTTACTGAGTCTTTTTTTTTCCCCATAAGTAGCTTCAAGTTCTTTGTCTTCTTCTCCTACTCACTTCCCTGACAAAACTTAGATCCCTGCTTTTTGGGGGGGTCTCTTGTCCTGGGGGAGCTGGAACATCACTCTGCAGCACAGTGGCACCACTGCTCTCTCACTGTCACATTCACATGGCGCTGTCAGTCTTCACCAGTAAGCTCATCTCCCACCTTGCTGTGTGAGGATGCCGCCTCCATCTCATCGGCTGTCTCTCTTCTCTCCATCTCAGCAATTGATTTACCCCATGTCTTGTTGACTTCCACCACCTTTGTCGAGCCATCTTCTTCCTTCTGTACAGCTGCTATGGCTACCTAGCCAGTGTCCTGATTCTACACATGACCCTACTCCTCAGAGCAACCAGCCTGCCCTTTATAAAATGGGAAAATGGTTGTAGTCAATCCCTCTTCCCCTTCCATCCTCCACTGGTAAAGACCAAACTTCTTAAGCCTAAGAACCTGGAGTAGGTGGCAGTTTGTTTTTGTTTTAATAGACTCTCATTTATTTTACTGTTCTTAATCTACCTCCCTTCCAATTCTTATTACTTCCAACCCCCCAACCCTAGGTAGGAATGAAACAAGGTTAGAGGGGAAAGGGTTGTAGGTCTCTTTTAACTACTTCCTGCTGATTAGGGTGATCAGGTTCTTGGGGGGCAATACCAGTCTCAGTAGTCAGGATATTCAGCAGTCCAGCGCAGGAGAGCACCAGCAGGGAGAGCAACAACCTCTTCCTCCTTCAGAGCACCCCCCCTGACCATCTCTGGGCTGTGGCATTTATCCCCTCTCCAGAGTCCTCAGAATTAAACTTTCTTCAGCTGACTAAATCATGCCCTGGTTAGAGCATGAAAGACAATTATAGTTAACACCTGTGGATAAACTGAGGGAATCCCATATCCCACACCTGGGATTCAAACAAAAAAACATTCTCATATCATAACTGAGTTTTTTAAGGAACAAAAACTCTTACCACAAGATCCTACATGATGTGTCCACTTCAGTACCCTCAAAAATGTCAAGGTCATTATCATCTTATACCAGGGCCTGATAGAGTTTTGAAGGTTTGCCCATCTGTTATGGTGGCAAGAAATAAGATTGGAGTTTGGGAGGTGGTTTGTTTATTTTTATGTGAAGTGGGTATTTTGTCGGTATGTCTATGCAACACTTGTGTTCCTGGTGTCTGCTGAGGCCAGAAGAGGGTGTCGGATGGTTGAGAGCCACCATGTGGGTTCTGGGAATCCAACCTGGCTGCCCTGGACTTGCTTTGTAGATCAGGCTGGCCTTGAACTCACAGAGATCTGCCTGCCTCTGCCTCCTGAGTGCTGGGATTAAAGGCGTGCACTACCACATACAGGTAGCCCAAGATTCTTAACTAAGAAAAACATTATTTAAAAGCTTTTATGCCTGTGAGGAGCTGGAGAGATGACTCAGCTGTTAGCATTGCTGACAGTCATGAGGACCAGAGTTCCGAGTCTAACAACCCACACAACAAATTGGCATCCTTCACACACTAGCAATCCAAGCTGTGAGTGAAGCTGAAACAGGAAAATGGCTAGGATTTGTTGGCTTCAGCCTAGCTAACCCAAGAAAAATTCTGTCTCAAAGGACTCAGTGGGAAATGATAGGGAAGGATATATGAATGCCCTCTTCTGGCCTCTGTATCTGCACACATGTGCATACACACATGTACACACACACACACACACACACACACACACACACACACACACACAAATTTTTATCTTTTGAAGTTAAAATTCAGTGAATATTTATGAAGCACCTAGTATGCATCAGGTACTAGTCTAGACATGGACTTGTAGCAGGGAACAGATCCTGGCTGTCTTAGAGTTTACATCATAATTTCTCTGAACGATTCTTTTATTTCAGAAGAAGCATGAAGATGCCAAATCTCAGGAGCAGTTTCTTGGTTTAGATAAAGAACTGAAGAGTCTGAAAAAAGCTGTGGTTGCTTCTGACAAACTAGCTGCTGCTGAGCTCACCATTGCCAAAGACCAGCTCAAGTCCTTGCATGGAACTGTTATAAGAATTAATCAAGAGCGAGCAGAGGTTAGTCCATATGGTTGGAACGTCTTCATCAGCACTGACTCAAAAACACAGCAGTGTACATTACTGATTCTTTCAGTAATCTTACAAACTGCCATGACACTCTCTGATTTTCTTAAGACCCAGTGGTTATATTCCATCACAACCCCCAAGAATTTATTTGAACCATCAAAGGAATATTAAAGTATAGCAGGCTCCTTAGAGAAGTCATTGCCAATATATGCTTGGATTCGAGTTTTGAAGGTTCACCATACAGTCCCTCTGGGCCTCAAATTTTGTCTTCCTTCCTTCCTTCCTTCCTTCCTTCCTTCCTTCCTTTCTTTCCTATTCCTTCTTGTCTGTTTGTTTTTTTGTTTTTGTTTTTTTGAGATAGGATCTCTCTATTGTAGCCCTGGCTTTCCTGAAACTGGCTGTGTAGACCAGGCTGGCCTGCAACTCACAGGGATCCACTAGCCTCTGTCTTTCAATGCTAGGGTTAGAGGTGTGTGCCACCATGCTAATCTTTAGCCTTAAAATGTTTATTTTGTGTATGTAGATGAAAATTTACTACCTCACAGGCTGTTACTGCTCTGGATGGAGTAATGGTTATGGTGCTCATCGGACACAGATTTTAATGAGCTTGAGATAGTAAATCATAGGAGGAAAAAATGACAAATGAGAACCCAGAAAGACAGTCATGGGAGAGTAGAATTATGAAGAGGAAGTCCTTATTCCTCATACAGAACCCTTCATTTTCCCAGGGTGGGTCAGTCTTTGCACCACATGTGCAGGACCAAGCCAGGCTGGTAATGGATGGGAACAGGTGATCACTCTGAGAGGAAAAACTGGAGATGAGCATTCATGACACCAGCGCCCTTCTCATGTTCTGTCCATAGGAGCTGCAGGAGGCAGAGAAGTTCAGCAGAAAGGCCACACAAGCAGCCAGGGACCTGACTCGAGCTGAGGCGGAGATTGAACTTCTGCAGCACCTTCTCAGGGAGAGAGAGGGGAAGGTCAGTGCTGGTGCCCAGAACCTCCCTCCTGCTAGCTCCTTCTAGGTTGCTGAGACCTTAAGCACTGCAGGTGATTGCTCAAAGCACACTGAAATACACTCAGTAGGCAGCACTTCAGCCTCACCTGTGCAGTGCTGGGAAAATGAAAGGGGTAAGGTGGTATCCTTGCTAGTAAAAAGTAAACAAAAATGATAGGATTCTTAGTTGCAAGGGTAAACTCACCTGAGTGTGCTCATTGGCAACTTTGTGTATATGTTTTTTTTTTTAATGTTTACTTATTCAAGTTACATCTCCATCACAGTCTCCTCCCTCCACCTCTCCCAACCTCACCCTACCACTCTCTCCCCCTTCTCCCAGAACTCACAATTCTTTTTTTCTTTTAATAATTAGGCCACAATTATGAAAATTTTAAGGTATAACATACTTTCTCAATGTCCAGTTCATACATATTTGGCAACTGATATGAATATTCTATTATCTATCTATCTCCATGAGTTTGAAGTTCTATACCTAATTCATTTTCCATCCTAACTTGCATTACCAACTTAAAAACATCTTCTTAGACCTAGAACATTGTTTTAATTCCTAAACAACTTAAAATTTAACTGTGAGACTATAACTATCTAGTCTCCAATCACATCAGAGACCTGAGAAGGATAAATATATCTGATTATACAGGAAGTGCATAGCCAGCTTTACAGTTAATGTCTGTCAGAGATACTGGGCCAAAAGGCTGAAGATAGATGCTCTAATTTATGGAGAGAAATTGGGGACTGTCCAGGCAGCAAGTTGTTTGTCATTTCTTAGTTTTGGAAGCTTCTGGTGTGTATGCTTTTTTAACAGTTCCGAATTGAGATGGAGAATGCAGATGTAGGCTCTAAAGGAGCAAACTCACAGCTGCTACAGATCGAGGCGCTGAACGAGGCCATGGCAAAGCAAAGGGCTGAGATCACAAGGCTTCGGGATGTACTGAGCCTCACAGGGACTGGTAAAGTACTATTGGACTTTGATTTGCAATGGTTCTGTAATTACAAAATTGAACTGCCTTCTTCTTGCTTTAGAGAAGAGCACTTAGCTGAAGGAAGTCATTTCCATGCCTGATCTAGAGAGTTATGGCTACCTGACAAGTTAAGGAATTTAAAAAGCATTTTAAAGTGTGATATTAGGGGGTTTGATTATAGAAAGACAAGATATAGTCTTAATTTCAAAAAAATAATGTTTACAAATCTTCCTTCTGAAAACTATTTTATAATCAATGGGCAGAAGGATGTTCTCTTAGTGTTCAGCAAAAAGTAATTACCCAAGGGCAGGCTGCAGATCAGCTTTGGGGACATGGTAAAGTCTGTTGGCTCTTACGGAGTCTCTTCTCTATGTTAGGAGAGAAAGGAAGTCTGAATGCATGGCAGCTACATACAGTGGCTTTCCTTTACAGATAAAAAAGGCATTGAAAATGTTTTAGAAGAAATTGCTGAGCTCCGGCATGAAGTCTCTGCTCAAAATGAATACATCAGCAGCATGGCAGATCCTTTCAAAAGACAAGGCTGTTGGTACTTTATGCCACCACCACCACCATCATCAAAGGTAGGAATTCTGTGTTACTACAAGTATATACTGAATTTCCTTGAAAGTGACATTTTCTCCTTTCCCAAGTTTGTTAGCAGGTACTGAAAATTACTTCTCAGATGAGACATACATTTAGGTTCTTCAGTGTTCGTGTTGTTTGAGTTTTAAAAATAGAGATATCCCACAGAAAATAGTATTTGCCTTTTTATGGCGAGTGTCATGAAGCAGATAAAAGGATAGAATGACTTAAGCCCAAAATGCTGAATGAAAATGGTTATAGAATTGTGCAGAGGTGTGGGCAGAATAATGGGTACTAGGTTTCATTTCCTTTTTTTTTTTTTAACAATTTAAAACAATCCTTAAGTGTTTTACCAGTCTAGGCCAGGTGCTAGGTTGTATTAGCATATGTGATGGCATATACATCCCTGCACTCAGAAGTCATGGGCCATACTAGTGAAAGTACAGAACAGTGACATACTTGTCACAACTGATTTGGCCAGAGTACTTTAGGTACAAAGAGGTTGGTTTCAAAGATTCTTCTGATGAGCAAATTCAGGAAGGAAAGCTAAACAGATGACGCTGTGAGGCGAGCAGTGAGCAAGGATCCAGAAAGGGGAGAGGGAGAAAACAGCTTGTGTGAAGAAGAAGGTTGATAATAGCCATAGCAAGGAACCTTGCAGGTCAGAGAGTTTGCTGGGAGTGTCGAAACATGAGCTGAAAGGTAGGTTGAGGCTGTATTAGTTACTTTCTGCTGTTGTGGTAAAGCATGACCGAAACAGCTCAGAGAAGAAAGCATTTACTTGGGGTTGTGGTTCCATAGGGTAAGAATCCATCAAAACTCGGCAGCAGGAACAGAATGCTGAGAGCATACATCTTGAACCACAGCACAAAGCAGAGAGAGAATGCACTGGGAATGGCAAGAGGCCTCAAAACCTCAAAGCCTGCCCCCCCCCCCCCCCCCCCCCCCCCGCCCCTGTAATGTACTTCTTCCAGCATAGCCACACCTCCCCAAAGAGTACCACTAGCTAGGGACCAAGGGTTCAAATACAGGAGCCTATAGGGACATTTTCATTCATACCCACAGGGGCCATCCTTCTTTAAAAGGGGCCATTATATATGTCATGGGAAAATGAGATTACGGCTAATAGAATCAGAGTTCAGAAGAGTGTTGTAGCTGAGCATGAGGGATGGAATTACAGTGAGGTGAGATTTCTTTGTACTATTTGAATCATCCATGTGAAAGATAGAAGACCAGAGCCAGGTGAGCGGGGCTGGAAGGAAGAAATACTAAGGGATGTGCTTGGATGTGAGGAAAGAAATTTGAGCAGGACTTATCCAAAGCAGAGGGACTGAGTGACACCCTGAGAGTCAGCTGTGGGGCAACAGCAGGGAGAAGCAACTCACACTAGGGTCCCAGGGCCCTGACTCAGCTAGAACCTACAAACAGAGTCCTCCTCCCAGAAATCTGCGTAAACCAGCACCCTGAGTACAGCCAAGGCTGGAGATCAAAAACAGGAAGAGGAAAACACTGTCTGCCTGTGGTGAGTGCGCTTAGAGACAGACTTACAGACTGGGAAACTAGGAGAGTAGAAATACCCTGCTCTCAGGACAGCAGAACACTGATCTCCAGCTTCCTTGAAGGTGTAGCTGCTGAGCCCTTGAGGACAAGGCAGAAGAAGAGAGACCACTAGCTTTGGTGAGTGCAGGTAGAAGGAAGATAGCACACTCAAAAGTCTGATCAGTTACAGAGAATTTGTTTTTATTTCTCTCTCATGGAAAATGGTTATATAAAATAAACTCAGCCAAACAGCCAGATAGCATACTTTTACCACTGCAATGCTATGAGGACCCGTATTCCCAGAGGACGGCCAACACAATGGAGTGGGAATTGGACGCTATTACATAAGTAACTGAAACGATCCCTTCCCTCTTCACAGAACAATGTGACATGCCTCCAGCCATTGCATACATAGTCTCCCTGCTCACCTTCCTGACACTGCTGTGTTAAAGAATGTTAATAAGCTGAGTCATGTGTAATCATTTCTTACTTCTATTTGTGACAAATGAGAATCATAATAAGGACATCACAGATCCTTTCTTACACTTCATGGATCTCACCTTGGCTGTACACTTGGACGTATCTAAGGATCAGCCTTTGCACTGATAACAGGCAGTGTGCTCTTGTGTCTCTTACTGTAGGTTTCCAGCCATAGTTCTCAGGCCACCAAGGACTCTGGCTTGGGCCTAAAGTATTCAGCCTCTACCCCTCTTAGAAAACAACATCCTGGACAGCAAGAAGAGAAGAACAGCAGTGGGCCTCTGCCTACTTCAGGATACTGGGTCTATTCACCAATCAGAAATAGGTTGCATAAATCATTTTCAAAAAGAGGTAGGTCACATCACATAAGGAAAGTTCCATTTTCTCTTACCTGTTTAATAACCCTTTATTGTTTCCTTGAAATCCACAGATGCATTCCAAAATCTTTACCTTAGTCTGAGATCCTGTGTGATCCTGTGTTGGCTAGTAACTATCCTCCCATAGGTTATCTATCTAAAGCAATGGTTCTCAACCTGTGTGTCACAGCTACTTTGGGATTGAAGGACCCTTTCACAGGGGTCCATATATCAGATATCCTGTATAGTAGATATTTACATTATGATTTATAACTAGCAAAATTACAGTTATGAAGTAGTAACAAAAATAATTTTATGGTTGGGGGTCACCACAACACAAGGAACTGTATTAAAGTGCCACAGCATTAAGGTTGAGAACCAGTGCTCTAAAGATACTTGCAGCATACCATGTTCCTCAGGCCTCTGTGCCTTTGTGTTTGTTTTCAGTACTGTCTGTGGGTTGAGCACAGGGCCTAGCACATGTTAGGTAAGCACTCTGCCACTGCCTCACCCCTAAACCTCCACATTTTAAACCATTTTTGTGTAATGTCTGTCTTCTCTTTCTCAAACCAATTCATCCTCATGGTTTAGTAAAACTGTGCTCCCCTCCAGTCTCCTTCCTCCATTCCAACTGAACAGCATCTTGGCTTGTGCTTCTGGGTCATGGGATATTGTATCATTTATTTTATCATGGCTTCACATAGTAGCTCTGCTAAAATTGTCATAGGCTAATCTTTCAACCTCTGCAAAGAGGAAGACTTGGATAGGTCTAACTAAGCTCTTGAATTTCATAGCTATGGGTTCATAGTCAAATCATTTTGCTGCTCTGAGATTGTTGATCTACATGGTGATGCTACATATTGATGATATGTTAATTAAGGAAGTATTTGTTGGGATGGCGATGTAGCTCATTGTTAGTACAATCCCTAGCAACACAAAAGAAAACAGGCAGGAACTGTATCTGCTAACATGACAGTAAAGCAAGGTCATAACTTAAACAGTTCCTGCTTTTAAGGGAGATAAGAAGTAAGCCATCAAATTAGAGAGTACTACATGTCTTGGAAGTCTGTCTGATCTTATAACACATCTGTGTTGATATTTTATGTAGTATGAAGCAGATATTCAAATGATTGATGAATACATTAATAAATGACTAATGGTGACAAAACATGAAATGTTGGCTGCTAAAAAACACTTTGTGTATTTATCTGCTTCTCACAACTACAGTTGACTATTTTTACAGTTTTGTTTTATATCTCCAGTGTCTTTATTGAAGTGCTATTGTTTCTTCCTAAAGCTGTTTACCTCGTATCATACTTTTCTGTTTATTTCTTAGAAGATACAGACAGTGGAGGAGATAGCCAAGAAGAGAGTGGACTGGATGACCAGGAGGAACCCCCATTTGTACCTCCTCCTGGATACATAATGTATACTGTGCTTCCTGATGGTTCTCCTGTGCCCCAGGGAATGGCCCTATATGCACCATCACCTCCTTTACCCAACAACAGCCAACCTCTGACTTCCGGCACTGTGGTTTATGGCCCACCTCCTGCTGGGGGCCCCCATCATATATGGACATCCTCCCACCAACTTGGCTGTTCCCCTTGTCCCTGTGGGTGTGCAGCATTGCAACATCCCAGAGCACCATAACCTAGTAAGTAGGGAATGCAACTCTATCCACATTGTACCATAACCTAGTAAGTAGGGAATGCAACTCTATCCACATTGTACCATAACCTAGTAAGTAGGGAATGCAACTCTATCCACATTGTACCATAACCTAGTAAGT
>CAJQZJ010031887.1:4152032-4167995 GCA_907164525.1 Lophiomys imhausi | reverse complement strand
AAGTAGGGAATGCAACTCTATCCACATTGTACCATAACCTAGTAAGTGGAAAATGCAATTCTACCCTCAGTGCTTCCAAGTGCCTGAGATGAACACCGACATAATGAGTTGACTGACTGATGGATATATCCCAGAAGTGAGATTGTAGGACTGATGTTTAAGAAAAAAACATTGTCCTCTTACAATATGGTTTTGAACAGGATAGTAAATAAGTTCTTAAGCCCCAAGCCAGGTTTAGCTGTTTTCTAGAAGGCTTTCAGCACAAAAGCCAACACCATTAACACCATTTCATACGATCTTCTGTTGTTAACTGTATGTTAGCTTTTGTGTAAAGCTATCATATACTAGTACCTATAGCTTATACACATACGAGTATGCTCCACATGTGCTCATATATGCAGATATATATAAATATCATGCAGTGAGTTTGGGTGAGAATTATCTCTAAGTTAACTGATGATTATAACTTATTTCCAGTTAATTATCTATGCACATTTGAATTCTGTTTTCCTATTTAATGTTCGAAGTAATACCCAGTACTTTATAATTTTAAGATTTTATTAGTTTTAATTGCATGTATATATGTATTGGAGAGGGTGTGCATATGAATGTGGTGCCCGCAGAGGCAGAAGTGGGCATCAGATACCCTGGAGCTGGAATTATTGGCAGTTGTGAGAAGTCTGGTGGGGGTTCTGGGAGAGGAATCCAAGTCCACTGAAAGAACTGTTGTGTGACAAAACTTTTCCCTAAAGACACAACAAACACATCTAACTCACCCCAGATAGGGAGCCTTCAACAGACTACAGTGTGGATATCAAATTCCATCTTAGTGAACCAGTGAACTTTATTGGGGTTACTTACAGGAATACAGGAATATGGGTGAGGAGTTACATACAGGAGCAGAAAGACCCACAGACAGCTGTATCACCAAGGCCTACCCCAGCACAGGTGAAAATTCACAAAAGCTGGAGTGCACTACACAGCCTGCTGGTAGTTCAAGAGGTCAGAAAGTGTCCTTTCCAAGTAACTCTGCTCTAAACCTCTCCCAGGCAGCTCAGCTGGTTTCTGCTTCTTCAGGCAGCTGGTCTGGTTTCAAAAGTCTCTTTGCAGCTCTCTGTTTATTCTGGCAGGGAGAGGCCTAGTGAATCTGCTCAGTTTCAGGGACTTTCTGAAGGTACTTTTGAGTTCTTTACCTTCCTGCTTTAGGAGCTTCCCTGAAGGATAGGGTGTTTACATCTGGGAGGAAACTCTTACACAACAGAAAACAACAGTATTACGGAACCATCTCTCCAATCCCTTCAAACAATTTTTAAACAGCATTTTAATATCTATATGCCATTTCTTTATTTGTAGATGTTATAGGTGACTAAGTAGATTCTTAAGTGTGCTTTTTATCCTTTCCTTAGGCTACATTCCAAGAAGTAAGTACTTCCTAATCTGGTTTCATTTTAACTTTTTGCTTCTAACATAATAAACTGCATTCCAGGTCATCCTTTGAGATCAGAGCACTTGGAGACCGTATTCTTTCCTCCCTCTTCAGCCCATTGGGGGAATAAAAGAGGAGAGGATGCCTGGCACCAGGCCATAGTCCCTTCTAGTAGGCCACACTTGGTCCACAAGGGCCCATGCACTCGTGTGACTACTGCAGTATTCACTCATGTTTTCTGTGGCTTTTTGATTCACATTCAGTTTGTAACCATTCTGTTTGTCAAGCATTTACTGGATACTCTCTCAGATTGCTTCTTTTACTCTCCAGAAGTACATGACTCATACAGTTTCTCAAGTGTGCTTTCATACCTCCTCACAATTTAGCTTCTTGTTTCTTGAGATTGGGTCTCCCTTATTTCTGCAAAATGCAGGCAAAATACCTCTTCTTCTGGGAACCTATTTAAACAGTTTTCCCTTGTGTCCAGAGTAGAGAGAGTCTTCAGTTCGTCTCTTCTGCTAGATGCTGAGCTCTGGAGACAGAGAGATGTGGTGAATTTCTAACACATAGTCAGACTGATGCAAGAGTTATGTGAAGTCAGCCTGTCAGTTTCACCTATACCACTGGAAAATAAATTGCGTGGCTCACTTTTCCTTTCCATACTGAAGTCTTAGAATTCCCCACTATTTTTCAGGCCATAGATAACCACTTTACCAATTGATTGCAACTTTTGACAGCACAGTGGAAGAGACACCCTCTGGTATTTCTATAATGCATTCACTTTCTATGTTCAGGAGAATGAGGTATCTAGACTAATGCAACACTTAAAATCAAAACGAGGGAAAGAATGGTGGCTGAAAGCATCCAAGCAGCATTCTGAGAAAGAAGTGGAAGAGCTGCATCATAATATTGATGACCTTTTGCAAGAGAAGAAGGAATTAGAACACGACGTAGAAGAATTGCACAGAACCATCCAGAAACATCAACAACGAAAGTAAGCTTTTGCCATTGTATTTTTATAATTCAAAGGTTATGATACCAGCTCTGAAGGACATCCTCAGTCAGCACTGCCTCATAAATTATTCTGTCATTTCACATTCCTAGATTGTAACTGCAAAATAGTAAACGTTTGCCATATGTGGGTGGAGCTCTTTAATGTGGCAATGAGACTGAGACACAGAATTTAATTCCAATGAATTTAATGCCCGCATGGTAAATACTATTTAGGACAGTGTATATCTAAGGTCTCCTGGTTAATAATTCAAATCAGATTTTTGTAGTTGTCTTAGGTGAAACAAAGGTGGTGATGGGAAAGCTGGAGGGTTGGCTCACCGGTTTAAAGCACTTGCTGCTTTTTTGCAGAAGATGCAGGTTCAATTCCCAGCACCCACATAGTGGCTCACAAACATCCAGAACTCCAGTTCTAGGAGATCCCACACTCTCTTTTGACCTCTGGGGGCACCAGGCATTCAGTGGTACGCATACATACATGTAAACAAAACTTTCATGTATAGCCTGGTGTGCTGGTGCACACCTTTAATCCCAGCATTCTGGAGGCAGAGGCAGGCAGATCTCTGTAAGTTTGAGCCTAGCCTGGTCTGCAGAGTGGATTTCAGTACGGCCAGGGAGGACTACACAGAGAACCCTGGCTCAAAAAACAAAACAAAAAAGAAATAAACTTTTGAACATTCTTCTTAGGCTCTGAGTGTCCATATAGTGTTTTAAATCTCTTGATATTTATGTCATTTTTAGGGACTTCATTGATGGAAATATTGAGAATCTTATGACTGAACTAGAAATAGAAAAGTCTCTCAAACATCATGAGGACATTGCAGATGAAATTGAGTGCATAGAGAAGACCCTCCTGAAACGCCGCTCAGAGCTCAGGGAAGCTGACCAACTTCTGGCAGACGCTGAGAGTGAACTCATGTGCACTAAGGAGAAGGTATGTCTGCTATGGTTCAGGCTGGCCCTCCTATGTGGCACTAGCAGCCTGCTGCTGTCCACGAGAGGCTGCAGAGAAAACAGTGATGAGAAAGAACATGGGCGGCCCGCGTTGGGTCCCTGCTAGTGGGCTGGACATCTGGGCAAGTTGTCTAGATCTCAGACTTTGCTTACCTTGTCTGTAAATTCAAGCTAAGAATATGTAGGCTGTTCAGTATGGCTTAAATAGCATGTTTCAAATTCCTGAAACCATTTAGTTCTCAGCATGTCCCACTTTCCCATCTGACTGTTGGGGTTGGGGGTGGGGTGAGGTTGTTGTTTGTTTTAAATTTGGACTCTTCAATCTGTCTTTTTAAATGATCAATCAGATTCTTACAGAAGGCTTCCTTCATCAAGTTGATAACAGAAGTAATGGTGTCTTTCAGTTCCTAGGTCATAGATTTCCTTCATTTAAGTTCAGCCAAACTGAAACTGAAAGCAAGAAAGGTTCTGAGATGTCCTTTGCTGATAACTTACCTCTGTGGAATACTGATTGAGTGAAAAAAGCCTGAGGGAAAGTGACTTCCTAAGCCTGTATGTTTATAAATGTCGTTTCCTTTAGCAGCCCTTCCTGGCAGCCCTGTGAAAGTGGCATAACTGGTTTACACATGCAGCCCAGAGTCAAATAGCTGAAGCTCTGCCTTCCCAAGAGTTGTTTAGTAGAATGAGAAATCCAGAGAGAAAAAGGCCCAGGGCATATGAAACACCTCGGGAGCTATTTTACTCTGTTAGTTCAACTTGACTCTATTTAAGTTAATAGAGAACTATACTTGGAACTGAGTGAATGGTTTTACCTATTAAATTCTGTGGATTATGACTGGTGTTGTATAAACACAGCTCTCACCTTAAAGAGAGTACAAGATAGTTTATCCTGGAGCCAAATATGAGTGACCATGGCCTGAGGACACAGATTTACGTTACCTGAAATTGCATGTTCTAATGTATTAATAGTTTAATAAGGTTTTTATAGTAACAACAAAAAAGTCATAAACTAAGACATTTTTCAAATGCATTGGTGGAAACATTAGAGGGGCAGAGACCGCAGCTGTGGGCTTCAGGTGCTGCCCAGTAGCATTCTGTTAAGTTAATACAACCCAAAGGGTTTTTGATTTTTAATCTGTTTTTCAGGATGTTAGATGAGCTTTCCCTGCTAGTCAACAGGGTGTCGGGTACCACACACGGGTGGCCAAGGGATGTCTCCTTAGGAGGCTGAAGCTAACCCAGTATAAATTGTAATGAGTCTCTGGAGCTGCAACATTCCAACCCCTCCACTTCATTAAAGTCCATCAGCCTTTCCAGGAATTTTTCACTTGATTCTAAATGAGAACAAGGAAGTCCTCATTTCTTTCTTACGAGCAGTCCTTGTGTTGTGAATGTTAGGGTGCTGTGTGGAGAAGTCAGTATCACAGAACTAGAGAGGCCATATCACTAGTATTTGTTTTAATCAGTGGTATTGGCAAGTGGGCACATGGAGGAAGGGTGGCCACAGAGGAGACACTCTTTCTCCTCCCAGGGACTCAGGGACACAACTTGGAAAGAAGGAGCGGAGAGGAGGTAACTAAATGTGCCCATTAACCTGTAAAACCTGACCTAGGGGACTAAAAAGCTCCTTCCTGAGTAGGTGATGACTGCCCATAGCCGTGCTGATGAGCCACAGAAAGCAGCTATCTGAACAGATTGGTGACATGTCTAGTGCTATGGGCCTTGCCATCGAGTTGTCACCCACGGGACAGTTAGTAGACAGATTTCACATGCAGCTGCCTTTGACTTGGTGGCTGTTTGTGAGTCAGTGCTCAGCCAAGTGCAAACTAAAATCTCCTTCCTAGATCTGTTAAATCTCTTGCTCTAGACTGATTAGGAAACCAAGTTGATTTTTTTGAAAGGTTTTGTTTTTTTTTATTTGTTTGTTTTCCAAATCTAGCATAGGAGTGTTTCCAAAGACTGCAAAGTAAATCACCATCACAAAATGAAAGTCTGTTTCAGCTGATAATGTCTAAAGTAAGAAGAATCTTTGTGGATGGAAGCTTGGTAAAATTATTGCCATTACTTGGCTAGATTTGATATAATCAGATTTTTGAAATAGAAAGATATCTCCATTCTCATCATCTTCAAATGATTTTTGCATAAGTGTTCTGTCTTTGTTGACACCAATATAGTTTTTTATATGTTCTTTTTTTTTCTTTTTCCTTTTTTTTTAAGATTTGTTTATTTATTATGCATACAGTGTTCTGTCTGCATGTATGCCTGCAGGCCGTAAAAGGGCACCAGATCTCATTATAGATGGTTATGAGCCACCATGTGGTTGCTGGGAATTGAACTCAGGACCTCTGGAGTAGCAGCCAGTGCTCTTAACCTCTGAGCCATCTCTCTAGCCCCACAAGTGTAGTTTTATATATATAGTTCTTCTCACAGTGCTTACAATCATTTAAAATATTTTTCTGGTCCAACATATTCTAACATCTATCTGCATGCTGCTACACTGTCATTTTAAAGACTAGATGGTATTCTGTTTCAATACACTGTCAGTTTTAATTGTCAAGATTTATCTTATCTCATTACATTTTTACATAGTAATTATTTGCTTCTGAATAATTTTTTAAGCATTAGAGAGTCACAACAAAGAAATGTTTTCATACCGATCTTGGTGATGCGTGCCTTTAATCCCAGCACTTGGGAGACAGAGACAGGCAGATCTCTGTGAGTTTGAGGCTAGCCTGGTCTACAGAGTGAGTGCAGGACAGCCAGAGGTACACAGAGAAACCCTGTCTCAAAAAACAAAAAACAAAATGTTTTCACGATTTTCTGTTTTTATCTTCTTTTGATAGTTCTACCAGTTAATACTGTCAATAACTATATAGTGAGTACTGCAGCCGAATTGTTTTTTTTTTTTTTTTTTTTTTGGTTTTTTGTGACAGGGTTTTTTTTTATATCTCTGGCTTTCCTGGACTCGCTTTGTAGACCAGGCTGGCCTCGAACTCACAAAGATCCGCCTGCCTCTGCCTCCCAAGTGCTGGGATTAAAGGCGTGCGCCACCACCGCCCGGCTGCCGAATTGTTTTTAATGGCAGTTTCTTTTCTAGACAAAGAATGCTGTTGAAAAATTCACTGATGCCAAGAGAATTTTATTACAAACCGAGTTGGATGCTGAAGCATTAGAAAAGAGAGCCGAGGAGACTGCGCTTAACCTTGTGAAAGCAGAGCAGCAGCTGAGGTGGGTGGAGTCCCGGCCGCTGAGGTGGGTGGAGTCCGGCCGCTGAGTGCTGAGTTGCCGAAGGTAGTGATTCCTGTGTGCTAAGCCAAAAGGGTAGGGGGATAAATGTTGTTTTGTAGATTGCTCAGGGCTGATGCAGAGGACTTGGAGCAACACAAAAGCAAACAAGAAGAAATCTTGAAAGAAATAAACAATGTTGTAGCGGCTAAAGAGGCAGATTTCCAATGTCTAAACAAGAAGAAGGAAAAACTGACAGAAGAGTAAGTGAGGCCTCTGAAGAGTGGGGACAGGGTTCGGGTGGGGTGGGTGGGGAGGGAGCGTTCTGGAGCAGCTGTGGGCTTCTAACTCTTTTAGAGGTTGCTGAAGTACTGTCCTGCTCTGTAGGCTTCAGAGTCTACAGAGAGACATTGAGGCGGCTGAACGCAATGAGGATCACCACCTGCAGGTCCTTAAAGAATCTGAGACTCTCCTTCAGGCCAAGAGAACTGAGCTGGAAACACTGAAAAGCCAGGTATGGCAGTAGACATTTGGAAAAGACTATTTTAAATATATTTAGGATTGCTAAATAAGGTTTATTTGATTGTAGAAAAGGTAAAAAATTCAAAATAAAGTATTAAGAATATATGCATCCTTGAGTCAAACTTGCCGTCTCTCCCTTTTCAGGTGACGAGCCAGCAGCAGGAGCTGGCTGTCCTAGATGCACAGTTGGGACATAGAAGGGAGGAGCTGCTTCTACTCCAGGACAGCCTGGTCCAGGCAAAAGCTGAGCTCCAGGAAGCCCTGACACTGGGAGAGACGGAAGTGGCTGAGAAGTGCAGTCACATACGGGTTTGTTTGTCAGCAGGCTTTCTTAGGAGTCCAGGCAGTGCTGAGGTTTATTTTGAAGTGTTCCCTGGTTCTCTCCAAATGGAGATAGGAATGCCCCCTTTCTAGCGCCATTTGGGTGTGTGTAACATATTGGTGCTGAGTCAGTCACGTGGTGTCTGGATACTCCCTGACTTCTCTTGCCCTTGACTTTCTCATGCCTTTCCTGCCTGAGAATGCCCTTATCCCAGTCACAGGCAATGTTGCATCTCACCCATTTCTCACAGCTCAGCCATGTGCAACCTTAATTAAATTACAAATTAGGTCTGTGAACTAGAACAATAACAACTGACTGGTGTGAAGGGGATTTTGATTCATAATTCACAGAGATGACTTTTAATTTAAACACAGGAAGTAAAATCACTTCTGGAAGAACTGAGTTTTCAGAGAGGAGAACTGAATGTCCATATCAGTGAAAAGAAGAGTCAGCTCTCACTTATAAAGCAGCAGATGGAGAAAGAGGAAGAGAATCTTCAGGTAGTTTTACAGCAGCTGTCGAAACATAAGACTGGTGAGTATAAAAAGCAAGTCTCAAAGTGTGAGGCTGGCAACATTTGCACTGCAGGCCACAGAACAGTGCACCTGACCAAATGCACAGCTTCTGAGCTGTGAGCTCACTGATGAACACATTATAAAAGGAATGTGACATTTCCTGCCATTCAGTTTGTTCAGGTTTGTTTAAAGCAAAATCAGCACATTGGTCGCTGATTAGAGCCTGCTGATGGAAGGAAGGACTCTTACAGTGATAGACTGTAACTGACGCTTCCCAAGGGCTTCAAGACTCCAGTACTTCAGACTTACGAAACCAAAGTGCCCATATGTGGACCACAGCAAGATTTACAGTTACAAAACTAGAAAGAAAATGCTTGGGTTTATATTTAATGACATGTAAACATAGAGTGGGAAAAAACTAGGTAGCTAGTGAATATGGGATATAACCCAGTTTATTTATTTATGTCATTATCATGTTTATTTTATGTGAGCATAGTGTACACACATGTGTGCATGACTGTGTATATACACAGCCCAGAGGAGAACATCAGATGTCCTGTAGGGTCACTCTCCTGCTGCCTTGAGAAAAGACCTCTCACTGAGCCTAGTCCCAGTGGTCCTCTTGCCTCTGCACCCCACCACACACACATATAGATGTCCACTAGCAAATCCCAGTGGTCCTCTGCCTCTGCACCCTGCCACCCCATAACCCCCATGTACACATAGAGCAGTGCAGTTATTGATGCATGCACAACCTCACCCAGCTTTGTGTGTGGGTGTTGGGATACAAACTTGGGTTCTCATGCCTGCACAGCAAATGCTTTACCTGCAGCATCCTGGAAACCTGACTAGGGCAGGGAGAGAATGAGGAAAACATATGCAGACTGGCACACAGAGAAATGGAGATCAGGTGGGCCATGCTCACTCTGCTAGAGCAACACCAGTTACACACAGCAAGCCAGATCCTCAGTTTATTATGTACGGCACAGTGTGGGGGAGGGAAGGGGGTCCAGTCCCAGTAGGAGGTCTCTGTAGGCCCATAGCAGGCTGTAAGCGTTGGAGAGAAGGAAACTGTAGTTGCTAGTATATGCATACACTGTCAGGGGAAGGAAGGCTTTGCTTAGTCAAGGCAGCTTTTTGTCCAGAGCTTCCCAGTCCACCTGAGGCTTTTAAGTAGTTACCCTTGACTATGGGTCTGAGGCCATGCCCAAAGTGAACTCCTGAAATAAGAAAACCCAAAATGCTATTGTAGTCTTTTGAATTTTTGGTTATACTGCTTTGTCTTACTGCATTGTGGTGCATGTGAGAAACAGCATGGATATGGAAGTCAGGACAACTTTGGGGAGTTGGTTCCCTCATTGATCTCAGGTCACCATGTCTCCACCCTCTAGAGATTTCTTACTACATATATTCAGTGCTCATCATTTGGCTATTTGGCTGCTGCTGCTTTTCCAGATTTTCTACAGAGAACAAATACCCATGCTTTCAAGTTTTTTCTACTTTAATATTTTTCATATAAAATATGCTTAGCTCATTCTATGTGGATATAAATGCTCCTAGAGTCAGAAGTTTATTAAATGTTTTTGTTAAAATGTTAACACTTTTTTTTAGTATTGGATTTTTGTTTTGTTTTTCGAGATAGGGTTTCTCTGTGTCCTCAAACTAGGAAATCTGCCTGCCTCTGCATCCTGAGTGCTGTGATTAAAGGCTTGTACTAATACTGCTCAGCCTAAATTTATGTTTTTAACAGTACTTTCAAAAATATTTTTCCTTTAAAAATAAAATTAGTACCATTGAGGCAACTCAACAAAATTCATTTTTCTGTTCTCTGTGTTAGTCAACAAGGAGTTATAGTCTGTTGTGTTTTGTTTCCTGGCTCTCTTCTTAGCACTGACCCTGCTTTGTCTCTCTGTCAGAACTAAAGAATGTTGCAGACATAGTACAGCTTGAAAACAATGAGCTACAGGGTCTGAAGCTACAGCATGACCAAAAGGTGACCGAGCTGGAGAAGATACAGGTTGACGTGCTGGAGGTACTGAGGAGGGTCTGTGAGCCTTCGCCACCTCGGGCTTTCTCTTTCAGGGTATCTGAATCTTCTTTTATCTAATTCAGGAGAGACTAGAGCTGGAGAATTTGCAGCAGGAAGCCCAGCAACAGAAGAGGGAGCTAGAGTGGCAGAAGCAGCTCCTGGAGCGGGACAGGCGGGAAATGGAGCAGATGAGGGCTGAGACCCAGACACTACAGTCGTGCATTGAGTGCTTGAGTAAAGAGAAGGAAGATCTCCAAGGACAGTGTGAGAAGTGGGAAGAGAAGGCTTCCCATGCCAAAAGGTAAGGGCAAGGGTAAAAACCTGGAGAGTAAGCAGAAGGACAGAGAGTTGCTTGTGGGGTGCATGTCTGTAATCCCAGCACCCAGGAAGCTGAGGCAGGAGCATTGCTGTGGATTTGAGGCCACCATGACCTACATACCGGGGGCAGATTCCAAGCCCCCAGGTGCTATTTAGTAAGAACCTGTCTCAAAACAACACAAAAGCCAAGCATGATGGGGCACGCCTTTAGCCTCAGCACTCAGGAGGTAGAGGCAGAGGCAGATCTCTTGAGCTGGAGGCCAGCTTGGTCTACAGGGCAAGTCCAGGACAGCCAGAGCTACACAGACAAACCCTGTCTTGAAAAATCAACAACAAAACAACAAAAATTATAACAAAAAAATAATAGCATAATTTTCTGATACCATTTTTTGTGACTTTTTTCCTAATTTTTCCCCCTCAAGAACACTTTTAACAAGCTATCTCACCTGGGTTAGTTACCTCTCAAGCTTGAAGACTGGAGCTCAATCTCTAGAGCTCCAAGTTAAAGCAGAAGATGCCAAACCGTGGTACATACTTTTTAATCCCAGCAGTAAGGGAGGTAGAGATACTGGTCAACCAGCCTAGCTTACATGAGCTCCAGGCGAGTGAAAGACCCTGTCTCAAAAAGAAAAAGGTGAACAGCTCCCAAATACCTGAGGTTGTCCTCTGAAACCCCACAAACAATCTTTTGCTGGAAATAAATGGAAAGGAACATTTTATTCATTGCTATAAGAAGGCAAATTGTTCTCAGATCAATCTACGTATTCAAAACAATTTCAGTCAAAATCCTACAGGTTTTTTTTTTTAGAAAGTCAATAGTTGGTTCTAAAATTTATAAGGATATGCAAAGGACCTACAATTTATAGAATTCTTTAGACATAACACCAAGAAAAAAAAACAACAAAACTTTAGAAAATGAGAGAAAAGATTAAGACTAACACCACTTGATTTTAAGACTTCATTTAAATTATAGTAATCAAAACCCTGTGGTACTGGTATACAGCAGATAAGTGGACTGTAGAGCAGAACAGAGCAGTGCTTCTCAACCTTTGTAATACTTTGACCCTTTAATACAGTTCCTCCTGTTGTGGTGACCCCCAGTCACAAAATTATTTTCATTGCTACTTCATAAATCTAATTTTGCTAATTTTTAGGAATCATAATGTAAATATTTGTGTTTTCCAATGGTCTTAGGCAACCCCTGTGAAAGGGTTGTTAAATCCCCAAAGGGGTCACAACCCACTGTTGAGAACCTCTGGAATAGAGGGTGCAGAAATAAACTTTGATATATGAAGCACAGAATTTGACAAAGATTGAAAAGTGTCTTTTCAATAGAGAAATAGACTTTTTAGATTTATTGCTATAAGAAATGAAGATCCACGGCCCAAAATACAATTTTTTTTCCAAAATACAAAATTTGATCCATATTTTACTATATTAAAAAAAATGGAGGAGCTGGAGAGATGACTCAGCAGTTAGGAGCACTGGCTGTTCTTCCAGAGGTCCTGCATTTGATACTTAGGACACCCACATGGCAGCTCACAACCACCTCTAGTTCCAGGCAGTCTGACACTCCCATCTGGCCACTGTGAGCATCAGGCATGCAAGTAGTTCACGGAAGTACATGCGAGCCAAACACCCATGGCCACAAAGTAAGCCAGTAGAGTGGCTCAGTGGATGGGACAGCCTGAAGTTATTCCCTGAACCCACAAAGTAGAAAGCAAATACCAACTCCTTAAGTTATCATTTTATCTCCACATATGTGCCATGGCATGTGCATACCCCTACCTTACTGAATAAATAATTGTAAAATAAGATGAGCCATGAATATAAATGTAGATTTTAAGATATAAAACTTAGAGAAGGTAACCCCTTTGTGACCTTGAGTAGGACAAAATTTTTTTTTTTAATTAGGTGCCAAAAGCATGATCCATAAAAAAAACAAAGCTGGCCAGCCATGGTGGCGATTGCCTTTAATCCCAGTACCCAGGAGGCAGAGGCAGGGGGGTCTCTGTGAGTTCAAGGTCAGCCTGGTCTACAAACTGAGTTCCAGGATAGCCAAGGCTCTGTTACACAGAGAAACCCTGTCTTGAGAAACCAAAAAAAAAAAATCCAAAAACAAAACAAAAAAGACACTAAAGCACAAGATAGATGGCTCGATGAGGATCTGCATTCCAGGTACCAGCACCTTGACGAACATTGAGGAATGGAGATAACTGGATCCCATGGGCTCCCTGGCCAGCCAGTTTAGCCAAAAGAATGAGTTCCAGGTTCAGTGAGAGACCGTCTCATTTCATACATGCTTGTACAAGTAAGCACACCTTACCTGCGCTCACACATACACACAAAATTAAACAAATAAAACAGGACATTTAAAGCTGACAAGACATTGCACATGAAGATCCAAAGCCCTGCAAGGCTGATGACTTGAAACCAATCTGCAACCCACATAAAAAGGCCAGATGCTCTGTCTGTGCTTCTGTGATCCTGGCACTCCTGTGGAGAGGTGGTAGGCAGACATAGGAAGATCGCCTGGAGGACTACATGCCAGCTATCCTGTAGAGCACAGCATAGCAGATACTGGAGAAACTACAGCCAGGGACAGAGAGAACCAGTTCTGGGAGACTGTCCTCTGGCCTGTGCTCCGACAAATACATATAATAAGGAACAAGTGATCTTATTAGAAACTGGACGTATAAGCTAGGTGTGGGGGCACTTATTTTCATTCCTGCAGTTTTGAGTCAGAGGCAGGTGGATCTCTGTCACTTTGAGGCTAGCCTAGTCTACATACTGAGTTCAGGACAGCCAGGGAGATATATATATATGAAGACCCTGTCTTAAAAAGCCAAAATTAAATTAAAAATAAAAACTGGCCAGGCGTGGTTGAGCATGCCTTTAATCCCAGCACTTGGGAGGCAAAGGCAGGTGGATCTGGGTGGCTGCAAGGCCAACCTAGTCTGCAGAGTGAGTTCTAGGATATCCAGGGCTACACAGAAACCATGTCTCGAAAAACCAAAAAAAAAAAAAAAAAATATATATATATATATATATATATATATATATAAAAATAAAAACTGGACATTTAAAAGGTCTCTCCAAAAGACACTATTAAAAGTAATGGGAATACATGACAAGAGTTAGGAGAAAAATCTTTGCAACCATGTATGTAATATAGGACTTAGGTCCACAAAATGTATAAAGAGTCTTCAGAACTTGATAGAAATTAACCTAGTTTGTTAAATGGGCAAAAGATTTGAACATATGTATTTGTAGAAGATATATAATGGAAAATAAACATGTGAAAAAGCACTAAGCATCACTCATTACTAGGAAAGTCCAAGTTAAAACCACAGTGAGATAATGTTCTGCCTGGTTCTCGAGACCCCAAAGACCACCTAGGAGCCAACTCCCATGTAAATGCATGAGGGTTGTTTATTCAAGCTCAGAGCGTGGACTCTCAATGGTCACTGACTCAGTGGTTGAGAGCCCTGAGCCCAGAAAACATAGGGTTTATATACAGACTTAGACAAAGAAACAGGTTTTTAATCATATGATTGGATGACATTTGGGTAACTAGTCATGTCCGTTTCTGATTGGTTCGTTGTTACTGACTAACCAGCCGTGGTCAGCTTGACCACCAGAAAGTTTGTTTAGACTTTTTGGGTGCTTCTCAGAGTGAGCTGTCTGGTGATGACGAGAGGACACCCCTGAAATGCAAGGTTGGGTACATTTTATTATTTTTCTGGAACTGGAGGTCAGCTCTGAGTCAAACCTAATATGAAATGGAATTCTTTTTCAAGATGGATTTAGTCAGGCCCCAGAATACGCACCTGCCTGAATGGCTGCGATACAGACAGATCCTATTGTACATATAGTTTATGTTTTCTGCTTTTTACTTATGGATGAGTTGGCACTCAGTTTTATTTTGGTTTTGGAATTTTGAATGTTACATGTGATTTTTGTAAAACTTTGACTTATTAAATCTTTTTTAAAATCTATTTGGAAAACTGTAAGGTTTCTTTTGAAAATGAGCATTTCTTTTAAATTTCCATTGAAAATGAAAAGATCTTAAATGTTTTAAGATTTCAAGCCTTACCTTCACCCTGCCCTCCTACAGACTATGCACTGTTCCTCAGTCTGCCTCCAGTGCAGATGTGTTCTGTGTAACAGTCTGCTTTGTTCCGTGGTAGAGTTTTAGCAGCCACAGAAGAAAGAAGCAAAGCGGAGCAGTCAAACCTAGGCAAGCTGGACGTGACTGTTAAAACCCTGCAGCAGGAGCTGGAGCACCTGAGCCAAGACAAGCTGGCCCTGCACAGTGACGTTTCCATGCTGCAACAGCAGCTACAGGGTAAGGGATGGAACTGCAGACAACGAGACTCCCTTAAGAGAAGTGGCTGATGTAAAATGGGGCATGGGATTTCTTTCTAAAATTAGATTGTGGATTTGATTATACACTCTGTGACTATACTAAGTTGTATACTTTAAGACATACATGGTATATGAATTTTATCTTAAGCTGTTTTTTTTAATCTAAGTTATGTTTCTTAGGGAAAGATTTAAAATTAGAGCAAAAAAATGTTAAATAAAAATTACTTTTGGGCCATTGAGTTGGTTCAATAGGTAAAATGCACTTTCTACTAACCCTGATGAGCTGAGTTCTATCCTTCCAAATGTTCACCTCCGTTCCCCCACATTGATGCATGCACGTGCTCATAGTCACCCAGATACACACAGTGATAAATTGACATCACCCTCAGCTCATAACTGTAACTGTGTATGTGTATGGGGGGTTGAAGGCAGATAGTGAAAGGTCTTTTATTTCCAAGTATTTCTGATAATTTATCTAGGAGAAATGGCTAAGTATTTGTAGCTAATGGTGTAGTTTTTAACATATTTATTATGTTCTAGTCATGATATATGTACTGTCTCATTTAATCCATGTGACAAAAATAGATCTGATGACACACACTTATAAATCATAGGACTCAAATAGGCAGAGTCAGGAGAAACATAAGTTCAAAACCAACTAGGCTACAGAATGACACTGTATCAAAAACAACTTAGAAGCCAGTATTTCACCCATATACAGATGATAATGAGACTTAATTTTTTTTTGTGATTTGCTCAAGATCACATAGTAATAGATAGCAGTTTTATCTGTACATTGTCTTCATGAAAGAATGTTTCCGATTTACATTTTGAACAGCAATGTAGAGTACACCGGTTTTTAAAACAGGCATCTCCCCAACATTATTATTTAAATGTATATGAAATTCACTAATACAGAAATCTTTAAAATTCCATCTGGGTTGTACATGTAACTATCTTTTGGCTTTCATAAGACAGTGTAGTGTCATCATTGATTTAACAGAAAAAAATGTAAATGAAGTTCTGATGTTCATCGAGGGGGATCCAATGGAAACTTGTATGTGCACATACAAATAACATTTTATGAAATGTTTCTGTAGATAAACGGGAAGCCATAAACTCCATACAGGAGGAACTAGATAATACCCAAGACCAATTGAACCTTGCAAAACAGGTAAGGCTCAAAATATAATTGGCTTTAATGGCTTGCACCACCTACACAGCCCCATAGGGCCACCTACACAGCCCAATAGGACTACCTACACAGCACATA
>CAJQZJ010031887.1:4065641-4147051 GCA_907164525.1 Lophiomys imhausi | reverse complement strand
ATAGATAGATAGATAGATAGATAGATAGATAGATAGATAGATAGATAGATGTGCAGGTCCACATGTGTATGGAAGTTGGAGGACACCTTGTTTATCATTCTCAGGAATGCCAACTATGTGTTTCTACAGTCTCCCATTGTCCTGGAGTTTTCCTATTAGACTAGACTGGCCGGCAGTGAGCCTCAAGGAACCTCTCCCATTTCTGTCTCCCCAGTGCTAGGATGTCAAGTGCACCCCGTTCCCGACACATTTATATGAATTCTAGGGCCTGAGTTCAGGTCCTCATGCTTGCAAGTGCTCTACTAACTGACACTTCCCTCAACCCCTCAGCTTACTTTTTATGTTGTGTGCATGTGTGCATATATGCATGTATGTAGCAGTGTACATCTGTACACATCCATGTCGAGGCCAAAGATTAAACTCAGGTGTCATTCCTCAGAAGATGTCCACGGGCTTTTTAAGAGGATCCTGTTTTTAGAGTTTCCATTGCTGTGCCAAACACCAGCTTGGGAAAGAAAGGGTTATTTCAGCTCACAACTCTCAGGTCACACTCCATCACTGAGGGAAGTCAGGGCAGGAACTGAGACAGGAACTGAAGCACATGCCATGTAGAAACACTGTTTACTGGCATGCTTCTCATGGCTTGCTCAGACTGTCTTATACAACTCATGACCATCCAGAGGTAGCACCACCCACAGGGTTCTGGGCCCTCACACATCAATCATCAATCAAGAAAATGCCCAACAGACCCATCTATAGGCCAGGCTTATGGAGGCATCTTCTCAACTGAGAGTCCCTCTTCCCAAATGACTACAGCTATGTCAAGTTGACATAAACTAACCAACACAGTATCTCACTGGGACATGAGGCTTACCTCAGGACAGGTCCCATACATCAACTTGTCTAAGCCCTCTAGCACTGGGACTACAAGCACATACCCAGCATGGCAAGCACTGTACTGACTGAGCCGTCTCCCAAACTCTTTTTGTGAGACTATTGTGTGGTGTTTGTGTCTTGTTAGGGTGTTGTGTGGTGTGAGTGTGGGTGTTGCATGCACTTGAATGGTACATGGAGAGGCCAGGGAAGGACACTGGGTATCTTCCTCTAATTGCTTTTACTGCCTTGAGACAGGGCCTCTCATTGAACCTTAAGCTCACTGGTTAGGCTAGGCTGGCTGGCTGGCCAGTGAGCCCCAAGGATTGACCTGTCTCCACCTCTCCAGTCAGTCCTAGAATTGCAAGCATGGTCTACCTTGCCCAACCTAATGGGTTCTGAAGATTGAATTCCTTATACTTGTAAAACAAGCACTTTAATGAACCAGTCCAGTACTTGTAGATACAGTAAACAACTTGATTCTTAGTAGTGTTTGACCCCAATACACTGTTTAGATGGCAAACCAAAAAGATTTGGAGAGAAGGCAAATGGAAATCAGTGATGCAATGAGGACATTGAAGTCTGAGGTTAAAGATGAAATCAGAACCACTCTGAAGAACCTCAACCAGTTTCTTCCAGAACTACCAGCAGATCTAGCAACTATTTTGGAAAGAAATGAAAACTTAGGAGAGTTGGAAAGCTTGAAAGAGAACTTCCCATTCACCACAAATGAGAGAATTTTTGAAGAAAAATCCAACATTCCCCAAGTTCATATCATGGTAAAGTTTGTCCTGCTTGTCCCTGGGCTTCCCAGAGTGATAGTTTGATTCCCACCTCCCCCAGTAAATCTTAAAACAGATTTTGGGGTGCCAGGGTAGGAGGGAAAGATGGTTGGCTCCCACTCATAGTAGTTGGTGACTCATTGGTCTCCTTTTCTTTCTGAAAAAGGATGAACACTGGCGGGGAGAAGCACTCCGTGAGAGACTGCGCCACCGTGAAGATCGACTCAAGGTTGCTTCTAAAAAACACAAAAAGCCAGTATGAAATAGTTGGCACTTAGCAAGAGTGGGGAAACACTTCCATGTCCACATGCTGCTCAGTCCACTCCACTGCGGCACTCAGAGGCCACTTACAGGTCACACTGTAGTTCAGAGAGGCTGACACCACACACATAGCAAAAGGCTGTCACTATTCAAAACCATTTGAATTTTAGGGCCTTGGTGATACAGCACTTGCCCTAGCATGTGCAAGGTGCTAGGTCCAGCCTAGAATTCTGATGTGAAGTTGTGTTCCTTAACTTCTGTAATGCTGTTCCTTGAAGACAGGATCTCCCTCTGTACCCTAGACTGTCCTAGAACTACAGGGTGGCCTTGAACTTGGGACTATCCTGCCTCAGTTTCCCCAGTGCATGGACTGGGGATATTGCCATGCCCTATCCTCATTCCTGTTTATTAAGGTCAGACTTGCTTATCAAATGTGAAGAAGCTGAGTAAGTTCAGGTGCATTTCTTCTGTGTAAACCCACATCTGATAACACTTTCCAGGCTCAGCTTCGACACTGTATGTCTAAACAAGCAGAAGTATTAATCAAAGGAAAGCGGCAGACAGAGGGCACCTTACACAGTCTGAGGAGACAAGTTGACGCTTTGGGAGAGCTGGTCACTAGCACCTCTGTAGATTCAACATCACCCCCTGGTCTATCTCACCTGGACTGTTCCCTTGTGGAGGACTTCCAGCTTGGACAAAGTCAGGTAAGAGGGAAGCTCTGAAAGAGTCCAGTGTTACCTGGAATACTTGAAAACTTTGGGGTAGGTGATCCAAGAAGACCTGGGATTAAAATGACGCTCTCAACTGTTCTAGCAAAAGCCTATTTGTCTGCCATCTCTGGGGAAATTTTACCTGGTTTATAGGTACAGAAAGAAGGTAAGCTGGTAGCGTAGACAGTGAACTAGAACTGGAGATAGGATGACCCAGGAGAGATGTAGTCAGTTTGTGTCCTCAACTTCTGAATTTCCTTATTTTTTACTTGAGAGTTGGAGAGATGGCTCAGCAGTCAAGAGCACTGGAGCTCGACCTGGATTGAGTTCCCAGCACTATCATGACAACTCACAATCATCTGTTGGTTTTCAAAAGACCCATCACCCTGTTCTCCACAAGCATCAAGCACAAATAGTGCGGCATGTATACACATTTAAAAAAATTAAAGCTTAGACCTGTGAGGTCAAGTCTGCGTTTCCCTGGGTTTTAGGTGGTGCCTCTTATTTCTTAAAGACATTTGAATGCAGACCTCTTCACTCCACATCAGTAAAATTCTGGCTCTCACAAGGTTTTCTGTGGAGGGTTCAATTACTAATCATTATTAGGAACATAAAGCAACCTGTGGACTGGCTTCCATTTTCAGGTGTTTACTCTGTACATACTAAACACTGTACATACAACATCCTATTTAGAAGGTAGAAATTGTCCCTTTGTGTAGGTAAGGAACTACATAAAGCGGTAAGTAACAGCTCAGGGATATAGCAAAGGACAAATCAGGATATAAAAGCACCTACCTTTACCAGAAAGCAGTGTGTCCTGAGTGTATTGTAAAGCACAAGGAATGTCCAAGGACAATTGCTTCTTTGATTGGCCTGAGGGTGAAATGACTTACCAGAGTCACAAAGCTATTGAGCATCAAGGCTAAGATTTTAATGTTAACACCTGTGGTGGACACAGTCAGGTAAAGGCCCAAACCTCATGGCCCTCCAGAGCTAAAATAAGACTGTGAGGCAATGGGCATAGAAAAAATCCATGAGCTTTAGAGGCACAAGTGAGTTGTAGGCACTGTTTCAGTGTGGGTTGTTACATGGACCACTGCGAGATGATCCTTGAATTAGGTTGGGATGGGGGACTAGCTTCTGTGCCTAAAATTGTATTTCCCTTCTTTACAGAGCTCCTTGTATGTTGTACAGTGTCCACCACAACCAGAGAGTTACCACCACTAAGTTTCCTGCTCTCAGGTACGTTAGAGGCCCTACATTTAATTGAAGATCTAGAATTCTGGCAGCACCAGGAAAAATAACTATCTTTCATCATTTTATAGCAGTTCATCTTAAAGCATCTTTGGGGCTGGAGATGTGACTTAATGGGAGAGCACTTGCCTAGCACATGTGTGTCCCAAGATTCAATCCCCAGCACTACAAAACAAATTCCAAAGAGGTCCTTTTAAGCACATTACCACCTTTCTCTAAGGCCTTGTCCTGTTAGAGGTTTAATTATCCATTCTGCTTCTGTCTTACTGTAGGAAAAGAAGCTCCATCCAAAGTCAGGAATACAGTCTTGTGTAAACGTAAGAGGAAATAGCTACTCTTCTACCTCACTGACTTCCTAACTGGAATGTCAACATTATTATCAAGACCCTATGATGAAGACTCTGAAGATGCATTGTAGTGTGTACCATTTACAACGAGGTTCTATAAATCACATCCATGTGGGACTAGATGAGTATTTCTAACCCAGGATGTAAGGGGCTGTTTTGAATTTTGTCCTCCAATCTTGGAATATTTTTTATAAAGTGAATTTTTAGCCACATACACTGAGTCCATACTGGTACGTCTAGTCACCATGAAAAATATACTAAAAGCCCCTAGACTTACTTATTTTTAGATTCTGATGAAAAATCTATTTTTAATATGAAAATAAAAGGTACAGTCAACTTGGGTCTGTCGTCCAACTTTACATTTCACGGGTCATTCTTTGGAAAGCCTTTATTCCAAGACAACGAGTCTTCCAGCCATTTCTCCCTACTTTTATCTGATTTACTTAGCAATGAGTGCTTCCTTCAGAAGTATTCAGAAACCATACACTTAGGCTCCTTCTCCTTAGACTATTAAAATAGTCATTCTTTGGTGGAAAAGACTATGCTCTAGACTCAGCCCTGATGATCAATGTGTATATAGTCAACCTTTAAGCACTCTTAACAGCTCAACTCTGTGACTCATTTCTTTAAAAACGAGCAATTGTCATAGTTGTGTGGCTCTAACAGTCATAATGATGTTGTTGACTAGACAGCCTTTTGAGCTACAATCAACATTGCACCATGTCAGCATAGCACAGCCCAACAGCTCCTCACCATAAGGATACTTATTCTCATAAAGCTATCTGACTACTTATTCTCATAAAGCTATCTGACTAGAGGTGAATCATTAAGATACAGGACATATATAAATACAAGAGACAATGGAAGTCACATTATCTAGAAGGCATGTATTTCCAACACAAAACTTGTCTTTTGTATTCCTATTTCACTTTACGTCTTTGCAAAATGCTTAAACGTGCTTAAAAAAAATGGGCTAATTGCAACTATTGACATGGTTTGGGAACAGGACCTAATGAAGGTAAAGTATCCTCTCACATTCCCATTTGAGTCCTTGTCTCTACTCCCACATAAATAGTAATGGAAATTATCTGGTCTTTTTCTCTGTTTATGGTGAGGGAACAAAACCATCTATTTCTTTAAGGCTACGTTTAAAGCAGTTCTCAAAACTGAGCTTACTGAGTAGAAAAGTTTAATGAATGTATGAACCAAAACACCAGATTTCAAAAAATACCTTTCCATGGCTGGGGATATGAGTCAGTGACATATTGCTTGCTTAGTATGTACAAAGTCCTGGGCTTGACCCACCACACACACCAAAACCTTGCCAGTTCCAAAGGACATCTTTCTAAAGAAACCTTGTCCAGCCTTTACTGGTACCATGTGAACACCAACCAACTCCCCCATCCACGATTTCATCAAGCACTTCCTTACTTTAGAAAAACAGCTGAACATTGAGCTGGTGTACTGATGCAGACAGCACTAGTTCACCAGAGGGGCTCCTCCACAGCAAAAGCACAGTGAGAATCAAGCCAGAGAAGCTGCACTTGCTCTTGTGGGTTAAAAATTAACAAGAGATCTACTCTAAACAGTCTGGCACACAGATGTTTGCAAATTTGCTCCTATATCTTCAAGCCAAATAGAATTTGGCCCCACGTACAGTAAAAGGAGAACACTATTAACCACCAATATGCTGGCCTCAAAGATGCAATATACATGGAACGAATACCAGCTCAGTTAGTGGTTTTATGTGCTACACAGACCTCAGCATACACTAAGCAATGCTGCAAGAAAAACAGTTCAAATCAAATATTCATCTGAAAAAAGTCTTACAGTTCAAAAATAATGCAACTATGTTCAATTTAATCTAGATACAGGTACTTTATTTACAAATATTTAGATAATAGCATTTTTGTTACAGCAAATGAAGAGTACAGCCATCTGAATAAATCCTTCTGTCACAAAAACAATTTAAGACCCACTGTAAATAACTCTGAGAATGGGGGTATTGCACCTAAACAAACCAAAGGTCTTTACTTTGTGATTGCTACCTTATATCCTGATGGGCAATTTGTTTTGTTTTGTAAATATATACACACACCAACAGGTCTTGGTCCCTGGGTGAATCCCTTGTGATGCAACAGTATAAGCAAATGTATCACTGTAAGTCTTTTAACAGAATATAACAATCTACTCCAAGATTCCTTTAAATTAAACAAGGACAAAAAGGTGAATCCACAAATAAACCGAATCCTATTTTCTGCACATTCCAGTTTTGGCTTTCAATTAACATTGACTATACAAAACTCTGGAACTACCACATGTTTATAATCCAGAAAGATGTACTTTTACATTAGTGTCTAGTAAAGAGGGATTTTAAATGTGTATTTTAAACAGCATTGAGCTGAGGGCATTTTATATACTGTTCTCAGGCTTGCCTACGTGCACTTCCAACAGCCTCTCAATTACCAGCCACTTTAAAATCTGCTAGAAATCAAGAGAAGAAAGAACTGAGTGAAGCAGACAGTGTCTAAAGATCTGTTTCTCTTACAAGGAGATGTTCTTTCTGCGTCCAGACCACCCAGTAAAGTAGTAACTATTGTCCACGTACACATTTAGAAACACTTTCCCTTTTATAAAACAATTTATGTCAGCATGACATAAAATAGTCCCTCATACTATGAACACAAGAAATATTTCACTGTAGTGTTAAAAATGCACAATTTAAAATCCCTGAACAGCAGACCTGTGGTTCTGGCTATCTGGTCCAGAAGTTGACCATTCCAAGATAAAGGTTTATAAAAGCTTAAAATGTGCAATATTAAACCCAGCCTTCTTCCTTTTTCTATACAGTAAGGCAAGAATGCAGCCTATAACACAAAATGTTTACAGAAAGAAAAGCAGGTTAGCACGTTGTTGATTACACAAAAACAGTTAAGAAAATCAGCATGTAAGCCACAGTGCAAAGATGGAATAGAATCTGCTAGTGTTTCCGCTGATGCCAGGAGCTCTTTCCAGCATTGTGTCTGTCCCCAAACCCTGCCAGCACCAAGGAGTGGAGCCAGTATTACTTGTCAACTGCAGTTATGTCTATTTCCTTGTGTGAAATGGAAGAGTAAAGTAACATGGTCACACATAGGTCACACTGTACAAACTGGTATTTTATACTGTTCCAATGCCAGTAATCAATTTATTTTCTTCATTAAAATAATATACACAGAAGGTATTGTTAGGTTTCTTCAAATTTTATACATATTTACTTTCTGTTAAAGAGAAAAGGATAAAATAGTGTAAAAATAAAAAAGATAAAGCTATTAAGCACAAGAAAAGATAAATGGGTATTTTTCCCTGTGCAAGGCTAAGACAGACGCAAACTTCAAGAAAAATGCCACCCCTACAACAGGGAATTTATCCAACAAAAACAAAAGCAGTTGCAGACCCCTTTTCTCTACCATCAGAAGTCATTTCACAGCAACGAACTTACTGGCTACAACAGACATACTCGAACAGTTTAAAGATGGGAGAAAAGCTGAAGAGATCAAATTTAAACCCTACAGTGAGACAAAGCCTTGCCAAAGGGGAAGGAAAAATCGAGTCCCGCCATCAGTGCTCAGTTTAAATCATATATTGGTGACAAACCTATCACAAGGACAATCAAAGGGGGGGTGGGGGAGTCTAGATTTACCATGCAGGAGAGATTTATTACTCTACTTGCCTTTGATAACCTGATTGCAGCTAGTTGTTTAGCAGTTTAGTATTGTTAAACTGTTTTTACAAGAGTTGTTTTTTCTTTTCTTTTTTTTTTTTTTAATTAAACCCAGTAAGATGTACAGAAGACAAGGAGGCGGTAAAAAGTACTGCTTCCAACAGACAGAAGTGAAAGGTCAAATGAGGGGCCAGAGCAAAGAGGTCACTAGCAGCCACAGCCTTCTCTCTGGGGTTGGGGTTCACTGGTTAGCCGTCCTCCCTGTGGAGCTGAGGGTTTGTGTTGTACACCAGACTCGGCAGCATTCAGATCCAGGCTTCCGTCCTGAATGTTCTGATAGATTTTCTTGGCAGCCTCAAGAAAAGCATCTTCTACATTTTCTCCCCTACGAGACAATCAACAACTTTATTCAACAAACCACAGCTTTCTATAAAATGTATGGCATTTACACTGACATTCTGCTAACCTTTAGTGAATGAACCGCCATGATGTCTTCCACTTAGCCACTGTCATCTAACAAGAGATCACCAGGAGACTGAGCTAAGCGAACAATGTGGGAAATGATTTTGGTGGTGAGCACACAACACAGTACTGAGCTGTTTCTAAACTCAGTTTCCGTATTTACATTTACCTACATGTTACATGACAACTGAGGTAGTCACTTCTGAAATGACAGCAGCTTCTCCAAACAACACTACAAATATACTGACAAGAGTCCAGTCTTTCCATTATTTTATAAACAGCCATGTGTATGTAAGATATGCTATTTTCATCATGTGATGGTGACATAGTCATGTGACATAGTCATGCTTAGCCATGTTCACACCTCATTTCTCTTGGGACTAACAGCAGAGGTCAGGTTGGTCTGTCCTTGCCTGGTGTGATACAGAACTATGACAGGGAGTGCTGGGATCAATGCTGGAACTCTTAGGACGATCAGGAAATGTTCACTGTGCCTCATTAGCCACTGAGTATGTCCTTCAATCATTCTTTAAGGTGATCACAAGTGCTGTGTGAACCTATTGGCCAAGTTCAGGTCCAAGATAACAAATTCAACCTCAGTGAAAGGCTTGTGAAACGAAAGCACAGTTTCATTTATTAACCTCAGTTACCAATGGGCACAATAAGGTACGCCCCTTTAAGTAACAAAACTTCACATTCTCTTGGAGTGTGAAACAGAAGCATCTGCTTACTGTTCTTCCTGCGGTGGGCACTGCACACAGCCTCACTACACAGTACAATCCACATGCATAACTACAGATATCATCCATTTATAAAGCACATGGTTCTACTCTTCATGTAACTGAAACATGATCTACATTTTAGCCATACTTACGTTTTTGCACTTGCTTCAAGGAACAATAAACCTAAAAATAAAATTCAAGCTATAATTAGGACATTACAGGTTGTCAAGAGCACTCTCCCTCACATGAATAAGGCTCCCACACACCTACTACAGTACTGATGAAGGAGCATGTGTCTGAGGGGTAGGGGCAGAGCTACATTTGTCAGCTGTTCTACTACTAACATGTAGGATAAAACAAACACTTTATTTCCTCATTGAGATCACTGAAAAGTCTGAATTTTTTTTAAAAAAACTATCAGATAACCTGCATGATCTAAATCACCTTTCCTTTAAACCTCCCACAGGGAAGTGTTAAGTTTTAAACCCACCGTTTTCTTCAGCAAACTGTTTGGCTTCTTCATAGGTAACATCTCTCTGTGCTTCCAAATCTGCTTTATTTCCTATGAGAATTATTACCTAATTTGTGAACAAAAGAAAGTTATCTTAGAACAAAAATAACCCATCAAAATTCTCAAATACAAAGGTCTTGACAGGAAAAAAAAGCAAGCCCTAAGTACCCTGGACTACAGACCATAGAGTCAACAGCACTAAAAAGGACTCTGGAAACAAATGAGGCCAGAGGTTGAAAACTTGCTGCAAAGAAGAGAAGGCATATTTCAGGTTTGTGGTTCCCACACAAGTTTTATTGGATATTTTTACTGTTACAAATCCCTTAAAAATGCAAGTCAGGCATTGGTGGCACCCGCCTTTAATCCCAGCATTCAAGAGGCAGAAGCAGACAGATTTCTGCGTTCAAGGCCAGCCTGGTCTACAGAATGAGTTCTAGGACAGCCAGGGCTACACAGAGAAACCCTGTCTCAAAGAAACCTAAAGAAAGGGAAAAAAAGAAAAGCAAGCCACTCATTTGTTGTGAGTTGTCCTGGGCTGCAATGTGTTTATTATTTACTGTCTCCCCATAAAGTCTAGTGACACCCCAGATGAGGACATTGTCATGTACACTTGTCTTTATTATGTAAGCCTTGCTCTACCTAATTTGATTGACTGAATAAAATTCCTGCAGCCTGGATTGGGTAGGAGAGAGGTACACGGGGAGAAGGTTAGAGGGCTTTTGGAGCAGAGGGATCATGGGAGGAAGAATCTGGAGAAGGAGGTGATGTGTTAATGGAAGATCTTATCTCCACGTGGCCTGGAACATAGGCATAGCATGGAGAGTAACAGCCCAGCGGACATATGTATTATAGAGTTTTATTTGGGGAATAAAATTAAAAGTTAGCTTAAATGACCTAAAATTGCATAATCCAGGCTTGTTAAAAATCCATCAGGTGTCTGTATTGGGCTAAGGGATAACTCCGTTGCCCTAATGATCATATGTATATCATTTATAAAAATTAGTATTTCCTTCTACTTTCATTAGATGAATATGGCTAAAAAGCATATTTGTTCATACTTGCTCTGGGCCAAAGACTAAGTAAGAGTAATAAGAATGTCCTAAATTATGTGCAAATTACCATAAACATAAACATTCCCTGGAAAAGGCTATGACTTTCACACTCTGAAAAGATTCTGGGACCCTAAGGAAGCTTGAAAACCACTAGTAAAATTCCTTCAGGGTAACAGTAATTATGTTTCCTTAAATGCAACTAAGACAGAGTTATAGCAAAGAGGGCATTAGAACCCTAAGAGAATGCAAACTGACCTAGAGACAATACCGTCCTAGCTGATACTAACCAAGGAGAGGTATAAATTTCTAACACTGATCAGCAATGTTTGTGTCTGTCTGTGGAAGAAGCTGGGGGATGGGATACATGTGTAATAGAATAGGTTCAAATCCTGTGTTAAATATCACACCCGTTATCTACTTTGTGTAGGAGTCACCTACACAAGTAAAATTATGTTAAAGACTAAAGGTACCCTTGGGAAACAAAAGGTTTTTGGTGGTTATTTAGGGCACAAAAGGGGAAGATATCAGTCCCTCTTCTACCTTTCTGCCCCCTCCAACCAGATACAGATATTTTAGGAATTAATGATTTCAACAAAAAAGTGCTTCCCAAACTTTTTTTCCACTTAAAATTAGTAGTTGGCTCTTTCTTCCACTTTCAAATATTTGGGTCCAATGAACTAATCAATTGTTTCCATACAAGTTAACTGGTAAAACAAAAGAACATTCTTCAAAGAACAAATTACCAATGAAGGGAAAATAATGTTCATATACAGCTCATAGTCATTTGAACAATAAATGACACTTTAAAAAAAATCAAGTTTAAAAAAAAATCAAGCCTAGTATAGGGCCATTATAAGACAGGTATTCAAATCAAGTAATACTGCCCTTAGACTAGAGTGTGGGCAGAGCATTTGCTGAGTAGGCACAAGGCTCTGGCTTTAATCCTCAGCACTCCACACTACCACTACCCTTCTCAAAAAGAAGTATTTTCTCTTTCTCAACTACACATCAATCTCCAATCTTCATAGCCCACCCACCTGAGAAGTTGTAGTCTGCTAACAGAGGCACAAAACATTAACCAAAAAATAAAAAATAAAATCAAAGGCAATTTCATAGAAAACATAGTAATTTGAACTGGGCTTCAAGAAACATTTTTTAAATTTTTATGTGCATTGGTGTTTTGTCTGTATATATGTCTAAGTAAGGTGGTCAGATCCCTAGAATTGAGTTACAGACAGTTGTGAGCTGCCATGTGGATGCTGGGTATTGAACCTGGATCCTCTGAAAGAATAGTCAGTGCTCTTAACTGCTGAGCCACTTCTGCAGCCCCCAAGAAACATTTTTTTTTTTAATAACTTACAGAGCCACAATATACTCTCAAAACCAGAAAACTGCCATTGGTACAATTATAGCCTTAGATGTCAGTTTTTTCAAACTGCTGTTGGATTGGCTGTGTCCACGAGCGAGCGGTTCTGTGCAGTGTCATTACAGTTACAGACTGTTCCCGCACAGAACCATCACATCATCACAAAGAAACTCATGTGCTGTTTCTTCACAGTTCTATCACCCACCTACCCTATCACTAACCAACCCCTGGCAACCACTAACTTGTTCTCCAGCTATCTATAGTGCTGTCATTTTGAAATATGCTAATAGAATCAGACTATGTAAACTTTTCAGACTTTTTAAACCCAGCAAAATTCTCTTTAAGATTCATCAGAGCTGATGCAGTTATCACAATTCCTTCTTTCCTGTGGCTGAACAGTTCACCATAATGTGGATGCTTGCATCAAACTGTTTTGCTATTCACCTGTCTGTCAGCAGCTGGACTGCTTTTGGTTTTTAGTGATCACAAATAAAGCTGCTATGAACATTTATCCATAGGTCTCTATGTACAGCAACAGTGAGTTTAGTATGAATGGAAACGAAAGCTCTAAGCTCCACACTAACAAAACAGGTCTCTTACTAATCCACACGTTTACTGGACCAGGCCTCTGCCAGCAGCTGCAGGAGGTACAAAGCTACAAAGGGAGATGTAGACCTGTCCTTTCACTGTTCTTGCAAAACCCTCTGGAGTGAGTACCCACTGACACTGATGCCTATAAAGGTGGTTTCTCCAGAGGGCCCTGCTTGTCTGTACTCACTGACACTGCACCATACCCCACATTTCTAATTCATCTTTCAGGTGGTTTTGTGGATTCTCTGTAAACCCAAAGGCTCTCTCTCTCTACTAGACAATAACCCCTGGTGGACCAGAGACACATGTTTATCTTTGTAGGCTGTGAAATCTAGCATGGTAGTCATCCTTAACGTATCAATATTTTCTCTGTGGTGGAAGTTGGGTCTCTTTGGTGAAATTGGTGGGCAGTTTGGGTTGGCATCTGGTGGCGCATGGGGAAAAGCTTGGCATCCCTTTGCCTGCTGGGATGGACAAAGCCAGGTTGTAGCTGGAAAATATGCCCTGTTGAAACCATGCAAGTCACACAGATGACATCAGTTATTGTGAGAAGCAACGAGACTGTTGGGACATCGAGAGAAATCTTGTGGACCCTTGAGACTGCCAAGTATCGAGAGATAATATGCGATATATAAGCCAGAGAATTCCACGCAGTCTCTCTCTTCCTCCTCAGCCCTCACCGACTGATAAGTCACACTGAAGAAGAGCACAGCAAGATACACCATTAACAGAATTTAGATTGTTATATTCCAAGGCAAAGGCCTGGCATAAAACCTACTGAGAGTTCCTTGAAGGTATCTGTCTGTCTTGGGGCCCCAGAGCACCAGAAAAGTGAGCGAGGCAAGTGGAGTTCAGAAGCTGCTTGGAAAGGCTTTCGACTTTGAGACTTGCCTGGGCCAAAGAGACCCTGGAGGAAAGTCTTACCTGCTTCAAAAAGCCACCCTCAGTTGGCGGTTGGAACAGACTGATTTTATAAACCGGCCACCATTTAATGGTGGAAAAAGACTGGCCTTACAAACTGGCAAAGTAAGATCCAATGAACACTAATCTTTGAAAGGGACTGCCTTCTGGGACTGCCGTAAACCAAGCCACCCTGCATGGACCTATGCTAAGAATATTAATATCCTTTTAAGAAAGTTAAAATAGTGTTAAGTGTTTTTAAATAGGTATGAGAATGTTTTTAGGTAATAAGGTATTTTTAGATATATAGGTTTTAGGTTACAAGGTTTAGGTATTTTATAGATGTTTGTTAAATATTAAGAAATATAAGTGTTTATAAATAAAAATACTTTATTACACTTCTCAGTCTGGTTAAGAAGTTAGTTACTTAAAGTATGCAGAACACTTACTTTTAATTGGCTTTTTTTTTTCCAAATAATTACAAAGCCACATGTAATTGTACAAAATCAAACAGAGCCCTTGTATAGTTTTGCCCAGTTTCCTCCAATGGTAATATTTTACAAACTTAATCCAGATGCTTTTTAAAACATAATTTCAGATTATTACACCTGAGAGCACCACCTCATTCACAGCTTTTACTTTTTTTAGATCCTAACATAGCAAGTATAATGAAACACAAAATCTGGAAGCAACCAAAACTAAAAGTTTTTTTCAATTAGCTTAAGAATAAAATAAAGATACTTGGGGCTAGGAATGTAGCTTCATGGCAGATCATCTGCCTAGCATACATGAGGCCTGGATTTCTAGCACCAAAGAAAATATGGATAGAAGAAGGAATGGTTTCTTCATCTAACTAACCAACTAACAAAATCTCACCAGTACAAGGCTTGCCTGTTTGGATTAGCTGATTTTAAATCTCTTATACAGTGAGGTGTTGACTTACAGTGTTTGGATTGGTGAGATTCCGTGCGTCTGTCAACCAGCTGCTTAAGTGGTTATATGTACTTCTTCTGCAAAAGTTAAAATTAAAATGTGTTGATTCTACATACAATTGCCATTAGTACAGAACAAAGAAGAAAGCCAGGTGTGATGTGCCACACACATGTAATCCCAGCAATTCAAAGGCGGGGATGGGCACAAGAATCCTGGGTTTGAGGCCATCAGGGCCATAAGTCAATTCCTTGTACTACTACAGCTTATACTACAGCTTGACCTTGTCTCAAAAATAAACAAGCAAATAAACACATATAAATTATACATACATACATGCAAACTTTAGTCAAAAGGTCCCAACTATGTGTATTTCTATTCAAAGAACAGCTATAAATAGAACATAATTCTCAAAAATCTAGCCAAACTTTGTTTTGTTTTTTGAAACAAGATCTCACTTTGTAGCCATCTTCCCTCTCCTATGTAGCCAACATTCTTTCAATCCTCCCATGTCCTGGATTACAGATGTGTGCCATCATATCTGGCCACAATCTCATTATTTTTAAATAGCTCAATATCCAACTATACTAATATATCACAAGTATTTAAAAGCATATACATAAATACATAAATGTGCAAGCAAGAAACATAGAAGATTCATAATCAGGATTTGCAATTTAGAGTCAAAACTAACACTCCTTGAAATTACCCAGATTTTCTAATCACAAAATGAGAAAAAGTACTAAAATAACTAGCCAATAATATACTCAAGGAGAAAATATTTTTGCATCTACTTCAAATTATAATTTTAGTCAAAAATAAAAGACAGACATACTAAATTAGTACATAATTCATCTTTCCTAAATTGTTCTTTTCCTTTGTTTGTTTGAAGATAGTGTTTCCCAGGCTGGCTGTCAACTTGTGACCCTCCTGCCTCTACCTCCTAAATACTAGAATTACAGGCATGTGATACCATGCCCAGATTACTAATCTGGAGTGAATTAACACAAAGATTTAAAAAGTGCCTTTAAAAGAGGCATTTAATACATTCATCTAGAAAGTCAAAACCTCGGTTACCAGAAAGAAAGCTGCTATGTTATAACTGTATTCATGTGATGGTTAAATCATGTGGAGATTCAGACTGTGGCATTTCCTATTTCGTCCAAGCACGTGTGAAAGCAGTGTCGCCCACACTAGTCCAGTTGGTCCTAGCATAGCAAATCCATGCACGCAGACAGGCTCTGGGTTAGGATGGCTCAGCTTCCTCCTTCCTCGACTTCATGATACATTTACCAGGGTATAACTGCATTCTGAGTGTTTAACAAAACAACTGACATGATAAGCTTTGCTGTCAAGTTAGGAAAATACTTTGTAACAATTACAGTTAATGCCAAAGATAAAATTATTAAAGCAGGTACTTCAAAGTTGTAAAATATCAAAGATTAATAGGAAAAAATAGGTGGAAAAGTGTCATTACTCTACCACCAACCTGTGACTATGAATCGTCAAAAGTCACCTATGAACCTAATACCCAAAGTACTTTTTTCAGTAAGTTATATAGAAATATAATTAATCACAATAAACCCTTTAAAAATACAATTTACTTTTAGTACCACTACTATCAAATTCTAGAACATTCACAGGACCCCAGAAGAAAAATCTTGTGCCCAATAACTGCCTATGCCCTTGTAATCTTCTCCCGGCCTCATGAGTTTGCCTAATCTAAGTAAACACACAGAATCACATGTGGCCTTTTACACTTACATAAAGCATGTATCAGTCATCCTTTTTACAGCTCAAAAACAGTTCACTGTGTGGATATGCCACCTGATGTGTATCCATTCCTTTAGCTGATGAACATTTCTGCTGTTTCCATATGAAGTGCTTTTGATCACTTGAATACACATAAATTTTACCACAGTATTACTATACTTAAAAGATATGTTTAAAAGCAAAATAAATTGCATTTTAACCACATATATTTAAGTGTATTGGTGATATATGGGATTTTTAATTACGATAAGTCTTCAGAAATGCAGTAATCATTCACAGTGAGGCAGTTCTGTAGATCATGTTACCAACTGCCCAGTACAGTGAAGAAAATTAAGACTTGTTTTACTGTTTGCTGAGAACTTACTGAATCTTTATGTACATAATTATAATCAGTTGCTATCAATATTCTAAAGCAGCATTTTCGAGAGCGTGTCAAAGTCAGAAAGGTTACACAGCAACCTGTGTAAAAAAGCAAGTTACTATGCACACCTCAGAGTCTTATGCTCAGGTCCTCCGACACTTCAAAACAAAATGGCAAAAAGCTTTTCCCCGACCAAATCAATCTCCAGCTGTCACTTATCTCTATCTCCTAAGGAAAGACTCTTTTTAGGAGTGCTTTTGGCTGACACTGCATCATCACAAAAGGTGACCAGTTCATTTTTATCTTACAGCAGAGAACTGTTCAGGTCTAGTAAGTGGCAGTTTGCTACATGCTCCAAAGTCAAACCTTTATATTCCTGTTTTGTGACTTCATGTCAAATGCTGAGTTTCCAGAAATAGTCATATTGTCATGAACTGAATCCTGATGCAATGTTTTAAGTCACTTCAATCCATGGTAGAAAAATGAATTCAAGTAAATGAGTAATTACTCAAATATTATACATAAACCACCACCTAAATGGCAAAAAGAACCTCTTCTTGGCTTACAGATGAGAACACTGGATCTGTTTTAGTCTATCATGCTTCCATAAAAACTATTTCTCTACTCATTTGGCCTATTCGCAGAGGGTGTCAATTTTAACACAGACTGAATATAGCAAGTCCCCAGCACTGGCTTGCCTTCCTGAAGTGAAAGTTTCATATAAAGCCACCTCTCTGCAAACAACTAACACTGCTTTCCAGACTCTGTTCTTCTCTCAGGTCCCTAGTATCTTATGGTCTTTCTTTTCCAATTTCCAGAGAAGAAAACTAGCATGTTATTTAAGTCTTTTATAGCTTTAAGAGTAGAAATAATAACCCCCCCCCCAAATTATAGTCATCCAATTACAAACTAAAGAAGGCCTACATCAACAAAAAAAGAAACCATACTGCCCAAGATAGTGGTCTACTCCCATGTGGGACATCATCTTACCTGGTGATGTCATACACCATGAGTGCACCAGCAGCTCCTCTATAGTAGCTCCGTGTTACGGCTCTAAATCGCTCCTGTCCTGCTGTATCCCAAATCTGCAGTTTGATTTTTTGGCCACTAACTTCAATTATTCTTGTACCAAATTCAACACCAATTGTGTGAGGACAATCAGCCATAACTGTTGGAGAAGAGAAAATATCCAAATTTCAGAAAACTTTTATGGTAAACAGCACAAAAATGCCATAATCTCAATTATATTTTGTTTATCAATTACAACATACTGGCCTCTTTCTCCATCACCCACAATAAAAATTGTACTTTAAATCTTAGCTAGTCTTAAAGACAAAAGAATTCTATTATTTCAAAACTAATTATAGTGAATAAATGATACACAGAGGGAAAAATGTTTAAGATAATACATTTTAGGGGTAGGGAACTGGAAAGATAGATACCACAGTTAAGAACATTTGTTGGCCTTCCATAGGACCAGAGTCTAATTCCCTGCACTACCTACACTGAATAATTCACAATTGCCTATAACTTCCAGTTCCAGAGGATCCAACACCCTCTTCTGGCCTCTGTGGGTACCAGCCCACATGTAGCATATAGAAACAGGCATGCTCATACACACACACACACACACACACACACACTCACACACACTCTCACACATGCACACTCACACTCACACACACACTCACACACTCTCACACTCACACACACACTCACATACACACACACACACTCACACCCACACAACTGTTAAATAGATACATTTAAAGTAAACGACTAAAAACGAGGTTATTTAAGTTTAACATTTTTAAAAATTAATTCACATCAGGTGGTAGTAGCACACACCTTTAATCCCAGCACCTGGGAGGCAGAGGCAGGTGAATCTGAGTTCAAGGCCGGTATAGATCAAGTTCCAGGTCAGGGCTACACAAAGAGACCCTGTCTCAAAAAACAAAAATTAATTAAAAATTAATTCTACATCTGTACCATCAAGAAATCAAAACAGCCTGCCTTGGTGGTGCACATCTTTTTTTTTTTTTTTAAAACATTTATTTATTTATTATGTATACAGTATTTGCACTACATATGTGCCCGGGCACCAGATCTCAATGTAGATGGTTGTGAGCCACCATGTGGTTGCTGGGAATTGAACTCAGGACCTTTGGAAGAATAGCCAGTGCTCTTAACCTCTGAGCCATCTCTCCAGCCCGGTGGTGCACATCTTTAATCCCAGCACTCAGTAGGCAGAGGTAAGCAGATCTTTGAGTTTGAGGACAACTTGGTCTACACAGTCCACTCCAGGTCTGCCAGAGTTACACAGTGAGTCCCTGCCTTTATAAATAAACAAACAAGTAGAATCAAAGTGAATCCAATCATACATCATGAATTTTTTAAAAATGACAATTTAACTGGCAATAATATTACATTTTATCTGTACCTAGTAAAAACTTCATAGCACTTAGGGCCAGAGAAATGACTCAGCAGTTAAAAGTGTATATTGACCTTGTAGACAATCCAAGTTAGGTTTCCAGCACCCACATCAAGATGGTTCATGACCACCTGTAACTCACTCCAACTCCACAGGATCTGACTGTCTCCGGCATCCAAGAGCATCTGCACTCATGTGCACATACCCCTGCACACACACACTTAAAAATAAATCATTAAAAACAAATTTTAGAAAAATAATCATAGCAGTTTAAAAACCCAAGTGTAAATATGGACATGGGTTATAATCAAATGCATAAACTACACTAGAAATCACGCTTCTTAAAATGTAGAGAATGTGACAATAAAGTAAGCTACTCATCTGTTTATCTTTCATATTGAACTTACATTTTTTTTCTGTAAATTGATGAAGCAAGCAAGATTTTCCTACTCCCATATCACCTGTTTAAAAAAAGAAAACATTTCAGCTGGCAATTATATTTCTCAATTTTTACTCCTATAATCATATGCATTTACTGCTGCACTCAGCATATCACACACATCACAAGTTTCTGAACACTAAGAATATCTGCATCTTCTGCTTTTATAATGAATTTAAAAGACAAACTGACCACTCCTAACTTTTAGCAGAATAGAATTTGGTTATAAATTACTTTTTAGTAAATACGAACAAGTTGAACAGGGCTTGTGACAGAAAAATTACTGTGATGAGATTTTAATTTGAACTGTTTCAGGTGGGCACCCCAAGTGCATCTATTGGTCTATGCAAATGAACTACCCCAAGAGCAAACAGAAATAAATAATAAATTAAATGTTGAAGCTTCTCTATGTCTCCTGTTTCACCTCAACATTACAATAAATGCCATCTCATAAAGCTATACAAACCTGACATCAAAGCAAAAGTCACGAGCTTTCTTTTTATTTATGTATGGCTTCTTTTGTTTTGTCTCCCATGCTGGAGATCAAGCCAACCCCACAGCCAGAGTAGGTTTGTAAGAACTCTTCCACTGTATATTATGCAACCGATTCTCAATCAAATAGTGTTCTCTACCAATTTTGAAATTCAGGGGGATCTGAAAGCTTTTATGATATTGGGATATTTCAGCACTAACAGGATATTAATCTATACTAACAAGTTTGCAGATGGCCCTGAAGAACGATCACCATCATTTCACTAATGCTCAAAAAGAGACTAGATAAGTACCCAGGGCCATGCAAAAGTCTTATTTATTCTCATCAAAAAGCTTTAGTTCTGAGCCAGGCATGGTAGTGTACGCCTTTAATCCCAGCACTGGGGAGGCAGAGGCAGGTGGATCTCTGTGAGTTTGAGGACAGCCTGGTCTACAAAGAGAGTTCCAGGACAGCCAGGGCTGTTACACAGAGAACCCCTTTTTTTGAAAATCGAGGGGCGGGAAAAAAAGCTTTAGTTCTGAAGTCAAAAAATCATGTACTTCTACAGCAGTATGTTTAAGTACTGGTATAAATGTTTCATGTGTTAACTTTCTTTGGAGGATAAGCATACAAGTTAAATAAACTTACCAATAATAATATACTTAAAGATGTAAGAGTAGTTGTATGGTGCAGTTGCCATGGTGGCACTAAAAACAAAGAAAACTATATTACTTCAGAAAAAAGTTCACAAGTTATCTAAACCCATTACTGCTACCCTTTCAAAAGGTACATTACAAACATACATAAAACATCTTTTAAATATATTATACATATTAATAAAGCACATTGACTACACAAACAAAAATTTTATCTAAGTCAGTAAAATTCTCAAACTGATCACAAATTCTCTCTTGAATGTTACTTTAATATCCTTGTGTGATCCACAAAAATATGAAAAAAAAAATGTGTTTCAAAACACTCCAAAGTTTTACTTTAGGAAATATCCAAAACCAAATGTTATTCTGGAAGTCTTTCAAAGAAGAAAATCTTTATAAATTTAAGTCAAACATCATTAACTAGTTCCTTCTCTAAGGTCCTTTTCCTTGTTAACTGATCAAATAAGTTAGGGTATCAAAAATAATCACTAACATAAACAAAATAACTTCATCCTGTACTTTAAATCAATAGTTAACACAGACTCTAAAGTCTAAAGAACATGCATGTAATCCAAATCAAATTGATGTGAAAATTAGATCAAATCACATAAAATTGTTGTTCCTATAGACTTTTAAAAAGGAGAACAATTATTTTCAATTTCATATAGTTCAACTTAATACAGTATTTAATTATTAAAAACACATGAAGAGGCCAGGTGTGGTAGTGCACACCTTTAATCCCAGCACTTGGGAGGCAGAGGCAGGTGGATCTCTGTTGAGTTCAAGGCCAGCCTGGTCTACAAAGTAAGTCCAGGACAGCCAAGCATATATAGAGAAACGCTGTCTTGAAAAACCCTCCAAAAAGAAAAAAAAGAAAGAAAAACACATGAAGAGTGTTCTAGGAGTTCAGAAATAATGCTATAAAGCTGTACTCACATTTATGACAGTCATATTTATGAAAGCATACATTATTAAGATATTTCCAAAGATCATAGCCTACTCCTTAGTCATCAGGTAGATTTAACCTTTAAAAAAAAAATCCTAATTTCTTTCCTACTTGTAATAACAACTTTTAATTTCACAGGCACACAATGGCACACATTAGTCCCAGCTCATACTTAGGAGAGACAAAAATAATATATACCGACTTATTGATTGTTCAAAAATGTTTACTTTCTAGTGTTTTAATGAATATTTTGTGATAACTTTATGCTATATTTCAAATAAAATTTCAACATAATGAAGAAATCCTTAAACACAGAAAACTAAAGAGCACCTCACATCACCGGGCGGTGGTGGCGCACGCCTTTAATCCCAGCACTTGGGAGGCAGAGGCAGGCGGATCTTTGTGAGTTCGAGGCCAGCCTGGTCTACAAAGTGAGTCCAGGACAGCCAGGGCTACACAGAGAAACCCTGTCTCGAAAAACCAAAAAAAAAAAAAGGAAAAAAAAAAAAAAAGAGCACCTCACATAACTACAGTCCTCTCACTGCTGTACAGACAACACTCAATACAAGTCCAAGCCTTGCTCCCAATGCACCCAGCATGTTGTGACACATTTCTAATCAGTCCTCCACACCACAGAAAACTCCCTTAACCAGTTCTTTCAGGAAGAGTTTTTCTAGTTAGATTAGCTGGGATCCTAAACATTGTAATTAACCTCTTTTCCAGATACTACTGGGACTCAAATTTTAAAATGAACTTCTCTTAAACTAGGCAGTGGCATGGCGCATGCCTTTAATCCAAGCACTCAGGAGGCAGAGGCAGGAGGATGTCAGTGTTCAAGGGCAGCCTAATTTACAGAGTGAGTTCCAGGATAACCAGAGCTAAACAGAGAAAACCTGTCTCAATAAAACAAAAACAAAAAATTTGGCCTCAAGGTTAAAGTTAATCTAAATTATTTATGAGATCTCTGAACCAGCTACTAATTACAAGGGGTGGGGGAAACTCTCAAATTAATTTTCAAGATTATTTAATTCTTAACAAGCATTAATTTCTTTTCTGTATGGAAACAGTACATTCTTTTCCTCTAATTAGTTTTTTATTACTAAAACTCCTTTCCAAAGTAATTATTTGGTCATCTGTGAACTAAGTTTCTCTTGTACTCTTTCCCTTGATTTTCCCATTTTCTCTTTTGACTAAAATTTTGGGTACACACTTTGCTTCCTTATATTTTATTGTGTTAAAATACAGCACTCAGGCAGAGGAAGGTGGATCTCTGTGAGTTTGAGGACAGCCTAGTTTAAGGACAGCCAGGGCTATATAGAGAGATTCTGTCATAAATTAAATAGATATATAGATGGATTGATAGACAAACAAGCAAACAGATAAATAAATAAATAAGTAAAATTACAGAGCTCGTGGTGTTTCTTAGTGTTGAATGTATGCTTAGCATGCACAAGGCCTTAGCTTCAAACCCCAGCACACAGCACCCAAGAATTATGACCTTTCACTTCTAGTGTTCTGGGAGCAATCATGAAATTATCATTCAATTCTAGTTGGGCTAATTTGTGTGCATGGTAGTTGTCACACATAGCATTCTCTAAATATCAACTAAAATGATGAATTTTGAGAATTTTTTTAAATAATAAGTAGTTTTCCAAATAAATAATCACTATTTCAGGATGAAACGCCAATGCTTTGTTTTTACTTCACCACAACAATTTTTTGGTTCAATTGTCTTTTACAATTACAAATAAAAACCCTAAAAGTATAAATAGGGGAAGACAGTGCCTCAACTGAGAGTGTTTGACTAGCATGTACCAAGACCCAGCCTCACACATAAACAATACCCAATGGTACAATCCAGCACTCAGAAAAGAGGATCAGGTCAGAAGTTCAAGACCATCCTGGCTACATAATGAGTCTGAGGATAGCCTTAGCTACATCAGACACTGTCAAATAAATGAACAAATAACACCAAATTTATTCATTTCTGTAGACAAAGGCAAAAAACACCTTTCTTATTCAAAAATAAGAAACTGGTAAATTTTAAATAATCCCATAGTTTGTTTATTCAGTCAAAATTATGTTTACAATAGAGTTGCATGCAAGGGGTCCCTTTTACTATGCTCACCACTGCTTGAACAAAGGTTTCTCAATCTCACTTCTTGAACATAAAGCATGTCACTGATAAAGTGAACAAAATATTTTTGCCTAGTTTTGGAAAGAGAAAAAAATATTCCTCTGTTATTTAAGGGCAAGTTTGTTTTAAAAGCTCAAAGGTCAAAAAAAAAGGCAGGGGGTGGGGGATGTAAGCAAGAAATGTTAGTTTCACGTTGAAAGCACAAGTCCACTCAATACTGCAATTTCCGCTGACTTAAAAAAAAAGAGCTTGACAATATTCTATAACTTGTGTAACTAAAACACATTTTCTTGCCATTTCATTTTGTGAAACAGGAATCCAGACTTGCCTGGGACTCACTATATCATCCATTTATACTCCTGCCTCAGTCTTTTGAGTCTGTGACTACAAGAAGTGCCACCCTTTGTTCCTTTTTTGTTTTGTTTCAAATAAAAATTACTTGGATAAAGTGAACATAAGATCTCCTTCAATGCCTTTGATTTTTAAAAAGAAAACAAAGAGATTGATGTGCTTACGACAACCAATACCATTAAATATGTGATGAACAATTTGTAAACTAGTAACACAATTGCTATAGTTTCCATTTACGGGGCACTTAATAAGTGCCAGGCAATACTCTAAGTGTGACTTCATTTTTACTGCTGTCCTTATAAGACAGCTTCTCGTTTCCTCATTTTACAAATGAGGAAATGATCTCAGGAGGAAAGCAGTATGTCTAGCTCAGGCAGTTTGGACAAGTCTATACTGTGTCTAGCACTGTTAACAACAGAAATTCTCCTAAAAACAGCACCACCTTGCCTCCTTCAGGTGATTATGGACTGTATCAGGAAGTATGATGCTTTAAGATATAGACCTTTCACTCCCTTGCTTCTAATTTAACACTCTAAATAAGAAATATTAAATAATTACATTTGGAGTGTACAAAGATTTAAGAAACTAAAACTACAGATAATTAGTAATATCATTTATTATAATTATTTATCCACTGTAACAATGAGAAGGAACATTTGAAAATAAATCATACAATGATTTGTGTTACCTTTCCCTATACTAATTCTTAATTCCCACAACTTTGTAGAGCTATTACTATTTTCATGCAAAAATAGAAGAACTTGAGATTTGGAGAAATTCACTACTTTGGCCAATGTTCAAAATTAGTAAATGGCAGATCTAGAAACTTGAGCTCAGGGGCTTGACTCCAAAGAGCATGATGCTCTCTACTTAACTAACTATTGAAGACATGCAAAGGTGGACACATAACTGTCCTTGGCTATCAAAAGAAACCTTCACAAAATTACCCAAAAGCATTGATAATTGTTACACAATGTAATCAAGTGGCCAGTTTTAAATATTAAGCATCCTTAATGTTGCTTTAACAAAGGATTTTTCAACTTTATCTCAATATGAAACAAACCTATGTTAAGGAGATATATAAGCTTTATTTAAAGATTGAATATACTGATGCATTAAACATGCAACATGTTCTTTTCATTTAATGAAATCATGGGCCTATTCCTGAGTCAACACATTTACATCTAAATGGTTACTAAACATATATTACATGCTACTCATTGTTGTGTCAAACAAAATCAGATCCCTTCCTGAGTAAGATTATATAATTGAGCTTTTTAATGCATTTTATGAGTATACACATTTTGCCTGCATTTATAGTATGTGTGCCACCTGCATGTCTGTGGGCAGAGGTCAAGGAGGGTGTCATATCCTTTAAAGCTGGAGTTATGGATGGTTGTGAGCAACCATGTGGGTGCTGAGAACCAAACCTGGGGCATCTGCAAGAGCAGCAGTGCTTTTATCCACTGAGCCATCTATCCAGCCCCAAATGACTAGTTCTAAAGAGGCCTACTGATACAGGCTTCTAAAAACAAAGTATCCAATAATAACGGGCAGTTTCTCAGGCTTATACTTTAACTCCTTATGTGTTTGTTTATACACTGTCATTCACTGTTCCATAGCTACTGTAATCTATTCTTCAGATCACTACACAATCTTTACATAGCTAATTCAGTAGCAAGAGGAAAGCAGCTCACTAGATACTTAAATCAAAAACCAATCCCGGTGATCTAAAGTCTGAATGTCTCTTTAGTTTTAAGGTTTTTAATGTATGTTATTTTGTTAAAAACACTGGAGACAAGACTACTTTTGTGATTAAACACCAACAACATGAAAATGGCCTGTACCTACAAAGCACAAACATCACTAACATGGTAATGAAAGGTTTTAACAATGATCAGAAAAGGGATCGTCATTGCCTTCATGGGAATCAAGAATGGGTGCATTCTTGCTTAGATACCCCTGAATGGAATGCTACTCCGTTTACCAGTCAGGAAGACATATAAACTTCCATAGTTAATCTAATAATCAATCTAATCAAAATGGCCAATTCCTTTCCATAATAGTAATACAACCTAGGAAAACCTGTCCATTTCTGAGACCAGTTTTTCAAAAGTCATTTAAAGTAACATTTTTGTATAAATTAATGTAAATAAATGTTTTAAAATACTGGATTACTTAACAAAAGAGAAAGACAAAGCCTTCCTAATGATAGTATGCTATGAATAAGAACTCCCAATTCGGGCTGGAGAGATGGCTCAGCGATTAAGAGCTGGCTCAGCAGTTAAGAGGGATCGTTGCTCTTCCGAAGATCATGAGTTCAATTCCCAGCAACCACATGGTGGCTCACAGCCATCTATAATGTGATAAGATGCCCTCTTCTGGATTGCAGGTGTACATGCAGACAGAACACCCATATACATAAAAATAAATCTTAAAAAAAAAAAAACTCCCAATTCTATGCTCTTTTTTCTATAAAAGTACTTAATTAAAAACCTATGAGACCTGCACTTGAAAGGACTAGTAAAAGTTTACTGGTGATATGTCTGCAATACAGATGAGTATGTGAGGAGCAGTGTATAGATAGAACACTGTTCACTGCAGACTCTGACTGATGGGTTATATAGTATTAATGCTCATTATACTGATGCTCAATATACTGCTTTATTTTGCAAACTTTAAAAAATAGTATCTCTTAATACTAATATTTAATACTTAATACAATAAAAAGCTTTGGCTTTTTAAATATCTATTTGTTTTGTGTGTGTGTGCACATGTGGGCACACATGTGGATGTCAGACTAGCAAGAATTCATTCTCTCCTTCCACCAGGTGGGTTCCAGAACCCAACTCGGGTTGTCCACCTTGGCAGCAAGAGCTTTCACCGGTTGAGCCATCGTCTTGCCAGCCCCACATTGCTAACATTTTGATGACATTAGCATCTCAATAGCTGGAGTTTTAACATGTTTATCTTACATGTCTTGTTAAGAGTATGCAAATAATACCTATAAAAACTGGCTGCAAGAAATTTTCAAGCTCTGTTGCAAAGTTGAAGTGCACAAATATAAAATTTAACATAAAATAGAAAGAATTTTTTAAAAACCTTACTTCCAGGGAATTTTCAATAGCCATTAGAATCTAAAGTTTTTATATCTTTACAATAACGCCACTTACTGAGTGCCTAATATAAACTAGTTACTTTATAAACAATCTCAACCAGGTCAGAAGTGATATTCTGATGGTTATATACTACTAGATGGGCAGGTAGGAGTAAGCCCAGGGTCTACTTCCACAGCATTCATTCAACAGGTATTAAACATCCATTAAATGCCTAACAAAATTACAGGCATTTACACGCCAAACCTGGAACTAAGAGCTTTCTTTAAATTCTATTTAATCCATGAAATAACTCTAAAATGTGGGCACAATTTATAAGGACACAGAGTCTGGAAAGTTAGCTAACTTGGTTAGGCTCAAGTAACTAGAAGTGGCAGCATTGTTTGGGCCATTTTACTTGGTCATGCATGAGAAAGCATGGTAGGTTAAGGTTTTGGAGTCTCAATGTCTTGGATTCTTCCTAATTACACAGAATTCTCGAGAAAAACTGTTGAAAGGAAGGGAGAAGAGGGAGCTGGATTATTGTTGGGTCAACTTTGTCCTCATTGATCTTATTTACATAAAAGGTAATTGAAACAACATGCCATGACCAGTAAACTTCCCAGGACTTTCTAACACTTGGCCGTGCAGCCAGCCACAAAGAACACAGCCTTCTTCACAAATAGAGAGGAAACCCAACCGCCAACTCTCCTCCAATGAGCACTTGCCAGGGTGAGCAGCTGACATGATGGATTTTTTGGGAGTTTTATCAGTTATCCTCCAGTGCAAGCAGAGGAAAAAAAATGGAACCGAACGGCCGCCACTCTGAAACGATCACGCTGTGTATGTGTCGACCCTCGGTGAACGTTAGTGTAGTACAAAACACAGCAACCAGTGTGGGGAGAAGCCAGTCTGTATGTCCCACCATTGCTCACTGCAGGACTACTCCTGGCCTCCGTCCGTCCCCGCCCCTAATTAAAATGCGGAAAACTCTCCCAAGGCACCCAAAGCAAGGTACGTGTGAAGACACCTAAACCGGCGCCTGGCACGCGGCGTTTCAGCATTCCCATTCCCCACATGCCCAAACTTTTTCCCGTCGCTGTTTCTAGCTGCCGGCTAGGTCCTTAAACCGTGCAGGCTGGCCAGGGACTTTCCGGGATCTCACAGAACATCGCGAACGGTCCCACCGACCCAATCCTCAGCCGGGGCTACGGAGCGGCTGCCCACAAGGACACGGGAGCCAGCCCGAGACGCCGAAGCGCTTGCCTTTTGCGAGATGAGGCCTGTGGGGTGAGATCGGCACAGCTGGGGCTCGAGACGGCGGGACGGCGCGACCCGCGTGGGGAAACACTGCGGGGGTGGGCTGCAGCCGCGGACAAGGGCGCCGAGACCCGACCCGGCCTCCGGAGTCATACCCTTCTCGCACGCCTCGGAGCGGGGCTGAGGGCAGGGAGCGCGAGCCGGCAGGGGCGGCGCGGGCGACAGTTCGCCCCACGGAGTCCTGTCAGGCCAGCGCCCTCCGCCGACCCCCGGGCCTGCGGGGCCTGCCCGGGACGCCGCCCGCCTACCTCCCGGCTCGCCTCCGCCCCTTGGAAGGGCCGGGCTGCGAGGCCGGCGCCGGGCGGCCCCTGCGGAAGGCCCTGGTTACCTGGGGGGTTGCTGGTGGCTGGGCAGCTTTCCGGAGGAGAGGGGCACGTCAGGACGAGGAAGCGGAGTGCGGACGCGGCGGGATCCGTCGGCCGAGGCCCCAGCAGGAAGGCGGGCTGGCCTGAGGCTGCAGACGCGCGGGCGGCAGTCGCGGTGGTGGCGGCGGCTGCTCCTGCGGCTCCCTCAGGATCTTCCTCGGGCTGGCCCAAGATGGCGGCGCTCCCTGCACAGGGTTTCCTGTCACCCTCGCAATGGGCCGGACCACAAAAGAAGGGGGGAGGATGCGCGCGCAGCCAGCGGAGCCCGGAAGAGGGTGGCGGAGACGGACCTGACGGCCACGCCCCTTCCTCAGTTCGCCCCTCCGGAGTAGACCCTCCTCGGCCTCGGCCCGCCCCTCTGGCCCACACGCCCGAGGGGGGGCGGGGAAAGTGGTCTGCGCAAGCGCAGTTGTGTGCCCTCGCGGGGGCAAGTTACTGCGCAAGTGCGCAGGCTGTTTTCTGAGGGTTGGCAGCGTCCAGAATTTGTCGCCTTTGGAGACTAACTATTTTTAATACCTGTAACTGCTTCTCACTGGGCCGCCTCTGTATACCGGGCTCTGGGACACTCACGTATTTACTGTATTTATTCAATGTTTACCGACCACTTGGGGGACTAACGGGAACAAGGCTGGCCAACACCCAGAGACACTTCTCGTGCTATCAGTGGCTCACATTGACCAACCCACTTGTATAATCATATAGATAGGAGGTGGTCCTTTCTGTGTTTGGCCACCACTCCCACCTTCACAAGGCAGCTTGGTGAAAGCAACCGTTTCACTTTCTTGGTCTTAAGTCATTTTGCTTTGTTAATATATTTATTTTACATTTATTTTTTTATATGACATGTAAATTTATTTTTTTTGGATTTTCACAAACCTTGGCCTGAATTGTGCAATCCTAGCCCATCTAAGCTAGCTCTTAATATTTTACATTTATTTATGTGGATTTATTTTACAATTACATTGCCACGAGAACAGATAACGTATTAGCAACGCATTTTCTTCAGTACAGAAGTTGCTTTTTTTTCCTCCTGATTTTTTTGGGTGTATGGTGTGGCACAGGGTTCGATATAGGGTCCACTATACATCTCTGGCTTCCCTGGAACTCACTCTGTGGGTCGGGCTGGCCTCTGCATCCCAAGTGCTGAGATTAAAGGCAAACACCACCACACCCAGGTTATTCCCCATAATTTTAAAAGATCTTGACACATATCTTGTGTATCTCTGAAGATTCTGTGGTCTATAACCATTGTGTCAACCATGCCTAATGGATAAAATGGTCCTGTCCAGAATCCCTAAAGAAAAGTTGAAGTTCTTAGCATTTAAAATCTTTTGTTGTAGCCGGGCGGTGGTGGCGCACGCCTTTAATCCCAGCACTTGGGAGGGAGAGGCAGGCGGATCTTTGTGAGTTCGAGGCCAGCCTGGTCTACAAAGTGAGTCCAGGACAGCCAAGGATACACAGAGAAACCCTGTCTCGAAAAACCAAAAAAAAAAAAAAATCTTTTGTTGTAAACTGGTTCTGCTGCAGGAAAGTGAGATCTCATTGGAAAAATACATAGCAATTTGCAGATCTCTTGGTTTACAAAAGACATGGATACAAACCTCATTTATGCACATTGTCCTCCATCTCTTCTCAATAGTAAGGAAGTGATATCTAATTCCCATGAGTCCTTGTTAAAATTAAATGGACAATACATACAAAATGTCTGGCATATAATAACTTGAATGGGAAGAATTATATTATAAACATCTCTTCCAGTGCTGGAGATCAGTACTTTAATTCATTGTGATGGTTTAAATATGAATGTCCCCATATGACATATGTAAGACAGAATTGGTACCAGGGACTGGAGTATTGTTGTGACAGCCCTGACCTTCCATTTGTTGGAGTACTATGGAAGACTTTGGGACTTTGGACTGGAAAAGTGGTTGGACATTTTAAGTGGGACTTAATGGCTCATCCTGGTAGGAGCATGGAAGACAGTGCTGAGGACAATTTGAACTGTGGTGGCCAGCTCAAGAAGTTTCAGAGGAGAGGCATATTAGTAAGTGGACTAGAGACCATTCTTGTGATTTTTTTTTTTTTTTGGTTTTTCGAGACAGGGTTTCTCTGTGTAACAGCCCTGGCTGTCCTGGACTTGCTTTGTAGACCAGGCTGGCTTCGAACTCACAGAGATCCGCCTGCCTTTGCCTCCCAAGTGCTGGGATTAAAGGCGTGTGCTACCACGCCCAGCTCCATTCTTGTGAAATTTTGACAAAGAATGTGGCCACTTTCTGCCTTTGTCCTAAAAATTTGCTGGAGGGCAAATTGAAGAGTTAATGGATTAATGGCTTTGGCAGAGGAGATTTCAAGACAGTCTACTGTTGGTGTCACCTGGGTACTAATGGTCACTCTTCTGCATATCTACAATGAAAAGAAGCAAGTGGGGCAAGTAGAGATGCAGAATGTACAGTTTGAGGAGAAAGGAGCACCAGGAAGTGTAATAGAGCTAAGAGCCAAGTCCAGTGCTCAAGGAGATAAAAAGTCGTTTAAAGAAAAGCCTGATGCTAAATAGCATAAAGAGAGTGGTGGCCTCAGAGCAAGACCCCACCCAGCTAAGCTTCCAACCTGTGAAAGAAATTAAAGAAAAGCTTTAGCAGTGAAAAAGCCATCAACAAAAGAAAGCTGATGCAGATGTAACTGAAAGAAGGGGTCATGTTCCAGCCTGAACAAGCAGCAGAACTTGGCAGGTTCAGCCACATGATTCTGACTTCTTTAGAGTCAAGGATACAAGAAATGGGTTGTGGCATCTCTCTCCTCAACTAAGGAAAGCCACTGAGGTCAAGAATATGTCAGGAGTGTTGCTGTTCTGTTGCTTCCCAGAGCTCGGACCTTGTGTATGCTTCTCCACCAGAAGCTCTGAGCTTGATAGGTTTCTAGGCAGAAAAGAATGAAACACGGGCCAGGATTTGTGCCACAGGATATCCCAGAGAGGCAGGAGAAAGGATTTTCTCCAACACTCAAGTGTTACAGCTCTTTTAATAAGCAAAAAGGAGAGTTAAGGTATCCCTAACTTTTGCATGCATGCATGCATCGAAAGGTTACCAGTTCTTTTAGCTAAACTATTGGCCCTGGGACAGGCAGTTTCAAGGAGCTCTCAGAGCCCCTGAACCAAGCCAAGCAGCTTCGGGAGTCTAGATTGGTTCAGAATGATTTAGTGGCTCTTTCAGGGACATCTGCCAACCAGCCACTGTCGTGGATGAGCACTGTGGGCAGGCGATGCAGGCACAGGAGAAAGCAGAGCTTTGGAAGTGGTAGTTGAGACAGGAGCCTGGCTGAGCAGCTGTGGTAGCAGCAAGGTGGAAAGCTGGAACACCATACAAGCCTGGCTAGCCAGGCAGTGGTAGTGGCGATTTGAAGAGTGCTTCCTTCCCAAGCCCAAAATAAACAGCCAGACCTCAGATGGTCATGGTGGAAGAATGGAGAAAGGGAGCTTATTTCACAAATCAGGGGTATTATAAACCTTTGGGCAGTGAGAAGGGGTATGGAAGTGAATGTCTTTGATTCATTGGGCATGGTCTTATCAGAGGAAAGGAAACTCAGTACCTAATTATCTCATGGGCAGCTGGGATGAGGAAGTACTCCAGGTATGGTTAGAGGCATGAACAAATGTCATTGGCTGAAAGTCAAGGCACCGATAGACCTCATTAGGATGGGGAAGTACTTCTAGAAATCTTCAGGTGTTTGCAGGATGGTTTTCTTATCAGGAAAGGGTTGGGCTATGTGACACTTCTTAGAGGATCTGAAATTTCCCCAAATTAGATGAAGAAGGAGGATTCTGCCAAAGGGGGGGGGGTCTGTCATTTGATACCGCGCTCAGGGGCTTTCCAGCGATGCCAGACTTCAACCTTGCCAGCAGAAATTCCCCACGGGTGTCCCTGCATGGAGTTCCAGAGAGGCCATTGTAACCGAACTTTTAAATTATTATTTAACACTTATTTATTTATTACTAAATTCACTTATAACAAACACCAACAATTTCTTAACTATTAATCCTATAAATTCCTACAACCCCTTTAACCTATCCACTAAACCTATTGATAATTATAACAACTACTTTCATAACCTTTTAGAATGATACAGTCTCTGGGGCAGGTCCTCAGTCATCAGGAACACAGTCTTTGTTGTAGATTCTTTAACGCACTTAGCAGTCCTTTTTCTGGATCTCTCACATGCAGGTTCGTCAGGGTAAGTTGGTTATTGCAGTCTCACCTTAAATAAGGCTTCATGCTTTCTTCTCTGTGGGAGACCCCAGCCGTCTGCAGGCCAACTTACTTCTTTTGAATCAGGAACTCAGCTGCTCTGCCTCAGTCCTTAAAGCCAGGCACAGTTTCCCCTAGGCCACTGATTGGACAGATCAAACCCCTCTAGGCAAAAGCTGAGCCACAGGGTCCAGTCCTTGGCCTTTTGATGTCTTGCTCAGGCTTTCTTTGCTCACCGGCTTCTTTCTGCTTCAGGGAGAGAGCTGGCCCTCAATGGCCAGCCCTTTTTTCAGCAGGACTCTTGGAGCTCTCTAGCATCAGGGGCCTCTTCTCCTTCTGGACTCCATGCACTGTCCTTAAATAGGAGGAACTCTGTTTCAGCTTAATTTGGGCTCCACCCACTTAGCAGCTGAAAACAATGTCAGGCCAGATACTTTGTTTCTTCAAGTCCATTAAGTCTTTCCTGTTTTCCTGACTTCAACCTTATTTTTCAGTCTTTTGAGTCTTTCCTGTTTTTGCTGACTTCATGCTGATAATGCTCTTCAGGCCCCAAATTAAGAGACAGTATCAGAAACTCCTATATATTTTCTAAATCTAATTTATCTAAGCCCTACAGGCCATTGTGTGAAGCTGTGAAGGTGAAGCCTGGATTGCCTTGGAGATCCCAACATGTTGGACATGACAGAGTCATGGGATACCTTCTAAAGAGAGGGGTGTACCAGGTATGGAACCAGCCTTAAAAAGAGAAGTTTGTTGCAGTCAACAAAGCTGAAAAGAGTTGGAGATCTGAAGAACACTTTGATATTAGACATGGAGATGTAGAATTGGGAGTTTGCCCTGCCAATTTTCAGTCTTGCTTTGGTCCAGTATTTATTCACTATGCTCTCTTTTCTCTCTTTTGGAATGGTAATGTATATTCTGTGCTATTGTATATTGGAAGTATGCAAACTGATTTTAATTTTGATTTTTCAGGAGGTTACAATTAAGAGATTGCCATGAATCTCAGAGAGACTTTGGACTTTTAAAGAGTGTTGAGAGTGTTATAGACTATGGTGACTTTTGAAATTGGACTGAATGCACTTTTGCGTTATGATATGGCTACGAGCCTATGGGAGCCAGAGAGTTAAATGTGGTGGTTTGAATAAGAACAGCCCCCAAAACTTATATATTTGAATGCCTAGTCACCAGGGAGTGGCACTATTTGAAAAGATTAGGAAGTGTGGCCTTGTTGGAATAGGTTTGACCTTGTGGAAGAAATATGTCACTGATGGTGGACTTTGAGGTTTAAAAAGTCCATACCAGCATACCAGCCCAGTCTCTCTCTCAGTCTCTCTCTCTCTCTCTCTCTCTCTCTCTCTCTCTCTCTTCCTCTTTGCCTAATGATTAGGATGCAGTTCTCAGATACTGATCCAGCACTCGCCTAGGTGCCACCATGCTCCATACCATTATGATAATGGACTAAACTTCTAAAACTGTAAGGAAGCCCCAATTAAATGCTTCCTTTTACGAGAGTTGCCTTGGTCATGGTGTCTCTTCACAGTAATAGGACAGTGACTAAGATATTTATACTTTTTTATACTAATGTACATATTTTAACATTTTTTAATCAAGGAAATTTATAGGCAGTTGTAGAACATGTACCCAGTATGTACCAGAGTGTGAGTTCCATCTTAAACACTGAAAAAGATAAAAATTTTAAACTGCCTTGATAACTAAAGGAGGAAGTTGAGCATCAGTTGTTGCTAATTTCCCAGGGATGAATTTAAATCTAGCCAGAAATTTTCTGTCTATCTATTTGTTGCTTGAAGTGAAAACTTTTGGCATAATTGAACAATTATTGTATACCAAGAGCTATCTAAAAGTCATTTTCTTACTCAGTCTCTTTAATTTTTTTATTTTTTAATTGTGTCTATATGAGTGATTTGCCTGTATGTCTGTGCACCATGTGCACACCTGGTGTCCACAGACACACAGGCACCAGACCCCCTGGAATAATTGGAATAATTGGAGTTACAGATAGTGAGATAGCGAGCCACTCTGTGTATTCTGGGAATGGAAATAGGTCCTCTGCAAGAGCAACAAATGCTCTTAACCTTTTAGCCATCTCTGCAGTCCCATTCTTACTTAATTTCTAAAACAGCTCTATGAATTCATCCCTGTATCCACCCGTTTTACAAATGAAAAGTTGTAATTTCATATAGGCCTAAAGTCATATGCATAAAAATTGGCAGGGTTGAGACAGGAGCCTGGCAGAACATAACTTCAGAGTTCCAACTCTAAGCTCTACCCTGCATTTCTTCCTTAGCTGCACTTGGAGATCTGAACGGTAGCTTACTGGAGCATTTTGAAGTAGCATTGAACAGAAACACTTGCAAACAAAGAGTGCCAGGGTCACATGCTAAGCAAAGAAATTGCCGACCATTAAATAGTTATTTCTTGTAACAGACCCTAGAATTTGTAAAGTTAAGGCCCAATATAACTGATTGCTGTATAATCCAGGGCTATCTTGCCAAACATCTGTCAGCACTTCCTGGCAACTCTTTTAAAAACCTGTTTCTATGTAATGAAAGATATACACACAATATTTATAAGGGGCACTGTAACAGCAAAGGACTAGGGACAAAAATAGATAGCTGTTACAGTAAATTATAGTACATCTATATTGTGGAATATTATGTAACTCTTTAAAAAAGTGACTCGATTATATAGTAGACATTGGGAGACATATTTCCTGTTGTCCTAGAACTACTCCTATGGCTTGGTGTGGTGGTGCACACGCCTATAATCCCAGCCCTCGGGAGGCAGAGGTAGGTGGATCTCTGTGAGTTTGAGGCTAGCCTGGTCTACAGGAGTTCCAGGACAGCCAAGGATACACAGAGAAACTCTGTCTTGAAAAATCTAAAAAAAAAAAAAAAAACAAAAAACAAAAAACCTACTGCTATGGCCAAACCTGAAAACAAAAGTCTCCAAAGTGTCTGTGTTTTACACACAAAGACCCACCAGTGGCTGGAACCATGGACCTTCTAGCAAAGGACTTGAATATCTGTTATTCAAGATGTAGGTCTTATTCGAGGAACCTCCCACTCCCACTCCACTGCTTCACAATCCTTCCCTCATCCATAGATGCTATCCCCAGACACATACCATCAGCACTACTCAGTGGAAAGGTGAGGTGGAGAGATGAGAGGGTCAATAGTCTCCATGGAAAATGCAGTAGTGAGGGGCCGCCCTCCTTCCATTCTCTCCGCTCATATCCCCTTCTAGACCTAAGGGAGAGGCTCCAAGTCATGAAGACCAGCTGTGCCTGTACTAAGAGGGGACCGGCCATCCAAGAGTTTCTGTTCAGGCAGCAGATTTAACTGATTTAGTCTGCCCAATTGCTGCTGACACTAGTGGAGGGAATCCCCCCTAGCAGGGGCTTGTGGTATGGGAATGGAAAGTGTAGAAGGAGAGCAACTTAAAATGCATCTCTCCTACCCTACTTCCCAATCCCCCAATGGAATGTTATCAGAGGGCCGAAGCAGAAACAGTGGAGCCAACAGTCAGCTGGACAATACAGCAGAATTGTGAGCAGCTGGGACTAAAGGCCTGTGCCATCAGGCCTGGCTCACTGTAAGAAGACCTTGGTGAAGGCCAGGTGTGGTGGCGCACGCCTTTAATCCCAAGATTCAGGAGGCAGAGGCAGGTGGATCTCTGTGGATTTGAGGCCAGCCTGGTCTACAAAGAGAGTCCAGGACAGCCAGTGCTACATAGAGAAACCCTGTCTCGGGATGGGGGTGGGGGTATGGGGAGTCTTTGCTGAGAAACCTGCCCATAGGTGGGCTGTAGACACACAGAGGCCTACCTGCATTCATGCCATGCAGCTCTGGCAAAGGAGGTCACCCAGAGTCCCACCAGCCATGTGGCCTGCCTGCAACAGGAGTCACTACAATGTGCAAGTATGTGGTAGACAGATGGGAGAGAAAGAGACTCGAAACAGTCTGAGCATTGTGAAGAAAGATGGAACTGGAGAAGCAAGGGTGGAGAGGAACAGCCTGTTGTGAGTAGCCAGTCCTGCCACCTGAGGCCATGGTGAAGTCCCAGCCTGTGCTGCTGTTGATGGCCATGTCTGGGTCCATGGCCATGCAATGGCAGGGGTTGGTGTTGATGTATATGGTTCATATTACCACTAGAGATTATGGGGATATCCCTGAGCTGGGCAGTCACCTGGGACCATATAGATGTTCAAGGGCTGTGCAGACCTGGCCCCGCCCCTCACTAACTGTGGCACTCTGGAGAGCTGAGCTCACTTCTCACCAGTGGCATCACTGCCAGCTTTAGCACTTGGGGGGAGTGGGCCCTGGTGCCTCAGCTGGACAGCACAGTGGAGCTGGCTCCGGAGGCCTGGGTGTGGATGAGCAGGTCCCAAGGCCATGAGAGTGGGAGAGCTGACCCTGCTTCCTGCTGAGGGAGCAGTGCTGGAGAGCTTGTCTGGGTTGTATGTTTGTTTTGGGGGAGCCAGCAGGCTGACCAGCTTCAGTACCAGATCCAGGGCATTAGTTTGGCCCACCCCAAAATATACATCATCTGTGAACTGTGGAACAAGTGAGAAGGTTGGTCCTGCTGATCCAAAGCTGCAGGATCTCCATGATACAGGGCAACAACAGGATAACCAGGAGGAGTCCCAGGGAGGATCCAATATTGATGGTGTGACAGAAGCCAGAGATCTCAAACCAGACCAATGATTTAATGCAATGACATTTACAAGTAAAGATGTGTGCACAGAGGGGTACACTATGGGACACACTGTGACACACTACAACTTCCACAATGAGATATTTTCTGTGCTTTATTTTGTTTTGTTTGTGCATTTTTTTATTTTCTTTTGGAGGGGAGGTCGCAAGGGTGGAGGGTGGATACGAAGGGGACAGGGAGATGAGTGGGATTGGAGTGCATGATGTGAAACTCACAAAGAATCAATAAAAAGTTAAAAAGAAAAAGGACTCAATTCAGTTAATGGCCACTGAAGAATGGTGTGCTATATCAATATAAAAAGTTGACATAAAATTCTATTACAAAAGTGCTTCCCCATCTCCACATACTTTACATTGTCCCTCAAAAAAAAAAGATCCACTGCAACCATCATTTATGACTATGTGACATCTGAAAGCTATCCCATGACAAACAAGAAACCATAGAAGATTTAAAATCGCACTTCAAATTTCTAAGAAAAACCCCAGGGCTACAGCCTTAGTTTTTCTCTGATGTTGGATCTGATTGCCACTTCTCTGTCTGACCACAGGAGTTGGTGGTTCCAATGTTGAGTCATGTTCTATCTGGGGGGAAATGGAGGCATCTTGGACTAAGAGTTCATTCAGTGTGGCCAAATGAGCCGCCCTTGACATTCACATGGAAACACATCTGCTGAAAAACAGATTCAGCTCTTTCCTTGCCTCCTGACTCCTTAGAGGCGCTGCCTAGAAACAAAGAGGACAGAATGGCAGTTTGAGATGTTTCTCTATTGCTTTGCACATTTAACTGAACATTTAAACAAGGATAAGAGATGTAGCTCAGTGGCCAACTGCTTGCCTTGCCTAGCATAAGTGAAGCTCTGAGTTCCACCCCCCGAATTGCGAAATGGGGTGGGGGAAAGAAATTAGAAGCTTGAGTGGCCTGACAACCACTTACGCCCCTGGTGATAATCCTGATGTAGCAAAGGCAGAAGTAAGCTTTGTCGAAAACATGGACAAATCTGTTTGAGCATACAGTTAACCAGTCAGTTTTGCTCACAGACAGATGAGAAACTGCTGGTTCTGAGACAACAGGCCTTGTTTTTGGTAGCACAGCAGACGGCCTGAGCATCAGCATTATAGAATTAGTTTCTTCCTCTCTGGGTCCCCGGGGTGCTAATGTGAGTAGGTGCTTTGAGGTTGAAAAAAAAAAAAAAAAAAACCTGGCTGGGCAATGGTGGTGCATACCATTAATCCCAGCACTTGGGAGGCAGAGGCAGACAGATGGATCTGTGAGTTCAAGAGAGACCCTGTCTCAAAAAGCATAAATAAATAAGTATTTCAAAATAAATTTATATTTATGTGTCTATGTGTGAGTGTGTATATGAGTGGAGGTGTGTGTAGAGGCAAGGAGTCCCAATGTGGCTGCTGGGAAACAAATTTGGGTCCTCTAGAAGAAATAGCAAGTGGTCTCAACCCCTGAGACATCTTGCTAGTGCCCTCAAGTGCATATTTGGGCCTCTGCCTGGGCCCTGTACCTCTCCCTCTTCTCTCATGTTGGGAAGCAGCTTCTAGGATCGCAATTGTTGGATAGAACATTTGGATTCAGATACTACAACTAAGAGCTCCCAAGATGTTTTATTGGCTCTCCCTTCAGCTTCTGACTGGTGCTCAAAACGCTTAAAATGCCTGTCCAGAAGCTGTGTTCTGCTCACACCCCACAGTGAGTCACCTGATCACAAGGCATGCTAACTTGCAAGGCAGGCTAGAGTCTCAGTCTTCAACCCATGAGACACACCCACATCTGCTATGCTACACTTCTTTGCCTAAGAGGGCACTGAGAGTAAAATAACTTAAAGGAGATGAAGTTTAAGCCCTGAGCCCATTGAGCTGGGGGGGGCGGGGGGAGCGGGGAGACTGTCATAATGAGATGGGGTGTGTGTGTGTGTGTGTGTGTCCATCTTCATGAGCTGGGGTGGGTAATGAGCAGTAGGACCTGAATAGTCTTTCCTACCAAGGTAATTCCCTCAGGCTACCCCTTTGGGGATGTCTGCAGAACTCTCATTCAGTGACTTCTCTTTGTGTTGCCTGAGTTCCGAGCTTCTTGAGGAAATGAAACATAAAAAGCAGAGGGAGGCCACTACTGATATAGCTGATTAAAGAGGAGGATATTACATCTAGCAGCAGAACAAATGCACCACTAGAGAACCCCCGACCTGAGCTTCAAAGACCAAGGCAAGTTAATAAAATGGTGAACAGAACCAGGACCCAGATGAGCTGAGCATGGACCTATACTATACTCTCAGATTCAGCAGACAAATCAGTCCTTCATTTACCCAAGAGTATATGAAACAGGAGGGGAGCCGGGCCACCCTCAGAAAAAACAAAGTGCTTCCCAACTGAAATAAAAACTAGAGAAAAGGAGCCACCTTTACCCTCCTGATGAACAGAATGGGGCTTAGAAATAGCAGACTGAGAAAGTCTGTAAAAGTCCCCAAACCAGTAAGTCAGAAGTGATCCAACATCATAACTGGATTTGAGCTCAGCCCTTCTCCGTGGCTCTGAGGCCTTAGATAAGCTCCTTAAGGAAGTTCATTTCCTTGTCGCAAAATGACCGAGTAGCGATATGAAGCTCCTACAGTGGGGATTGAGCTGAAATGAGGTGAAACATGAAAAGCTCCTAGCATGGGACCTGGCAGGACATGAACACCTGCCCAGGGAACATCAGTGACTGTTGTTATATCCGAGAGCCTATCAACAGCTGCAGAAGCAATTCCTTTATATAAGCTGGGAAAGGAAAAGACATTAACCTGTTATCATGGAACTTGATTGAGATCAGAAGGATGTTCAAAGAGAAACATAAACAGAGAAAGACAGGGATAGGGATAGGGAAGAATGGGAAGCAGGTATCTATAGGCTTGGCTGTCTGAAAAGTTGACTGACAATTGGGACAATCTCAGCAGGATCTTCCATATCCCTTAGCATGTGCACACAAGGGCACATACCCCTGTTGATCCCCTAGCAAGTGCAGCAGGAGACAGTCTCTGACATGGACTCTGTTTCCTGTTTGTGGATCACTGGGCTGCCTTGCCTGGCCTCAGTGGAAGAGGATGATGCTCTTAGTCCCGATGTGACATGAAAAGTCGGGGTAGGCTGAGGTGGGGGTTCTCTTTTTCTGAGGAGAAGGGGAAGGGAGAAAAAGATGGACTGGTGGGACCAGGTGGAGAGGAGGGAGGTGGCTTTAATTGGGATGTAAAATGGATAAATAAATTAATTAATTTAAAAAAGAACACACACCACACATACACACACAGGTATGCACACAATTGAGCACACACATACACACACCACACAGGTACACATACAGGAACACACACAAACACAGCACCAAGATTTTTGTTGAACCTTAAGTCACAACTCTGTCTCAGGAATAGATATTGCTTTCATAGACATGTTAAGAAAGGCTAGGCTTTGCTGTGTGCCATGTAAAACCACTCCCAATCTCAGTGTTTATAAGAACTACAAGCATTTCTTTCTTGCTCATTCCTGCACCCATAATGAGTCAGTACCATGCCACCTTTACTCCAGGACATGGATGACCCACTCTGTCTGTTTCTGGAGCATTGCCAGGCTTTATGGGAAAAGACCAGCGAACATTCTGAGTTACTAATCTTCTGTCTACAGTATAACAAATCACATTGTGTGTTCTCAAGTTGAGAGCTAGACTGTATTCTCCTATAGAAAAATGAACATAAGCCAGGCGTGGTGGTACATGCTTTTAATCCCAGCACTCAGAGGCAGGTGGATCTCTGTGAGTTCAAGGCCAGCCTGGTCTACAAAGTGAGTCCAGGACAGTCAGGGATACACAGAGAAACCCTGTCTTAAACAGTATTCCAGCCGACCATAATAGACTCCATCCCCATCTAATCACACCCAAGAGACAGATGGCTGCTAAGAGCTGCCTTCTGCACAGCAGTATCTGTCCTGTGAACCTTACTGAGAATGGGTGGGAATTCACATGAGAAGTACAGATATGAGGGTGGTTTGCAAACTGTAAAGTCCAAACTCCTAAGAGGGAGTTTCCTTACTACTCTGAGTACTGGGAGAGAAAATAGTGTTTTCTGTCTGTCTTTGGTTTTAGAGACAGAGTTTCTCTGTGTAGCCCTGGCTGTCCTGGAACTCACTCTGCAGACCAGGCTGGCCTTGAACTCGGAGATCCACCTGCCTCTATTTTCTGAGTGCAGGGATTAAAGGTGTGCGCCACCAATCCTGGCTATAGTGCAATGTTTCTACCTCATCCTCTCTCTGTGCCCAGGAAAGAACTTTTGACCACATCAGTGTGTAGTGCCAGCACTTTGCCATGATCAGACCTCAGGATATGCTACAACGCCACTAAGGCCACTCATCGGTGGATAATATACAGGTGCAGTGCCATGTTACTTAGTCTGAGAGGGGAGGAAATTCAGATTCATCCCACATAGGGCTAAACCTTGAACATAGTGTGTTGGGGGAAAAGCCAAGCACAGGACTGCTATGGTGTGGTTCCGCTTACATAAAGCCTCTAAGACTCGGAAACACATAGACGGGAGATAAAGAAATGTTTAGCAGGAATCCGGAGCCTAACATAGGCGCTATTGCTTCACAAGTTTCAGTCTTCAATGATGAAAGATTTCTGAAGTTGAACAGTGGTGAGAGTTGCACAACAGTGGGTATCTACTTAATGTCACTAAAGTGTACACTTAAAAGGTGTTTAAATGGGCCCAGGGGGGATGTTAGTAGCACGCTGACCATGTGTTTCAGTTTGCTTTCTGATGCTGTGATAAAGACAGTAACCAAAAGTGATGCTTACACTTCCAGGTCATGGTCCATGATGGAGGGAGCTCAAGCAGGAACTGGAATAGAAACCATGAGATAGCTGTTAATTGACTTATTCCCTAGTTCATGCTCAGCTAGCTTTGCGCGGGAGGCGGGGGTGGGGGGGAGGAATAGGGGTGCGTTTTGAGGCAGGTTTTCTTTGTGTGTAGCCCTGGCTGTCCTGGAACTCACTCTGTAGACCAGGCTGGCCTCGAACTCACAGAGACCCACCTGCCTCTTCCTCCTCACTCACCCGAACCTGTGGAAAACCCTCTGGCCCCAGGGCTGAGAAACATTGGAATGCTGTCTGACCTCAACTAATCTCTTCACATCCCAGATAGGGAGACTGAGGCCCAGAGAAGGGAAGCAATTTCTAGAGTCCCAGCTGGCGTCTGTTACTCCTCAAACCTTGGTCTTGTTTCATGGTTTATCCAGGTCACCTCCACCCCTGAGTTCTGGGATTAAAGGCATAGGCCACCACAACCAGCTGCTCAGCTAGCTTTCTTAGATAGCTGAGACCCATCTGCTCAGGGATAATGCTGCCCACGGTGGACTGGGTCCTCTTACATCAATCATCTGTGGAGACAATCCCTCAGAGATAAGGCCTTGGGCAAGTGATCTGCATAATTTTGAGGTTTTCCTCTTCCCAAGAGTGTCAAGTTGACAGTAAAACGTGGCTAGCACATTGTGTAAATGTGAGGGCCTGTGTTCCATCCTCAACACCTACATGAAAAGCTCACAGTGGTGGCATATTGTTGTAATCCCAGTACTGAGCACATGGGATCTCTGGGGTTCACTGGCCAGTCTCACTATCAAATGAATTCCAGGCTAGTAAAACATCTTGTCTCAAAGACCAAAGCGGAAGGCACCAAAGGTTGTCCTCTGAATTCCATATGCACCTGCACATATACATCCCTGCACATACACACATACACCTATACACAAACACATACACACACATATCTGTACCCATACACAGACTTCATATATATACACACTCACAAGGGTTAAAATAGCAAATATTCTACTCTACTACCCCAAAAGTATATTGTAGCAAAAAGAATTTTTTTTAATTTTGAAAAATACCCCAAAAATCTTCAAGCCTAAGATAATTGCACTCACATAACAGATCCTGTAATTTACTGGTGGATTTTGTAGGCTGTTATGCTGCCGATATGCTGATATACAGTAGCTTCCAGGTGTACCTGCTGCTAGTTAACTAGGGACGGGGGTAAGGAAGTGACCTGGATAAACCATGAAATGAGACCAAGGTTTGAGGAGCAGCAGACGCCAGCTGGGACTCGGTAGAAGTTGCTTCCCTTCTCTGGGCCTCAATCTCCCTATCTGGGATGTGAAGAGATTAGTTGAGGTCAGACAGCAATCCATTCCAATGTTTCTCAGCCCTGGGCCAGAGGGTTTTCCACAGGTCCGGGTAAGTGAGGCTCTATCCCCTCTGCCCTCCCCCCTCAACACCTCTCTCATGGGAAACAACAACACAGCAGCCATTTTAAAGGATTCATGGCTTGGTGATTTTGTTTTAAGACTTTAAAAACAAAGAGATGAAGAAATCTGTCTGCACTGGTGTTCTCTGCTCTTTGCTGATAAGGGTGTGAGGTGCCGCAGATGAGGCTGACAGGGCATTCCCTCTGAAATGAAGAACACCTGGCCTCCGACTGGGGCCCTTGTCTCTTCAGGTCTGCTCAAGCCCCTCAGTGGCCACGTTGTGGTTTTCTGCTCTGGTTGTTGTAAGTGGTAGACTCAGAAAAGGCCATGGACACCTTTTAAATGAAGTTTCTCTTATGTTGAGAGATGACTCCCAGCAGCCACACAGCAAGCCTTCTCCAAGATGAGACTAGATAGTGGATTTTGGACTTTGAGTTGCTTCCTTGAGTTCTAACAGCAGTTTATCAGTTCTAACTTTGGAATAAAGGTGGGGGGAGCGGTGAAGGGGAGTGGGAGGGTGGAGGTGGGGGTGGGGGTGTACCTCATTGCGTTAGTGGTAAGGGTTTTCTGCTCTATCAAATGTTCCACACCCTGCTCGCCTTTCCAGAAGCCAACTGCACCCCCTGAGGAGGCCCATGGAGCAACCTCCAAGGCTGCAGGCAGTGCCTCAGTAGAGCTGAGGACCTAGCCATGTAGGACTATCAGAGTCAGTGACAAATGAACTCATATACAGATAGAACTAATTTTAATGCATTGTTGCATTAAAAACTCTCCACATATGCACCTATTCTCATCGCTGTGACCTAGCAGGAAATAACTTACAGGAATAGAGATTTATCTTGGCTCAAGGCTTAAGGACTTACAGCCCATTATGGGGAAGGCATGATGGGAGGAAGCTGGCCCAGCTACATTCCTCACTGCCTGCATCCCAGAAACCTACTTCCTTCAACCAGCCATGCTCCACTCTCTACCCAAATGGCACAACCAGCTGGGAGCCAAGAGTTCAGACACATGCAGACCATAACATTCCCTCTGCCTTGGGCTTGCCAGTGATCTTTTCCCACTTCAGAGATGGCAACAAAAATGAAAGAGAAAGGGAACATGAAGGAAGCTGAATTTCTTCCTGCCAATATATTTGTTCGGGTTTTGCATATTTTATGCTTGATTTCTTCCACACTGCAGACAAAAAGCCAGTTCAGGTAGGTGTGCTGCAATTTGCTGCTGTTAAGTATGGGCATGATGTAAAACCAAAACACAAAACAAAATCTCTGTTTAGTCAATAACTTGGACTCAGCGCAGCTGGGCTTCCCAGGGCAAGCGGCGGTCTTCATACGGTCTCAGGTGTGGGACAGTAGCTCAGGTCACTGTTTTCCAAAACTGAGTAAGGCAGCCTCCTGCCCTGGTAACTCCTGAGTCTAGTCTAGTCTGAAATCAAAACGAGAAACCCAAGCGAGCGGAGCATTTCAGGCCTTCTCCACAAGAGGGCGAAGAGTGTCCGTGCCAGGCTGCTCAGCAGCCAGCTAGCCCTGCCCTTGGCCACTGGGCCCGTTTGTGTTACCTTGTTTGGCCGCTGTGTTTTCCGAGTCTCTTTGTTAGTGCCTCTTATTTTCCAGCCCAGGAGTGAGCAGGGAAGCTTCGGAGTCAGGTGTACTTGTATTAAAATCCTGGTGCTCTGCCATTTGCTAGAATCTTGGCAAGTTAACCCTCGTTCTGAATTAATAATTAGTGACTTCTTCCCAAGCCTGGGGAAGCATAGAATTAGAGGCTCCCAGCACACAAAGGAACCTGTCTTCCGCATCCGTCAGTAAGGCCCCTACATTTCAGGGATCAGGACCCAGAGGTCCGGCTTTAAGGAGAGAGAGCCCATTTCTTCCTCTCTGGAGTCCTGTTCTTCCTTCCAGCCAGCACCCATGAAACGCAAAGATCATTCAGCAACGAATGAAAAGCGAGAGAGCCCTTTTTATGCTGCAAGCTCGGGCTTTCTTTCAGAGCAAAGACAGATGCTACATTCATCACCCGGTTTCCGCAGTTACACACTTGGGTACTTGACCTCTTGGCTCTCAGTTACCTCATGGCAGTGGTGGAGAGCACAGGCTAAAGATTAAAATAGTACCTACCCCAGAGGGTCTCGTGCACTTTCAATGAGAGCGTGACCGTGACAGTTCCACGTAGAACCTGGTACCTCACAAGCATGGGCTTAGCGTCAGTTCTTAAAATCTGCGGCACATGAGCTTTCTGACCACGTTCTTATCCATAAAGTAAAGGTTGCCCATAGACTTAGGCAATGCACAAAATATAGTAACAAATGACTATTATTTACCCCCCTTTCATGGAGAAAGGGACGGCTGTTTCTCAGAGCAAAGAGGACTAGACTGTATTCTAACTCATTTGGAGCATGGTTCCCTTTGTGTTAACTGACAACTTGAAGGGATCTAGAACCATCTGGGAGATAGGACTGTGTGGCTTATCTTGATATTGTTCAAGGTGGGAAGAGCCATCTTAGTTATGGGTGGGAACTTTCCTTCGTTAGGGGATCTTAGAATATATAAAAGGAAGAAAGCAAGTTGTGTGCATTCACCCTTCTGCTTCCTGATTGTGGATGCATCGTGATAAGCTAACCCAAGTTCCTGGATTTCCCTTACCTGATGATGTGTTTTTTGAACTTTGAATGAAAATAAACCCTTTCTCCTTTAAGGTGATTTATCACAGTGTTTTATCGTAGCATCAGGAAAAGACACTAAGACAATTCCTTAATTGTGCTGTTTCCCTTAATCGCCCTGCTGCTTCCCATTCCTTTGGAACTCATGTCCAAGCCTGTCCCATTTCCCTATCCATCCATCTGTATCCGCCCATCTTATCCTCATCCCATCTCCCCCTACTACCTGCCAATTCAAAGTTAAGTCTCCAGTGACTGTTATTTTTCCTCTCTGATAGGAGTTGCTTTACACAAGACTTGATCTTTTCTCCCTGGAGCTTTGTTACAGCATCAGAACCTCAGGAAAAGCCTCAGTGTTATATGCCTGGAGACTCACTGCACAGACATGCCCTGGGCTCCAGCTAGCCACCACTGGGAGGAAATGTAGATTCCTCCTACTATGCCCTTCCTAGAAGTGTTGCATCACAACTGGGCAGGTTAAAACCACAGGAATGTCCTCTTCCACAGCTCTGCAAGCTAACAGTTCAAAATCAAAGTTAACAGGGCTGTTCTCCATCTGACACTGACTAAGCTCCTTCAGGACATCTGGCTCCTGGTGACGGCCGGCCATCGATCTCTGCAGTTCTTTGGTTTGAAGAGTTCTAGTCTCTGCCTCTGTTATCCCTGGGCCACCCTCTTCCTTCCTTCTCTTTAGTTGCTGATTGGGATAGTAGCCATACTGGATGAAGGGTCCAGCCTACTCCTGTATGGCCACATAGTACTTTATCTCTTAATTGTATCTGCAAAAGATCCTGCATCTAAATAAACTCAACACATAGACACTAGGGGTCAGGACTTTAATATGTGTAGGATGGGGGGACACAATAAAAGACACAATACTTGTTAAGTGCTTTTTCATACCTGCCAGGTGTCCTAACGTCCCCTCACTCCCAGAATCTGTAGTTCCTCATTTCCCAGCTTTTCTCCAGTTTTCTTGGAATTAAAATACTTTATGTTGCAGTATATTTGATCACACTGAGAACTCAAGATTGTGTTGTTACTGGAAAAACCTGTTTCTAGTTGGGGCATGGTTCAGCCCTAGCACACACCTTTAACCCAAGAGCTTTCTGCTTGAATTAAATAAAATCAACCCTAGGTCAAGAGGCAGAGCAAGCAACCAGTTGGCAGAGAGTAAACATAAGGAAAAAATCATAGAAAGTAAGAAGAAGTCAGGAGGACAAACAGAAAGACTCAAAGGAAGTAGAAGGGAGGGACATCGAGTTTGAGGGGTTTTTGAAACAGTGTGGAGGAGAGCTTCCTTTTTGGGACATTGCCTGAGGAAGAAGGTCAGCTGGGTGCTTTCACTGCCTCTCTGAGCAAACTTTCACCCCAGCATCTGGCTCCCAAGTCTTTATTGGTAAAATTGAACGACTGAGATTTTGTTAGGAACAACATCACTATAAGACCCTGCTTCCCTGACTGGGCTGGGGACTCCTGGAAGATGAGAATTGACCTTGTCCTGTTAGCTCAATGGGTGCTTTTGTCAGATTTCCATCATGCTAACAGTATACCTGAGATAATTAATTTGGCTCATGCCTTTTTCAGATTCTATTAATCCCACTGAACAAGAACAAGACCACTACTACAATCTTGAGCTACATTTGGAGCAAGCTTTAATTAAATACTGGCCAGAATGATGGACTCTGGCAAGGTCCATTCCAGGGTTTCCAGAAACTGGTCATGAGCTACATTGGTCAACTACTTATAAAGGTAAACCCACAAGGCTACGTACTGCAGCCTTCCTCCAATGGGGACAAGTGTACATCCTGACGTACTTCCTGCCTACAGTCAGATTAGAACACACCCTTCTGATATTATTTCAACCTATCTCTTCAAAGACTCTGTGATGGCTACTATTTTGTTTTGCTTTGTTTGAGTCTCACTATATAGTCCTGGCTTCCTGGAACTTTCCCTCTGCTTCCTGAGTGTGGGCTTAGTTTTTGTCAGCTTGCCACAACCTAGAATTATCTGGGAAGAGAGTCTCAATGAGGAATACACAGATCAGGTTGGCTTCTGGGCACATGTGCAGTGCCCCGGCTTGACTTTAATTTATATAGGAAGGCCAACACAGCCCACCGTGGGCAGCGTCATTCCTCAGACAGGAGGTCCTACACAGGATAAGAAAGGAGAAAGCTAGGTGAAGGCAGCAGGTGTGCATTTATCTTCTTTTCTCTCAACTGTGGATGTGATATGATTGTTTGACTTCCCCAAAATGACAGACTGCAACTTGGGTGTGTAAGCCAGATATACCCTTTCTCTCTTAAATTGATTTTTTTTTTGTCAGCCTGTTTTATCACAGGGCATAAATGAAAATCAAAACATAACCTACCTCAGAATACAGTTACAGTGTGAGGTTCTAGGAGTGAAGACTCGAATTCATCTCATCTTGTTCATTCTTTGTATGTATGTGCAGTTCTCACCCTTGCTTTGACCTAGAGATTAGCACATTCAGAGTTGTTGTTGAAATAGTAAAAGGTGGAGGCATGGAGCATATGAGTCTGCTATGCAATTTCTAGCAATCACCTAATATTTCGGTGTCTCCTTATCTTCACGTGGAAAATAAAGGACAGTAATTGTGCTGGGTAGCTTTATGTCAACTTGACACAAGATAAAGTCATCTGGGAGGAGGAAACCCCAACTGAGAAAATGTCTCCATAAGATAGGGTTGTAGGCAAGCCTGTAGGGCATTTTCTTAATTAGTGATTGATGGGGAAGGGCCCAGCCCATTGTGGGTGGAGCCATCCCTGGGCTGGTGGTCCTGGGTTCTATAAGGAAGCAGGCTGAGCAAGCCATGGGGAGCAAGCCAGTAAACAGCACCCCTCCATGGCCTCTGCATCAGCTCCTGCCTCCAGGTTCCTGCCCTGTTTGAGTTCCTATACTGACTTCCTTCCATGAGAGATTATGGATGTGGAAATATAAGACAAATAAACCCCTTCCTCCCCAAGTTGTTTTGGTCATGGCATTTTACCACAGTAATAGTAGTCCTGACTAAGACAGAAATTATTCTAGTCATCTCTTAGGGCCATCAGGTTAGCTGGAGGTCACCTTTCATGTGACAAGCTGCTTCTTTGAGAGTTGTCTTTTGTGGAGCTGCTGCCTCCCCTTTGCCTGGTAGTCTAAATTATAAGGAAAATCTGTGCCTAAATGATCCAGATGATAACTGCCAACTAATCTTTCTTCAGAGAACACCAGAAGATGCACTGTCTCTTTTTGCTCTAGTCTTGTGCCCCAGCCACCACAAAGCTTGTATATTGGTTTCTCTTCCCAAGGCTGTGATGAAATATTCTGCAAAAGTAACTTAGGATTTGTCTTAGTTAGGGTTCTAGTGTTTTGAAGAGACACTGCAACTCTTATAAAGGAAAGCATTTAACTGGGGCTTACAGGTTCAGAGGGTTAGTCCATGTTGTATAATCTATAGAAATTGAACTGTTTAGAAAAACATATTACCTAATGTCAAATTATCCAGTGTTGAGAATTAGTGATTGTATCAGAACTATATCTTGGAAAACAAAGATGATTGGCTCAGGGTACATTTCCATAGCCTGACCTTGGGTGTGTGACTTCCTTAGCAAAAGTCCATTACATCTTGCAAAGCAAAACAGTTTATTTTTATACACATACAAACAAAATCATGTGTAGTAATTTTCTTTCAAAATATTTTTTATATACTTCTCTCTCTTTGTCTTTTTTTTTTCAACCTTCCCTAGATTAGGAATATATACTCAGAAAAAAATGTGTGGACTATATAGTTACTAATTAGAAAGGAAAATTCAACATTCATAGTCCAGTGGAGATACTTGCAGTATCAGAAGCTCCCATACTTGCAGTATCAGAAGCTCCTGGGTTCTCCCTCATAAGCTTATCCTTCTCAGATTTCCATTGTCCTGAATTATTACTTTGTTGCCAGTGTTTCTACTTGTAAACAGTGTAAGTCAACTTCATGGATTGTTGAAATCTGTGTCCTTGTCTTTAAAATCCCAAAGCTACGGAAATTAGCCAGGCTATACAGTGAACTTTTCCACACTCTTTAGCTAGATTCCCAATTTTAGTGTTTTACTATGTTCTCTTTGTGTCTTAATCACCACATATGTAAATATGACATGTTTGTACATGTACATATGTGTATATATATTTGATGAACCATTGAAATAAATGTGAAAGCCTGAAAAAAACCACTCATACAGATAAAATAAATAAATCTTTTTAAAGAAATATACTCTCCCAAAGACATACCTGTTAGGTCTGCCTGAGTCCTGGGTTCTCCTAGCATGTCTCAGTTTCTACCTGTTACAGGGCATGCCCCACCCCCACAAGCCTTTGCCAATATAACTCCAACATCTTGGGGGCTCTCTCTCTCTCTCTCTTCCTCTCCCCCTCATTCTCTTCTCTCCCCTCTCTGTCTCCTTCCCCCATCCCTCTCTCTCCTCTCTATCTCTGCATGTGCATACTGTTTCTCTTCCTCTCTCATATCCAATAAACCTGCCTTTATATAACTTAATTTGGCCTGGATTGGGTCATTTTCCCACAGTTCAGTAATTTTAAAACAATACCCATAGTCTAACCTATTCTAGACAATTCCTTATTAAGACTCCAGCTAGAGCAGGCATGGTGGCATACACCTTTAATCCCAGAACTCGGGAAGTAGAGGCAAGTGGATCTCTGTGAGTTCTAGGACAGCCAGGTCTACAGAGTGAGTTCCAGGGCAGCCAGAGCTACAGAGAGAAACCCAGTCTCGAAAACACAAAACAAAACCAAAAAACCCTGATTCTAGATGTCACGTGAACAATGAAAACGGACCACCACAGCATGTTTTGAAGGGTCCCAGAGGGACCCTGAGGCCCCAAAGAGGCTTAACCTATGGACCAGGCCTGAAGGTCCCATTCCCAGAAATGGGCTCAGTAGTTACTAGAAAAACAGCAGATCACAAACACTTTTAGAGTTACTAATGCTAAACGCAGATTTGAAAACCCTCCCTGTCTTATGATCAACTCATGGTCAGCTCCCTGTCTTGTGATTGTTGACTAACTAGGCTGAAGTTGCCCTTTTTCCAAAGGTCGCCCGTGCTTTTCAATTTGAATGCTCCAGTCATGTTGAAGAATTACCTAACCCATCCTGAAATTCCCCTGAGAGCCTCTAAAAAGAACCTGGGAGCTCATCTAGGGGCCTCCAATTTGCCTAATTGGTGATCCCAGCATGCTGGAGCTCTGCAGAAAAATAAACATTCATTGCCTTTGCATGCTATTTGAGTTTGGGTGTCTTCTTCAGCGAGTTCCAGACCCTCACAGTTTAACCTTGTTAAAGCCCTTTGTCCAAGGACAGATATTCCCTGAGATGCTAGGGGCTGTCGTTCATATACGATAACAAGCCACATATTTCCACTTCTGTCAACAAGTTTGGTTGACTCAGCTGCACCGGATGTACTCACATAGGAAGGAGGCATGTAGGGAGGAAGCACACTGCACCGGATGTACTCACGTAGGAAGGAAGCACACTGCACCGGATGTACTCACATAGGAAGGAAGCATGTAGGGAGGAAGCACACTGCACTGGATGTACTCACATAGGAAGGAAGCACACTGCACCGGATGTACTCACATAGGAAGGAGGCATGTAGGGAGGAAGCAAATCCGAGTGGATGCTTGCCCCTTATTGGACCTGGTGGGAAACACGTAGCCATTTGGGTTCGCCTTTATAAGCCTATGCAAAATATGAGTCGTTGCCATTTTCAGGGAACCTCAGAATGGTCCTGGCCAGAGTCCTTCACCTTGGCCAGTATTTAATTAAAGCTTTCTTCAGATTTGGTTGAAATTGTGGTAGTGGTCTTGTTCTCTGCTGGTGGAGTTAAGGAGAGCCGGGGGCTGGCTAAAGCGTTTTTTTTTTTTTTTTTGTTTTTTGTTTTTTTTTTGTGAGGTTTAACTGTGCTCAGCAGTGGAACCCCCAGCTAATTTTAGCCACTCCACACAAACCAAAAGTAACTGAACCACCCAGTGAGGCAGCAATCCCATTTTCACTTGCCTTTCAAAGCTTCCGATTAAATCAAGGAAAGCATTGAGTTATTTCTGACAGGGACTTTAAACATTCCCTAACATGCCCAGCAACAAAGATGGGGCCTTGGAACAGTATCCAGGTAGAATTTAATCGCCTTGTTTTGTTGTTTGGTTTTCTTATGACTTATTTTCATGGAAATGATGTTGATTACCATAAAAATTGAGGTTTTGTTTTTTTTTTCATTTGAAGAAATTGACTTGGTATATAAATGTTAATAAAAATAGCTATGATATTAAAGTGAATAAATTTCCACAGAAAAATATCAAGCAAACGGTAATGTGATTAGCTCACTGAAGTGGTAAACATTGAGCTGGAGGTGGGCCTTAAAGCTAAAGAAAAACAGCATGTAATAAAAGCTTGGCGACCTGACCCCTTCAGTCCTCAGTTGTCGCTTCTGGCATCCTGAGAAGAGGCGCCTTGGCCCAGCCTGACTCCAGCGCCAAGAAAAGCTAGGTTAAAAAGTTCTTCCCTTTAGCTGCTCTTTTCAAATGGAATTTCCATAGCCCTTCTCATAACAATTACCCTCTGATCAAGTTTTTCCCCAAAACAAACAACAAAAAAGCAGCCAATTTCTCCCAACATGGAGTTAAAGGATAGGCTGCTTTGTAAGGGCCTGGTAGAAAATTAGGCCATGAAGGTCATCCTCTTTCTAGACCCAACCCCAGATGTGGAGGGGCACACTCTGCTCTCCCCACCTCTAAAGAAAATCTTCCAAAAGCTCAGCCTTGGCCTTCTCTTATTCAATTGTGGCATATTCCTGAGGCCAATTTCCTTGGCTTTGCCTTCCACCACCATCATGGTCTGACTAACATGGTGAAGCAGAAAAGCATTGGCCAGGACCCCGATGCTGGGCTTGAACTGTTACAGTAACTTTTCAGTTTGCTGTGTTATCTCGGTGAGGGGTGGGTCCACCTTCTGCTCTGAATTTTTTCCTCAATAGAGTCAATGTAAAATTATGATTCTGCTGTAAAGAATATTTTTAAAAATTAGTTCACTCTACACCAAATATGAGTGTCCAAGGCTCTGGAGCACGTCACTCGAGGATAGTCTGTCACAGTTTGAAAGTCATGGTGGCAGGAACGTAGGATAGCTGGTTGTGCTGCAGCCACACTAAGGAAACAGATGAATGCTGGTGCTCAATTTGCTTCCTCCTTCCTCTTCTTTTATTTGGTCCAGGACCCTCAGCTACCCACCTAGGTGTGCCCTTCCTCCTAGGTTAGATGCGTGTTTCCTAGGTGACTCCAAATCCATCAAGTAACTGTCAGGTAGGACAAAAATGAATTCAGGCAAGCTGTGACTCTCTAATGTGTCCGGTCAGAAAGCACAGGATGTCAGCTTCTCATGGGGTACCTAAACTAAATCAGTTGCTAAAAGTAGCATCCACTTGATGTCCTTATTGCAAGGGCATCCCCTACTCTTTGTAATTAACAAGTAGATTGATTATTATGTCCCTAAACAACTTCTCATGTCCTCCTCTTTCCATCCATGCATGATCTTACCTGAATCAATTATTACTATGGTAGCTGTAAGACTGTTTTTTGTTTCCTCTCTCTTCTCTCTCATTAGAACAACAACAATATCAATTTGTGAATTCTTTTTTATTCAGTATATAATAATCCTTTGTGGTCTGTCTTAGTCAATGTTCTATTGCTGTGAAGAGACACTATGACCATGGCAACTCTTATAAAAGAAAATATTTCATTGCTTACAGTTTCAGAGGCTTATCTGTTATCAGCTTGGCAGGCAAATATGGTATTGGAGAGGTAGCTTATGGTTCTACAATTGGATCTACAGGCAGAAAAGAAGGATACTAGGCATAACTTGAACATTTGAAGCCCCAAAATCCACCCCTAGTGACACACTTCCACCAACAAGGCCATACCTCCTAATCCCCATCAAGTAGTGCCACTCTCCAATAACCAAGCATTCAAATATATGAGCCTATGGAGGCTATTCCTATTCAAACCACCACAGTGGTCATCATTATTCATTGTTGTCTTAGCTTCTGTTCTTTTACTGTGAAGAGACACCATGATCAAAGCAACTTTTATAAAAGAAAACATTTAATTGGGGAATTGCTTACAGTTTCAGACATTTAGGTCATTATCATCATGGTAGGGAAAATGGTGGCAGGAAAACCTGGTGCTGGAGAAGTAGCTGAGAGAGAAATAGAGAACACTGGGCTCTGGTTTGGGCTTTTGAAATTTCAAAGCCCACTCCCAGTGACACACTTCCTCTAACAGGGCCATACCTCCTAATCCTTATAATCCTTTCAAATAGCACCACTCCCTGGTCAAATGAGTTTATTGGGGGCATTCCTATTTAAACCATCTCAGTTCTATGTTTGAATCATCTCAAGTTGACTCATGGAATCTGTTTTGAGCAGCTTCCTGTGTGCTTTTAGCCATCTCCAACAGCTCTGAGCACTTCCTTGCTTTCTGTTACAAGATATTCCAGACTCATCCCTACTCTATTAAAGGAGGAATAAAGGGGGGAGTCAGAGAGAAAATGCTATGCCTTCCTTCATTGGGGTGGAGCTTAAATATTGTACTTATAAGATCACATGTTCTTAGGAAAGTAACTTGTGCAAAAGAAATCCTTTGAGGCATGAGTGGAGCTTGTCTGTTAATAGGGACATCTGGATAATAACTTTGAACTGAAATAATTAGCAACACATCTTGAGGATATTGTGTTCATTGAGGAAGTTGTAATGTGGGGATGAAAATGAGTTTTGGAAGCAGGAAGAATCCTGCTTTCCTTACACGCTGGGGCAAGAGTCTGCTGTTGTGTATCTGGGTAAGTCACTTTTCCTTGATGAGCCCCAGCCTTCCAACTATGAAATGAGGAAATCATACTCACTTTATAAATTTAAATGAAGCCATTCAAAGGAAGTGCTTAGTGTAGTAATTGTCACATATTAAACAGCCAAAAATGAAAGCTACCTTTACCAACAGCGTTTCTGTCATCATTGAAATCCTAGAGAGCTGAAGCGTGTGTAGCTTTGTGACAGAGACTTACCAAGTTTGGGGGAGGCTTGATGGTGTCCATTCTAATCATTACAATAATGTGCGTGTGTTGGTGTGCTCGGAGGCCAGGGCCTGGACTTCAGGTGGTCCCCCCAGTACTTCCCACAGGCCCGGCATCCAGTGGGAACTTAAAGATCATTTGCATTTGAGGGCTGACTGGGAAGAGGAGTATCATTAAAACCTTGACATCTCAGGGCTTTTGTTATGATTAGCACGTGTGTGCAGGACCCTGGGTTCAAAGTCCCAGGACCACAAAATAAAATAAAACCTGAGAAAATTCTGTGATTCAGAGACTTGGATGGTGGAAAAGACAGGAGAGTTGGACTTGGAAGGCTGTGGCCCAGCTTCAGGGACTTGATTGAACAAGTCCTTCCCACAGTCATGAACTTTTTTTTTTTTCTTGTGTAGATTAAGATCCTACCGGAAGCACAGGACAAAGGTCCTTCCACCCACAGATCTCCAGAGAATCTGGAAGGTTAAGCAGGCAGCATTGTCTTTCCAATGGGAAAGATATAAAAAAACCTGTTCTTCCATCCAGAAACCTGGGAATTGGAAGTGATTAAGAGTCTGCTCTGATCTGCGTTATCTGTTGGGCCAGGCCATATCAAGCTCCCACAACCAGGTCCAGAGGTGGCTAGTAATCTAAATGACCCTTACAGCTAGGGACTCCCCAAGCTCCCTCAACCAGGACCAGAGGTGGCTACTTATCCAATTACTTCAACGCTATCTGTGAGACTAAGACCAGGCCAGAGACTTCCTTAGACCCTTAAGCTAGTACAGGTAGCCTATCTCTAGGGCCCATCTTCTTGGAGGAAATGACATGTACCCTGAGTCGAATTTCAATGTAATTACACTTCCTTGTGCGCTGGGGATTATATTACACCAGAAAATGTTTTTTTTTCCCCCAAATTGTACTGTTTTAAATATGCTGACAACTAACCGCCTGGCATCAGACTCCCCAAAGTCTTGATCCAGTTTGATGAAGTCAATCTGAACAGTTTTCATTCTCACCTCTTGGCAGTTTGCCTCCCTGCCTGCCATGACTACCTGCAGGATCCTACAGATACCTCCTCTACAAACATATCACATCCCTGCTGTGTGCAGGCGACTACAATTCCACTCACTAAGGATAAAGGACAAGCATGATTACACTCGTTAACACAGGGCCTATCAGCAGTCCAGGAGAAGTCAAATCAAGAGTCCGCTAGTCCAGCTCTCCTGACCTCCTGCCTATTCCCCGTGAAGATGAGCACATTAGTTTAGGAGCAGACTCTAGCACTGCTGTCTGTTTTATGTGTTGTGGTAAGAACACAATGTGAGATCAAGTCTTTCAACTTATTCGTGTGTGTGTGTGTGTGTGTGTGTGTGTGTGTGTGTGTGTGTGTAACACATTCGATGCAATGTGGCATCTAAACTTAGCCAATATTGTCATCTTAAGCCAAAGGGATGGGAAGGGGAGGTGTCCAGGTGTGGACCTGACTGGAAGAACATGCATAGGCCTGGATTTCACAGAGCGATGACAAGTTCAATCTTAGAAGGACTAAAGACTCAAGTCCAGGTGTAGCTGTAAATTTTTATTTATCACACATATATTTATTAATGCTTAACAATTACCTAACAATTGTCTATCACATTCCTAAATCCTAAACCCAAACCCTAATTCTGAAACCTAGCACCTAAAACTTAATATAAACATTTAACATTAACCTAAAGTTTCTCAAAAGGGTATTTTCCTCTGAGTGTGGGTCTGTATGGATAGCTGGTCTTCATACAATTCTTAGTCTTAAAGTCTCTGAATTTCATTGTTACCATCGTGGTTTTAAGACCAATTAACATGTGAAAGTTTCCCAGGAGGCTCACCTATTCAGATGCTTATGGCCTGTAAAGGCCCAAAGTCCCAAGGCTGAATCTAGGTGCTCCCGAATCTCAGGGAGAATCCGGCTCATCTCCAGAACCAAAATGGGTCAACATCAGAGGGTGAAGCTTTCCGATGAGATTGAAGCGAGTTTCTCTGACCGAAGAGAAAAATGCTGCTGAGTGAGTCAGGAACAGGAGAGAGTGAGTGCCTCTGTCCACGTGAATCCTGCCTTAAATATCTTCACCTGTCAGCAGAAGCTTTCGGGCACTTCCTAGTCATGCGTCCGGGCAGTGCCAATCAGATATTTTTCACAAAGGGCTGTGAGATGACAGGAGACCTCTGGAGGGCGGCACCTCAGGGGGCATGTCCTGCCCCTAGCCCTAAGATCAAAGGGGTCCTGGTCCTTGGCAAGTTCCCAGGGACATGTCACTTGGGAAGTAAGTCTTTTATCTTAAAGTCCAGGCTTTTGCTATCCCTATGCTATTATATGCTAACACTAAACCTAGCACATCCAGGAGCTTTCCTCTTTGTTTATCCCCCCTTCAAATCTTTTTACTTACTATTATCATGTGTGTATATGACGGTGTGAGAGGCATACACATGCCACAGAGCACATGTAGAAGTCAGAAGACCACATTATAGGGTAATTTTTCTGCTTCCTTCTTCATGTGAGTTCCCGGGAACAAACTTTGGTAGCCAGGCAAATGCTTTACCAGCTGAACCATCCCACTAACCCCCGTTTTTTTTTTGTTTTTTGTTTTTTTGAGACAGACTCACCATGTAGCCCAGACAGTCCTTGAACTCAGGATCCTCAGTCTTTCAAGTGCTGGGATTATAATTATGCGACACCACCTTGGCTCTTGTGGTGACTTTAAGAAGAAATGCACCCACAATAGTAGGCATTTGAACTTGCCCCCTAGTTGGTGAGCTGTTTGGGGGGAGGGTTAGGGGTGCAGTATTGCTGGAAGGGGTGAGTCACTAGGGGTGGGCTTTGAGAGTTAAAGCCTCCATCATTTCTGGTTTGTTCTCTCTGCTTTGTGCTTGCTGTTTCAGACACGGCGCTTCAGTGGCTGATGATCGCCCCCAGGAACTGCAAGTTAAAATGAACGCTTTGTAAGCTGCTTCCGTCGTGGCATTTTAGTCACAGCAGCAGAAAAATGACTGACAGAATCTCCTGTTTTAGACATGCTTTGGGATCTTAGGGGACAAAGCAGGCAGATGACATCTCAAACACGCTTGAATCCCTAGGCGGCAGCTTTTCTTTGAGGGCTTTGTGGTGGATTTAAGATGATTGTAAATCTCTTATCTCTTCACGTTGAGAGATTAGCTCTGTTTCCTCTCTCCTTGATTGTCAGTTGACCTGAGATCTGGGAACCAACACTCTGAGGTAGAAAAGAAGTTTGATTGATTCTGAGTTGATAAAGCAGGCAACTTCCTCTTCCTCTCTGAGCCCTGAAGACCCCTTTCTCCCACCCCCCTAAAAAAGAAGAACTCTAAGGTCCTGCCGAGGACACAGGTCACAGGAAGAGCACCAAGGAATTGGAGGCTACACATGCAAAAGCCACCTTTGATGTCCAGGTCAGTCAGACCTCCAAACCCAGCTGACACCAGACTGCAACTGCATCAGAGACTCAAGGCTAGAACCACCCAGTGACCCCAGCCATGTCCCCAGCTAACCCACCAGCCAAGAGAGAAGGAGAAACAGCGTGTTAAGCCATAAATTTGGGGGAAGCTTGCTACACAGTAACAAGTTAGCAAACGAAGCTCCGGAACCTTGAGATTAGCAGAAATCATAGTCTGAGATAACAGGCACTTTGGCAGGTGGGTTGTTAAGCATTACTCTGAACTGTCTACCCCTTGGTTCCTGTGCCAATTGCACTGCCAAAGATTCAGTCTGGTTAAATTGAATAACAGAAAACTCCAGACAGTAGAGTTTTAAGCAAGCCACAAATTTCTTTTTCTCAAAAAAGTTTGGGTGAACAGGCCAGGCTGGAACACTGGCCCAGCATGCCAAGGACACTGGTTTTCTTTTCATTGTGCTCCACATGACATCAGCCTTGTGGATCAAAATGACACTTCAGAGTGGAGGACGGGATGAAGAAAACAAAAGGTACTTTCTCCTGAAGGTTGTTTAAAGCCACCCTTGTCACTTTGCCCCATTCAATTGGCTCCTAGTCTCTCCTCACCATGTCAACTTGAAAAAAGGAGACTGTAAAATGTTTGCCATGTATCCAGCTCTAAATCCTGCCACTTTGGGTAAGAAGGCTTTGGAATGGCTCTTGGCAATACCAACCTTGCTGCTGTGTTTTGGAAAAAAAGAGAAAACCAGAGGGTTTTGCACATGGGGTGGGTGTTGAACCAGGGAAGGTAGCAAGCAGTTGTCCCCCAGTGTCAGAGGGGTCAGGAGTAGAGCAAGCCATAACAGAAAAGAAGCCAGTTGGGAACCAGGAGGATCATTTTCATAAAAAGCTCCCAGATGTGGTGGCTCACAACTGTAATCCCAGTGCTCCAGATAGGAGACAAGGCAGGAAAAATGGCGTGCTTAAACGTGAAAAAAGAAAAAAGCAGATGAAAAACCTCTGACCCCCATATGTGTGCAGAGGCACCTGCATGCCCACACTCATGCCACACATATACTAGAAATAAAGATAGAGAGGAGAGAGAGAGAGAGAGAGAGAGAGAGAGAGAGAGAGAGAGAGAATATATGTAGGAAGGAATGAAGGAAAACCTCCAGTTGACAGGAGACTGGAAATGGTTCTCTACTTGGGCTACATGCAACAGAGCATGAGCAAGAAGAACTGTGGTTCACAAACATGAGAGAGACAGGCACAGAGTACCCCATGGGCCTTGTGGCTTAATGCATTTTCCCATTCTTGTGTGTGCTTTGTCTTTCTTAACAAACTGTCTATTTTTGTTATTGTTACTGAGACAGGGTCTTACTATGAAGCTGTGGCTGCCTGCAACTCCATATGTAGACCAGGCTGGCCTTGAACCCACAGAGATCTACCTGCCTCTGCCTCTTGAACAAGGGGATTAAAACCAAGTGTCACCACATCACATCCCACCCAACTGTCTCTGATTGTACAACCTTACCACACATTGTTGGTGCAATCCTTTGTCTGGGAACATAAGGACCTGGAAACTCCAGTGGGTGCCCCCAGAACCCAGATCCATACCTGTAACACTAGGACTAAAGAAAACTTAAAATGATACCTTGAGCAAGACAGAAACAGAGCAGCCCCAGGCAAAAGTTCCCAAGCATCTCCAAGAAGGTTCTGCTAGAGTCCTCTGATCAGCTGTTGTATCTCTCAAGGTGCACTTTCTTATTTATTTATTTATTTATTTATTTATTTATTTATTTATTTATTTACTTATTTATTTAGTGTGTATGTGCATTGTGTGTGTGTTTGTGTGCCACGGCGTATGTGTGGAGGTTAAGGAACGACTTCCGGGAGCCAGTTCTCTCCTTCCACCATGCGGTTTTAGGGGTTGATTTCTAGCTGTTCTTGACACTTTTTTTTTGAGACAGGGTTTCTCTGTGTAACAGCCCTGGCTGTCCTGGACTCACTTTTATAGACCAGACTGGCCTCGAACTCACAGAGATCGGCCTGCCTCTGCCTCCCGAGTGCTGGGATTAAAGGCGTGCTCCACCACGCCCGGCCGGACACACACCCTTAAAAGAGTTAGTTTGGTTGGTTTATGATGGAACCAGGGCCTCTTGGGGGCATGGAAGTGGAACCAATGGCTATCTTCCTGGGATCTGATGGAGTTGGGGGGGGGGTCAGTTCCTTTCAAAGAAGGGAGATTTGGAACTGTGCCACCAAACAGTGGTGTTAAAGCAGGAGGGGCTTTGAATAAAACATGGGTGTTGGCTGCGCATAGGAATTCATTTGCTGAAGACTTCCCAGTCAGGCAGCTATGTCTCTAAATATGGCTCTCACAAAGGAATCATTGAGTCATCTGGAAAATGCAGAGCTGTGAAAACTCAGCAGCATGTGGAAGTGGGAAAGTGGGCTGCTCTTCATTGCTCAGTATCCACGGGTGGTTTTCATTCTATCCCAAAACTAGAGTCAATTGAAAAGCTTGTGGAAACAAGAAATTTCTACCACGTATCAAGTCCCTGGCTGGAAATAATAATAACAACAATAATAATAATACAAAATAAATCTATTAGAGGAAAAGCGAACAGAACCAAAAATATCATTCAAGTTAGCTACTAAACCAGCCACTTATATGAGTAATCAGGCTTTCTTGTCCCTGTAGAAAACCAGGCTGTTCTGTCCATAGCCTCTCAGCCCCAGATCATGTATCAGGATGATGAGAAGGAAGAAAGGTCCACTTTGGGGTTGACAATCAACAGTGCCTAACTTGAAAGTTATTTGCAGGGAAACAATAGTTTCTCAATAAAACATGTTTTATACAAGTGGAGAAACATTTGAGGGAGCCATTAGCTTCAGCTCTCAGATCTGCCCCCTTCTCTCCCTCTCTTTGCAGGAGAGACAGCCCAGGCACTGTCAGGGCTGGGTTGGGGCTCAGTGCAAGAGAGTGTGTTTAGCTTGTGCAAGGTCCTGGGATTGATCCTCAGACAAATAAATAGAAAAGAGTCTTTTAAAGATAAAAACAAAACAAAATAAAAAGCCTACTCAGAAGTATTAAAGATGAAGAATGGAAAATCTTGAGATTATAAAGATGGCATTTCTTTCTAAATGAGTTTTCAGAGGGAGAAAGTCCTTCCCACATAAACAAACAAAAATAAACTCTTAGTTGAGCATTTACCTTGGACAATTAAGCCTTTCTTTTCCCTGTTTTCAGAGTCTACCAGGTAGACATGATAATGGCTCGCACCTCACTGAGAAGGCTTGAGACTAAATGTGAGATAGCACACGGTGTCTAGACCCTAGTAAATGCTTAGTAAATGGACATTTAAATTACTGTCTACCACAATGAGCATTAGTATTACTCTTTGGGCTTTTGCAATTCTGAAGTTGTAGGATAATGTGTCAGAGAGAACGGCTAACACAGGAAAAACAAAACCTTCCTTCATGGGCTTGAGCCAGTTCTTGGAAGTGGGATGGCTATCTGGAAGGTGGCTTTGTGTCTCAGGCTCCACTTAAAGGTGGTGACCCACAAGCACTAGGCTGGGCTGTCTCTCCTGAAAGAGGGGAGAAGTGGGCAGATCTGAGAACTGAAGTTGATGGCTCCCCTCATATAAAACATTTGCTAAATTAAGAAACTATTTTTTCCTTGCAAATAACTTTTGAGGTAGGTGCTGTTGATTGGCAGCCCCAAAGTGGACTTTTCTTCTTCCTTCTTACAATACTGATACAGGTTTATATGGTTCATGGTCTGGGGCTGGGAGGCTCAGGATAGGACAGAACGGTCCAGTTTTCTATAAGGACAAGGAAGCCTCATGACTCTTACAAGTGGTTGGCTTAGGAATGGGGACTCAAGATATGAGGATATCGTGCTTCAAGGTATCTGGGAAATTTTTCTTGTTCTTAAGAGTAGCAGGCGGGCTGGAGAGATGGCTCAGTGGTTAAGAACACTGGCTGTTCTTCCAAAGGACCCGGGTTCAAATCCCAGCACCACATGGCAGTGCACAGCTGTCTGTAATGGCGGGGCATGGTGGCACTCACCTTTAATCCCAGCACTCGGGGAGGCAGAGGCAGGAGGATCTCTGTGAGTTCAAGGCCAACCTGGTATACAAAGTGAGTCCAGGACAGCCAAGGCTACACAGAGAAGCCCTGTTTTGAAAAAACAAACAAACAAACAAACAAAGAGTAGCAGGCATCGCTGTGACCACCTTTAATCCCCTTGATTTGTCAGCCTTCTACATAGCTAGGATTCTAATATGTGTCCTGCCATATCTGACTCTTTATTATTTACTTTAACTGGTAGGCTTATTGAGGTGTGACTTATATACAGTGAAACTTGCTTTTTAAAATATACAATTCAGTCAAGAGAGGTGGCTCAGTGGTTAAGAGCACTTACTGTTCTTGCAGAAGATGCAGATTCGGTTCTTAGCACCTGTAACAAGTAGCTCACAATTACCTGCAACTCTAGTTCCAAGGGATCTGATACCCTCTTCTGAACATGACAGGTACTTGCATGACATGGTGTGCATACACGCACGCACACACACATGTGCACACATGCACATGCACACACATGTGCACACATACATATAGATAAAAAAATTTAGTTGTACAATTATATGAGTTTTAACAAATATGTGATTGTGAAAACTACACCATAATAAAAATAGAAAGATTTAATCACAACATAGTTCATAGTCAAGCCATTCATTCCTTCACCTAGCCCACAGGCAGTCACTAGTCCATTCTCTGGCCCTGTGATGTCAACTTTTGAGAGTAAGGAGCTTGCTAATCTAGCTCCTTTCCCTTAACACAGTGTGTTTGACATGCACCTAAGTTGTGGTGGACAAAGCACAGAAGAAGAAAAGTAACTTCTCCACTCTCAGGAGTTTGGAGTTAGGCCAGACCCAGATGACAAAAACTAACTCACAAGAGAAAACAAACAAGTTTGTTTATTACCACATTCAGGACAAAATCTCAGGGAAACCTCAGGGAATGAGAGCCTGGAGCAGAGGCTTAAAACACTTTGTCAAAGAATAGTAAGATTTAGGGAAATGAGCAACAGGATTCAGGAGAGCAGTTCTAGTCTTTTGGAGGTGGGAGACTGGCTACAGGTAAACCACTCATTCTGTCTGGCTGAAGTAAGCTTTGTTTTATTGGCATCATCCCTGGGCTAATATGTTAGCTACTATGACAGTCTATCACAGATATTCTCTAAGCTACTCAGAAATCAAGTTGTTAAGAGACTAGCAACATTTGCTTATCTAAATACAAGAGATAGATAAGGCATCTTCAAAAACCCCAAGAGATCTGCAGAATATGGCATTCAAAGATGTTTCTTAAATTAAGATTTTTTTTTGATATCGAGACATATCAGCTACTGACAGCACCCCCTATTCTACTCCAAGTAGAAGATGAGCATCGAAGAATCTCCAGTGTGAGATGGTTGAATTAGTGGCAAGCCTATCTCTTGGCATGAAAAACCCCTTGCTTCAACTGTAGACAGACTGCTGTCCAAAAAGGACAAAACTTGGTAGCAGGGAAGTCGACAGCCTAGCTCTGCCAAGACAGGGTAGGTAAGTCCTTCATAATTCCTGCTCTACAATCAATGTCTGTCAGAGAAACGGGACCAAAAGGCTGAAGATTGATGCTGTAACGTATGGAGAGAAAACAGGAACTGTCCAGGCAGCCACTGATATGTCATTTCTTAGTTTTGGATGATGCAGGCCCTGCACTTCCTACATAATCAGATATATTTATCCCTCTCAGGTCTCTGAGGTGGTTGAAGAATAGATAGCTAGAGTCTCATAGTTAAATTTTGAGTTGTTTAGGAATCAAGAGGGTGCTCTGGATCTAAGAAGATGTTTTTAAGATTGTGATGCAAGTTAGTATGAAAGCTGAGTCAGATATAGAACTTTAAACTCATGGAGATGGTTAGATGGTAGAATGTTAAAGTCAGGGGCCAAATATGTATGAACTGGACATTGGGAATGTATGCTGGGCCATTTAACTCTCATATATGTGGCGTATTTATTTCTGTTGTTTTGTATAGTATTTACTGTTATAAGAGAAGGAACCATTTTTTGGACTGAAAGGGGGAGCTGTTGGGGGGAAGAGGGTGGAAGGGTGGGACAGGAAGGGGGAGTAGGGAAGGGATTGTGACTGAGATGTAACTTGAAGAAATAAAAAAATAAAGTATATATATAAAAAAAGAACCCTTGTTAAAAAAAAAAAAAAGCTGTCTCCAGTGAGCAAGACTGCAGCCTGTGTGTCAGGGGTGGTGGGAAAGGACAGAAAGTTCCCCTCTGGTTCGTGCTCTCTGGTTTAGCTTGGAAGTAGCTACAGAACATAGGCAGGTTTTTCTGGTCAGTAAATCTTTGGGTAGTGAGGAGCCACACAGACCTAAGATCCTAGGGTCTTCATGCCAGGCCAACTGTCGGACCAGAAGGCAAAGGCCCATCTGCTCCTACAGAAGGATGTTCTTGCTCAGTGAAATCCTACACTTGTTCCATATGGTCCCATTTCCCAAAAAATCATCAGTCTTGAACCTGGCCTGCCAGACAAGAAAGACACAGTAGCTCTAGCCTGATCCCATGCACTTCTAATTCCTGTGCACTTTCTGTCTTGGTTACATTATATTGTGAAAGCCCCAATCCACCCAGATAGGAAGTGAGCTGTAGCAGCTTTCCACCATTTGCCTTTGTAATGTCACCTTCAAGCCACTGGGCCAGCACAAGGTTTAACACCTAACACCATGCCTATGCTCCAAATTGAGATATACCTCCAGCCCTTAGCTATTTCCAGTTAAACTCATCCAGAATTTTGAGATAGAAACCAACTGAAAGGTTAGACTGGGTTTAAGTAGTTGTGATTAGTCTGAAGCATTCATTTGAAGCAAGAAAAAAACAGTACCCAAGATCTGAAATAAGTACAAAGGCATCCAGACAGAATATCATTCAATGTGCTCAACTATTACACTTCAATAAGAATGAATTAGAATGCCAGCCCCACCCAAATCAAGATTCTAGGAAACAGTCATTGATTAAATACAGTCAATCAAGCTCTCCTCTTTCCCTTATGTCCCACCCACTTCAGGGACTCCAACCAATGAAAGCATTCCACTAAGAACTGAGCTTGTTAGGAGAATACATGCTAAACAGAGGTCAATTCACAATAACCAATATTTGCATAGAAACAAACAAAATACTTCCACAGTCTCTTCTTCATTTTATCCCCCAAAGTCCATGCATTAAACAAAACAGACGTTATTTTGTGAAGATAAGAACTGGGTTTCAAAGAGGAACCATAATGTGCCCATGTTTGTCAGTAATAGAGCAGAAAAACATTGCGATCACAAGTCTTTGTTTGACTGTTTTCTTAACCCTGCCTGCCTCCTTTCTTTCCTTCCTTCCTTCCTTCCTTCCTTCCTTCCTTCCTTCTTTCTTTCTTTCTTTCTTTCTTTCTTTCTTTCTTTCTTTCTTTCTTTCTTTCTTTTCTTCCTTCTCCCCCTCTCCTTTTTCTCCCTTCTCCTGGTCCTCTTGCTTTCCTTGTTCTCTCTCTTCACCCTTCTTTTCCATTCCATTCCCTTCTCTTCTCTCTCTCTTTTTTTCTTTCCTTCTCTTGCCTTCTACCAAATCTTTTCTATAGCAGCCATGAATTCCTGATGTGAGTCAGGCTACGGGTTCAGAACTGGCGATTCAAGATAAAACAGACAAGATTCTCCTGTGAGAAAACACATCAGGGGAAGCAGTGTGTCCAGAACTAAATGGCTACCAGGTAGAGACCTCATAGAGGAGACGGCATATTTAACTGGACCTTGAAGAGTTAGCCGCAACATCAGCAGGGAGGAGCAATGAGTTGGGAAGGACATCCTAAGCAGAGGGAACAGAGAGGGCAGACACTTTATAAGACTGGTGGTGGGCAGTGGATGGGGAGAAGTCCTAGTTGAGCAGAGGAGGCTGGGGCGAGATCTGAGAGGACCTTGGAAACTGTGCCAAGAGGCTTGGTGATACCAAGGAGCTTGACAAAAGGAAGTAAGAGGATTATACATTTGAAAGGAGGGTCTTTTGGAGGCTATTATGGGGTGGATGGTAAAGGCAAGATGAGACAAGAGGTGTCAAGACAGGAAGATGTTGCAATGGCCTAGACCAAAGATGATAAAGTACGATCTGAGAAAGAAGACTGTGAGGAGGGAGTTAGTGCACTGGAGGAATTATAAGACAGAATTGATAGGACTGTGTGGGCGTCCATGCAGGTATATAAGGGGATGGCAAGGAGTGGGAAGTACTTCTCAAATGCTGTTGTAACAGGGCTCCAGACCTTAGCACAACTGGCTCCATGATGGAAGTGCTATTCAGGCTGTAAAACTCAGCACATAGACAGTACCACCTGCCAAAATGAAAACAAAGACCTAATCCATCAAAACCCACACCATTTTAGGAAAGTCTCTAATGACTAACCTTGCTTTTTGGCTTCTTGCTTTCTGGCTAACTGTTCTTGTTATCTGAAGTATATCAAGCCAGTACATGCTTTTTGTGCTTAAAAGCTTGCCCTGGGAAAGGCTTAGGGCTACACTGGGATCCTGAATACTCAGTGTAGTTGCTCCACAGCTAATAAAGAGTCTCTATTGGCTTAAACCCATATCCAGTCTTCTCTGGTGGCTACCCCACAACACTGTACCCTTATATCCATTGTTTGATAGGACATGTTTATAGCTATGTATCTCTTTCTGAAGCTATTTTCTCAAGGATAAGCCATGATTTCTATAGACAGCAATTGCTTTTTTTTCTTTTTCCATTCCTGTCCCTGATCTCTGGAGTTAGCTTCTTTGTAAAAGCAAAGTCATGGGAGCCAGGCATGGTGGTCCACGCCTTTTAATCCCAGCACTCAGGCAGCAGAGGTAGGCAGATCTCTGTGAGCTCGAGGACAGCCTAGTCTACAAAGTGAGTCCAGGACAGCCAGGGCTTCCACCCAGGTGCTGAGCACAGCCTTTCTCTGGAATCTTGAAATCAGAACAAAGAATATGGCTTGCAGTACTTTGAAAGGACTTGAAACCGGGGTTGCTGTTGGCTATACCTCAAGTGGTTGTTTTCTGAGCAGATGAAAACCCAGGCTTATTGACTGAGAATAATAAAGTTTAGGTCTAGAGAGAAACAGATGGCAAAGTACAGTTCTGCCTTACCCTGAGGCTGGGATGATGCTGCCCTTGGGTCCCTTGTCGCTTTGGCTCTGGCTGTTATCACCCAACTCAAGGGAACACTAATAGCTTTAGCTACAGATAACATTTCAAAGCCCACACACCAGGGACTGCAATTGCTAGAAGTATTTATGTGTTCATGAAATTTACTCTCTAAATAGCTCCCTTGTTTATTGTTCCTGTTTGCATTTTAAAAGAGATTTTAAAATTGAGGTACAGCATACATAAAGATAATGTTCATTTAAAAAAAAAGACCCACTTGCAATTATCTTAAAATTACTATCCACACAAATATAAGACAAATGGATTTAGTCCTATGGAACATTTACTGGCATGAGTCCCTGGGGCTGTGGTAGTTAAATGGTGAATAAGACCTTATCTATCATCTGGAGTTTATAACTTACTGGGGATGTGGATGAGGGTGAGAGACACACAGGCAATGTAATCACCATTTGAAAAGTTCTAAGGCAAAAGCATTTCTTCAACAAGTGCTTACTTAGTGCCCACTCTGTGTCAGGCACTGTGAAGGGCACCAAGGGGCCAGTCTCGTGGACCTGAGGAGCAGACGGGGAGGGGGTACAGTAAAAGAGATGGGGCCACACTAGCACCAGTTAACTAACTTCACCCTGAGGGATTGGGGATGGAGGAGACAGCATCCAAACTGGGCTTAAGTTCTATGGATGGATAAGGTGGAAAGAGGGAGACTATACACTCAGCATTTGCTGAGGAATGGAGAGCGACTGGAGGATACGTGCGCAGAGTTGGAAGACTCAATGCTGGAGGTAGACTTTGAGTCTGGGAGGCAACAGTGGCAGTACATGGAACTGAAGGGCTCCTAAAACAGATTAAAAGGTCTTTTACTTTAATGGATTTTGTTTGTTTGTTTATTTGTTTGTTTTTGAGACAAGGTTTCTCTGTGTAGTCCTGGCTGGCCTGGAACTCACTCTGTATGTAACTCAGGCTGGTCTCAAACTCAGAGATCCACTTGCTTGTCTTCTGAATGCTGAGATTAAAGGTGTGCACCACCACTGCCTGACTTAGATTAAAATGTCCTAGGTGCCACAGGGTACAGAGAGAGTTCCTGTTTGCCATAGTTCCATGTACTTTCCCGTTTCCCAGTTTTCCCACCATTGTGGGAACTATGTGGGTAGTCTCATCAAGGAGCTATAACAGGCATCTCTCATATCGTTTCTGAGCTAGAGCATAAAAGAGCAAGTGTGGCCGGGCGGTGGTGGCGCACGCCTTTAATCCCAGCACTTGGGAGGCAGAGGCAGGCGGATCTTTGTGAGTTCGAGGCCAGCCTGGTCTACAAAGCAAGTCCAGGACAGCCAGAGATATTCAGAGAAACCCTGTCTCGAAAAAAAAAAAAAAAAAAAAAAGAGCAAGTGTGAATTGTACCTTTCTTGCCTTGCTCTAAAGACCAAAAAGGGTCCGAGTGTTAAACTTCAAGGTGGCAATGTTAGGTCTCAAACCCAGGACAAATGGCCAACTGAGGTGTCTTTTTAACATATCAAAGTGGACCTGGACACCAGGTTCTCCCAGCATCCCTCAGTCCCTACCTGTTACAGAGTATGACTGGCATAGTCTGCCCCCCACCCTAAACTTCTCCAGCCCAGGGGGTGGGCTGGGCTCCCTCCTCCCCCCCCAGCAGCCCTTCCCTATATAATCCAGCCATTTTGGTTACCCTGCCTTCTTTGGTCTACCCTTTACCCTCCTGGCCTCTTGGTCCTGGCTCTTCTCTTTCCTCTCTCCTCTCCTCACATGGCCTGGCTCAGGGTCATGTTCACTCTTGACTGTGCCAGATGTCCCCAACTCTGGCTATGTTCTCCCTTTTGTCTACAGTAAACCCTCTCCACCATCTATACCTAGGAGCAGTCTGTCCTTCCTTTTTATTTCTGTTTTTCATTCATCTGCTGTAGAAACCACAGGATTGGCATATATGAGTTCCCTTCCAAGGAACTCTGAATCTCTGAACCAAGTTGCTGATCTGACTGTTCTAAGGTATGGTATGTATAGATCATTTGTTTCTGCTGTCTCCTGTCATCCATCAAATTTTACCCAAATTCTAGAGTCTGCCTTCTTACCTGCTTCTTCCCTCAACCATTCCTCTCCTTGTATGTGCGTCTCTCCAGCTCCTAGAGCATTCTACACTCTCTCAAGGAACCCGCCTGGGCACCCTTCTTGTGTCTCTCACTCTGGCCTGCTACAATCATCTTAGTATCTCTGCTAAAGACACGGTTTCCCTTTTGCGCACCCCCCCCATCTCTCTCTCTGCTGGGTAAGTGTCACCCCAAGCTGCCTGCTTTGTCTACCATTACTACAAAAGATACCTACTACAAAAGATACACCCGTGTGCCAGAAAGCTCCTCTAACCCTCCTTGGGCCCCAGTCACGTGGGCAAGGATGCTTTTACTCTGTGATTTGGAGCATTTTTCCCTTTGACAACTTTCCCATTTCACTTGGAGACGCTGTGGATGGAAATTCTTGTCATTTTATCCACCTTAGCTCAGCTAGCTTTCCTTTCACTGCCCCTAGGAACTGCAGTCCCACTACAGTATCTCTCTGTGTCTGCCTGCAGATCCTCAGCCTTTGCTCTCAGCTCCCTCCTACACCTGAGCCTGTCTGGATCACTACTTTCTCTCTCTCAGTTCCTTCTTGGAGCTTATAGAAATTCTCTCTAGCAGAGTTTCATTTCTCCTCCTCGGACTACAAACAGCTTGGCCTCAAATAGATCAATGCCAAAAACTGACACACTCGATTTTCATATTCTCGAATATGGTGAAAACACTGGCCATTGCACAATCGATCCTCCAATCGATTCCCCAATCGATCCCCCAATCGATCCCCCAATAGATCCCCCAATCGGTCCCCCAATCGATCCCCCAATCTCTTATAGCTATACCTCCCCTGTTTCCCACTCTTAAAAATCTTTTATCTCAACACTTTCTGTGTGCTCTGCTCTCAAAAATCTCTTAAGACTATGCTGTAAACTGCATCTCAGGATTTGTAAATTCATTTAGTGCAGTTAAAAATTCTATAAAGCCGGGCGGTGGTGGCGCACGCCTTTAATCCCAGCACTTGGGAGGCAGAGGCAGGCGGATCTTTGTGAGTTCGAGGCCAGCCTGGTCTACAAAGTGAGTCCAGGACAGCCAGGGCTACACAGAGAAACCCTGTCTCGAAAAACCAAAAAAAAAAAAAAAATTCTATAAAGTCTGTAACAAGAATTCGGCTTTAAACCTATAACAAGTCTTACAATTTAAAATCTGTACATGGTTACCCATTCGACTCTTGTTTAGAATGTACTGTATATGTAACTTCAACTTTTGTTTCAAAATAGATCTACAAAATCAGATATTTTAAATAATGAGCACATGGTTGGAAGCCATCTTTACTAAGGTTAAAGGGTATATGCCATGTGACTTAATAATGACCACATATAATAAACCAATTAAGGCAATACCTATATAACTTTTCAGTCCTGCTGAGGCCTCTGCTTCTCCTTTTAGACTAAGAACACAATTCCAAAATATTTTAGATTGGTACGGATTTTTGTATGATGATAAAAATTTAAGGTTATAAAGATCTATTCAGGTTGACAAAAGCTGACTTAGAGATTCACATCTAACTACTTCTGTCTTTACTGTTTAACACTAGGCCTCTAAAAAGTTTTAGATAAGTAACAACATATGTTTGATAAACAAGATCTTTAAATGCCTAAGGTCTACTCAGGTTCATAGTAATATATGTCTAACCTCTTTGTCTTTGCTCATTTTGTTAAGCTTTAACTATTTTGACAAACAAAAGTCATGCAAAAAACTGTGATGTTTGTAAGGGTGCACTATAATAGTCTGGGACCAGAAGAGTTCTCAGACTCCCCATGGATCGTATTTATGGCTTGAAGTTTTATTTTGTTCCTAAAAGTAATTCAATTAAATCTGCAACTCAGAATTTTAAAGCTCAAACTTAACAGGGATAAAGCTGTAAAATCCTAGTCTTAAACAAGCTACCAACTTAAACTGTTAAAGATAATTAAGGCGTAAAACTTAACGTATTTTCAAGCTTAAACCTAAACTCAGGTAGGTATACTTAGTAGATAGATGGTCCTTGAACTCTTCAGTGATCTGATGAAATGGCATTTAAAATGTTTGATAAAAATGCTGCCCATAATAGACATGCCAGCTCCTATCAGGGACCCTAAGGTCTCCAAAGAAGACAGATGGGGCACAACGACTCCACCTGAATTATGGCAACACTAACAACTGGGCAAAACTGCCCCATGCTTTACCTGCTGCCAGGGCCATACACAAGCTGGGAACACTTTTAGGATGATTGCCTGACTCTGGATGATCAAAGTAAGGTTATTTTCCCTAGTCCCTTTTCCATAGGCAAATCTCTCAGACCTGGGCTGGCAGATGAAGCTGCTCTGTGTGGCAGATGAAGATTTAATGTTGTCTTATATGACCTACAACCACTTCTGCAATGAAGCCATGAAGACCCCAGGAGCCTCGGGCAACCGTGTAGGCAGTGGATAAGTTTCTATCATCTTGAATGACACCTAGGCATCAACATAGGCATTTGCTATAATTTATCTTTCTCGGCTTTCTGATGATATTGACTAATTGCAGCTTCAGCAGCAGCAAGCACCCAGCTCAAGGCTATACCTGTCTTTTCCTCATATGTAAAAATCAGGCCTCATGCCTTTTCTAGAGCTACTAGGTCTCCAGCTGAGAAAGACAGTTTACCTGGCCACCAGTAGGTGAACTCACAGACGTTTTTGACTCAAAATCATTTTTGGTTTTCCAGGCTTTCACTATGCCTCAAAGGCATAAATCTACTCCCTTTTCTACAATGTATTTCAGTACAGATTACAAACAGTGGTAATGCTAAGATATCTAAAGCTTTTTTAAAACTTTCTTTTCATTTTATTTTATGTGCATTGGTGTTTTGCCTGCATGTATTTCTGTGTAAATGTGTCAGATCCTCTGGAACTGGAGTTACTGACAGTTCTGAGCTGCCATGTGGGTGCTGGGAATTGAACCCCAGGTGCTCTGGAAGAGCAGCCAGTGCTCTTAGCCACTGAGTATTTCTCCAGCCCTTATCTAGAACTTTTTACCTCTTTGTAAACTTAAAAAAGAATCTTATAAGCTTCAGGGAATCAACCTCTCATGGGTCAAACAGACTCCAGATAAGTACTCCTAAGTTTCCCCACCTGCCTCTTTCTGAGGGAGGGATCTCTCTCTCTCCTCCTCCCTCTCCCCCCTCTCTGTTTCTCTATCTTTGTCTCTCTGTCTCTCTCTCTTCTGGTCTTGGCACTCCCCTCCCTTAACTACCAGTACTGTGGGCCTGAAAGTTTCAAATGTACAGCCTGGATAAAAACTTTCCCCTCAACACCATAATTTTACCTTCTGCTCATAGTCTGTCTGTTCTAGCAGATTTTCAGTCTACTAAAGTCTGTGAACTGCTCCAGTCAGGTGCTTCTGACAGAATTTCCAACCAGCCTGAGCCTCTGCATCCTAGATGGCTCTAGAGTGGCTAGCCCTGTGATCCAGCTCCAAGTGTTCCAACCTGGCCTGCACTTCCCTAGCTCCAGATGGTCCTGCAGAGCCTGGTCAGTAAGTGGAGACAGCCTGCATTCTTCTCTCTCTATTCCCAGCCTTGGCCAGCATTTCAGCTTTCTTGGGTCTCAACAGTAGTGCCCCAACGTCAGCAGGACGTAGTCATAGAAAAGATTGTGTTGTCCCTTACCATTTATTATCAACAAAAAGGCTGGAATGTTAGGTCTCAATCCTGGGACAACAGCTAAAGTAACTTGGTTACAGGGTATGGCTGGCATGCCCTGCCCCCCACTCTAAACTTCTCCAGCCCAGGAGCTGGGCTGTCTTTCACCCAGCTGTCCTTCCCTATATAATCCAGCCATTTGGGTTACCCTGCTTTCTTGGTCTACCTTTTACCTTCCTGGCCTCTTGGTCTGGGTCTCCTTTCTCCTCTCTGCTCACATGGCCTGGCTCAGGGTCATGTTCACTCTGGACTCTCCCACATGTCCCTGCCTCTGGCTATGCTCTCCCTCTTACCTACAATAAACTTTCTCCTCCACCATACTTAGGAGAAGTCACGTCCTTCCTTTTTATTCCTTTTTGCACTAGATATGTACCAATGGGCAAAAACTAAACTTTTGTTATATTAAGCCACTAAATCTCAAGAGTTTATTAGTTACTACAATATAACAGAGCTTGCCCAAAGACCCCTGGCTTTGTAATTTACTCCAGAGGCAGAAGCTGGCTTGACTTAGTTAGTTGAGGGCACTATAACAAAGACCGTATACATTGAGGCAAACAAACAACAAAAATTCATTTCTCCCAGTTCTGGTGAGACTACCCTCTGAGGTCAGGAGGCCAACACGACTGGGTCCTGAGGAGGTTCTCTTCAGGGTTGCAGAATGCTGAGTTCTCCCTGTACATTCATACGATGGACAGACAGACGGCTAGTTTTTGGTCTCTTTTTAGAGGGCTACTAATTCCATCTGTCAGGGCTCCATCCTCATAGTCAAAGGCCCCACTTCCAAGTACTATCACGTGGGGGTTAGAATTTCAATGGATGAGTTGTGTGAGTATTGTGTGACCCTTGATGGACATAAGCAGGTGACATTTTCAGACTGGCCAAGACATTCATCTAGTTTGCTTCCGCCCCCTGTAGCAGCACTGTCCCATCCTGGAGCGTTGGAGATTAAATTTATCTCCCACTTTGCCGCTACTGCCCTCACACGGAGCACAGGGCATCTGTTATCTTGTCACCATTTCACTGGGTCCAGGGCCTCACTTTCTTGCTATGGGTTTGGTCTGGGAGCATAAATAGGACAGTGACATCTAGAGTAGTATGTTGTTTATTGGGAAGGCCTGTCTCTACGGGGGCAGGCATTGGACAGGTGAGCTGACAGTGCTGGTGGCATGACATGACACTTGGGGACCCATAGAGAAGCAGGGTGTGCACATGCTTTTGATGAAGGCAACAGGAGGTTCTCTGTGGTCATGGGGCTGTGTCAGTGACTCAGGTCTAGCCTGCTTTTTTGCTGCTTAGACAGAGTCCCCCAAGGCCCTACTCTGAGACAGTCATTTGCCTCAGTTGACTTACTTCTTGCTAAACTGTCCCAGATCAGCTCTCAGGGCTGGCTGGGCATTGGTGTGACCCTACCTTCACTTCTCGGCCCCCTCTTTCTCTGACCTCCTCATGACCTCAAGAGAAAATTTTCTTTTTCAGCATCTTTTATTATTTCCTTCCATTTCTAGTTTTTCAGTTCTACTTAATAGGGACTCGATGACGTGTGATTTGAATGTGAAATGTCCTGTATAGGCTCCCATGTTTGAACCCTTGGTCCCCCACAGGTGCCACTTCTTTGGGAGGCTGTAGAACCTTTAGGAGGTGAATCTCACTACCAGAAAGAGGTCTCTAGGGATAGGCTGATATTTGCTTCTAGTACTAACTTGAGCTCTCCACATTCTGATCTTCCAAGATGTGAGAGGTGGCACCTACAAGGTCCTGGCACCATGACGGAGCTCCCTCAGCTTCCATGCCCCCCCCCCCACTACCAATGGGGACTGTTCCTTCTAAACTATAAGCCAGGGTAAACCAGTCCTAACCATTGCTCTGTAATGAGGTTTGTCACAAGAAGGAGGGAATCAATGAACACAGTCACTGACCTATTAAGTCAAGAGACAGATTGCTAGTTATTAAATCAGGAATCGGGAAAGGAAGGAGAGGAGAAAGATTTCTTCCTCTTTAAGAGTTGGTAGTTGCTTGACTTGTGAATTGTATCGTATGTGAGGGCAAGTTATCATGCTAGGTAGACAAAGAGGCAAAGAAATCAGCTAAGTTCCTGATGCTGAGGCAGTACCAGCCTTCCCAGCCTTCATGCACAGCAGCAGGCTCAGTCCTTCAATAACACAAGATGGCTTCTCTAGAGCCCCACAGTCTTACATACATACAGGGAACCATCTCAGTTCTGGTTTTCATTTATTGTTATTTAGGAGTAAGTTCCTCTCTTTCCTCTTTCCCCCCATTTCTTATTGGTCTAGATATCTTGGGTTCACCCTAGGGGAGGTAAAAAGTTACTTAAGAGCAGAACTAGCTTCAAACCTGAAGAGTCTACCCCTCACTTTTATGGTAGGTGTGTCACCTGTTCCTTTCCAGACTGGACCTTGGGCTTTGGCTTTCCAAATATGAATTCATCAGCCAGACCTTAGAGCACCATGCACGCACACATAGCAGTATTTGTGTCCACAACAGGTATTTATTATTATTATTATTATTATTATTATTATTATTATTATTTTGAATAAAGAATATATACACATAGCTTACATTTAAAAAGATATATATATATACATATATATATATATATATATATGAGAAAAAATCCTTTTGGGAGGAGGAATGATGGCTCAGTGGTTAAGAGTGAGCACTGTTCTTGCAGAGGACCCAAGTCTGAGTTCCAGCACCTACATAATTGCCTGTAACTCAGCTCCAAGGAATCTAGCACCCTCTTCTGGACTCTTCAGGGACCTGCACTCATGTGCACATTCCCACACACATACACATAATTAAAAAATAAAAATCTCTGCCCCCAGCTACCAGCCACTCAGTTCTCTCCCCAGAAGTGACCCATGATACCAGTTTCTCGTGTTCTTGCAACACAGCTTGTACAAGTACATACAAACACACAACTATTCCTTTCCTTTGTTATTTTTGACATGCACATTGGTATTCCATACACATTTTTTGCAACTATTTTTTTCACTTATTACTATAGTTGTTTTGTTTCTTTGTTTTTTTGTTTGCTGTTGGTTTTGGTTTTGTTTTTTCAAGATTGGGTTTCTCCACAGAACCTTGGCTGTCCTGTAACTCACTCTGTAGACCAGGCTGACCTGGAACTCAGAGATCCACTTGCTTTTGGCTCTTGAGTGCTGGGATCAAAGGTGTGCACCACTGAGATTGACTAGATAAATCTTGAGAATGCCCCTTAAACTACCCAAGAATATGTCCCTATTGTTTGTTTGCAATGCAACAGTATTCTAGTCTAGGCGTGCATCAAGCTTTATTTGTTAGACGTAAGGGTGATTTCTAATTTTTTGCTGCTCTGGCAGCATTTACATAACCTTGTCAATATACCTTTCAACACATATGAGTCTGTCTGTAGAAAGAAATCTTGGAGGTGGAATTGCTGGATCAAGAAAATGAAATAACTTTCTAACTGTTCTTTTTCTGGCTTGTACTGGTCTACATTGTCTGCAAGAAAATTTTTCCTGAAAGTGGTCTGTGTGGGGCTTTAGAAAAGTCCTTGCAAGACTCTCGGAAATAATTGGAGGACGGGATGGCACCTATAGGAGAGATGGTGCGCCCTAGATAAGAGGAGCTGGGGACAACCATTCTCTTTGAGGGCTGTGTTAGTTACTTTTCTGTTGTTGTGATAGAACACTATGACTAAGGCAATCTATAGAAGGACCAGTTTCTCTGGGCTTACAATTATTCAAGAGGGGTAAGAGTGTATCATGGTGGGGAGGAGGCATGGCAGCAAGTAGCAGGCCTGGTGGCAGGAGCAGAAAGCTGAGAGATCGCATCTCAGTTGGAAGTACAAAGCAATGGGAGCAAACTGGAAGTAGGGTAGAGCCATCTGCTCTCAAAGCTCAGGGTTGTACTTCCTCCCGCAAGGTCACACCTCCAAAACCTTCTGGAACCATGCCATCAAGTGAGCGTTCAAAGGCCTGAGCCCAGAGAGGGTACTCCTCATTCAAACTGCCACAGGGTCGAAGAGGCTTCATGGGTGGGAAGGTTTGCAGGGCAGCCTTAATATTGAGGGGTTCATGAAGCTGAAGCGGAGCACTCTGGGAAGTTTAATCTGAAGAGGGAAATCTTAATCTGAGGAAAAGAAAGACACTGTGCACAAGGATGGATTCCACAGAGTTACTTGTAAGAGTGAAGGAATAGGGAGTCTTTGGGTAATGACAGTAAGTAGTGAATAATGCTGGACCCTATGAGAAGGGACAATATACAACAGTAACCACACCGCTAGGAACAGCAATATTATTAACAGCTAACTATGTGTCAGGTGCTAGGTTAAATGTTGTACGTGGGGGGATGATGAGGTGCCTCAGCTGGTAAAAAGGCAACTTGCCAGCAAACCTGACACCCATGTACGATCCTGTGGGTGTATGTGGTAGAAGGGGAAATTGACTTTGGCCTCCACGTGTGCCCTAAGGCATGTGTACTCCCTAATCAACCAATCAATGTAATTTAAAAATTAAATAAACATTATACATGCTTAAAAAAAACCCATCATAGTCATACTGCATAAGACATTGTAATTTGCAGTTTTCAGATGAAAGAACTGAGGATCAAAGATGACAAGGAGTTTTTCAGAGCCAGTATTCTAGAAAGATGTGTGACCTCACAAGCTGGGATGAGTGACTAACCAATTCCCTCCAATCCCAGAACTGTCCCAATTCTGAGGCCTTGTTGGAGTGGAAGTGACGGCAGGTCAGAGGTAAAGGCTGAAGTGACCCATTCAGAGGAATATAAAGAGAACATGGAGCAGGGGGAAATGTGTTAAATAACGTAACAAGGAGGTAAAACAAAACAAAACAAAATTGTGTGTACAATTATCTAAATATAACGATCATAGCTATGTGAAAATAGAAGTATCTCTGGGAGTCCCGTCTACCCAACCAGAGCATTCCAGGGCAGCTCTGTGTTTAACGATTGTGGTCGGTGACAGTCTTTCTCCCCCTAAAACATAATATTTTTATTTATTTATTTATTTATTTATTTGGTTTTTTTTTTTTTCGAGACAGGGTTTCTCTGTATATCTCTGGCTGTCCTGGACTCACTTTGTAGACCAGGCTGGCCTCGAACTCACAGATATCCACCTGCCTCTGCCTCCCGAGTGCTGGGATTAAAGGCGTGCACCACCACATCCGGCCTAAAACATAATATTTTTGTCGATTATTTGGGAGTATCACATAATGCACCCCAGTCACATTCACCTCTCAGTCTTCCCAGATCCACCCCTTCACCTTTGTGGCCTCCCTCCCCCCGGAAAAGAAAAGAAAAAGAGAAGAAATATATATATACCAAGTGAGTACCAATTTGTGTTGCCCATATACTCACTAGAGCATGGTCGAACTCCCAGTGGCCTGCCTGCTTCTTAAAGACACCTGAGTTCTTCTCCACCCTCGCCCCACCAGAAACCATCAACTGTGGAGACTTCAGGGTCCCTATCACAATTTTTTAAGAGTTCTCCTCAATGGCTTCCTGTCTAGACTGTTTCTTTTTTGGCAGGGCAGGGGGAAGGTTGTCACAGAAATCTTCTTTGCCTCTCATTCTCAACTGTGAGTGTGCAGTGGTCCATAGTACTGCAAAAATAGCTTCCTTGCCCTTTACAGTCAATGGGAACATGGACCACAGACATTCACAAGGCCCTCAGTGGTGACACAGACGTCAACATGGCCTCCTGGGACAGCACAGACCATGGACTTCAAGAGTGCTCTGAGCTGCAGCACGAACCACAGCCGCCCTCCTGGCCCTCAGTGGTAACACAGATGTCAAGATGGCCTCTTGCCGGTGACAGCTAATATAATACACCTTGAAGGAGTCAGAGGAAGCCTCCTAGGAGGCTTCCCCACAGAAAGCCTCCTAAGGAGGGTTCCCCTGTGAAACCGAAAAAGGAGCTAAATTGTCATACAATGTTATTAAAGTCTCCATACCTTACAAGAATAAGTTTGTTTCCTTAACCTAATGTATCCTGCAAACCATGTTTTTCAACCTGTTCTGAACTTGTAACCCTGTGATGGATGCCCACTCCTTTGTCTGGCTAAGCTCCTGAACACCTTCAATGACTCCCCCTTCCACATGATATGTTCTTACTCCCCAGGCAGTCTTGAGCCCTGAGTCCCCAACTCCAGGGTTTTAACAGTCAATGATCTCAACAGCTGTTTTCTTTCTTTCTTTCTTTCTTTTTTTGGTTTTTCGAGACAGGGTTTCTCTGTGTAGACAGACCTGGCTGTCTTGGACTCACTCTGTAGACCAGGCTGGCCTTGAACTCGCAGAGATCCGCCTGCCTCTGCCTCCCAAGTGCTGGGATTAAAGGCATGCGCCACCACGCCCAGCTTCAACAGCTGTTTTCTATCAACCCTAACCCTTCCCCATAAAAGGGACCTCAAAAACCAGTGAAGGGTGAAACCCCCACTTAGGGGAGGCAGTTGTATGGCCAGTCTCTTGTGCACTTCTAAATACAGCTTGCTTTAATCAGACAGTCTTGGAAATGTTTTTTTTCCTCAGGTGTAGCAGGCCCTCCCTTTAAGAGAAAGCCTCATAAGAGGTCCCCCAAGAAAGATAAGAACAAATCCCATGGGAGGCATGTTATGGGGTGAGTAGTACCGACAAAGAGAAGTGGGTTTAGGGGATTTTCAATAAACTGCAGGGGGTGGGGGAGGGACTAGCAAGTGATACAGCAGATACTGCATGTACAGAGTTCAAGCAGGAAGGGGACTAGGAAGGCTGGAGAGATAAAGGGGCCAGATCACCTGTGGTCACCCTACCAGGCAGGGGATCTGGGGATAGGCCTGTCTGGACAGTGATAATTGCAGTGTCTACCAACCCCACCCACTTCCGGCTCTGAGCATGTGGAGTTCCTGCAGTCACTCATGAGTCCCTATAAGGCCAAATCATGCCACCAGCTGTATTTTATGCCATGATTAGGCTGTCGCTTTAAAAGGCAAGTCACAGAGGCTGGTGGGGAGGTGGCTCTGTGGTTAAGAACACTGCTGCTCTTCTAGAGAACCCAGGTTTGATTCCCAGCACCTACATGGTGGTTCACAACTGTCTGTGAAAGACCCCAGCTTATGCCTCTCTGTAAAATGTCACTGTTTGCCTAAGATAAGCTT
>CAJQZJ010031887.1:4032068-4065631 GCA_907164525.1 Lophiomys imhausi | reverse complement strand
TGTCACTGTTTGCCTAAGATAAGCTTATGCCTCTCTGTAAAATGTCATTGTATTGTTGCCTGAGATAAGGGACCTTCCACACTGGGCGAGGCCGGTGAGAACAGGATATCTATGGTTAAACATCTGCTAACTGACTCACCGGCCCCAGGAACTGGGCGGATATCTATGGTTAAACATCTGCTAACTGACCCACCGGCCCCAGGAACTGGGGAAACCAAAAAAAAAAAAAAAATGTGTGTTATAGCCTTGTGGAATGCCGAGTTTGTCCTTAGCCTGAACCCACGGCCTCATTTAAACCAACCAATGAAAACCCTGTAACTATGCTTCTGCTTCTGTAAGCCCGCTTCTTGCCACCCCAACCCTATATAATCAACCCCCCGTCCTAGCCCGGCACGCTCAGTCACCCGAAGGCTGTAGCGTCCGCAGGCGCCTGTGTAAACAATAAAGTTGCCTCTTGCACTTGCATCCGGTGGTCTCGGTCTCTGTCCTTGGACGCTGGGCCCCAGGGGCGGTGTCCCCGTTTCAGGGGTCTTTCATCTGTAACTCCTGTTCCAGGGGGATCCAATGCTCTCTTCTGACCTCTGTAGGCATCAAGCAAGCATGTAGGCAAAACACTCATATATATAACATAATAAAATAATAATAAACAGACCCAGATGGTGGTGGCGCACGCCTTTAATCTCAGCACTTGGGAGACAGAGGCAGGCAGATTTCTGTAAGTTCAAGGCCAGCCTGGTCTACAAAGTGAGTCCAGGTCAGCTAAGGCTACATGGAGAGACCCTGTCTCAGGGAAAAAAAAAAAAAAAAAAGGCGTGTGCTACCACACTAGCCACTTAGCAGGAAAAGCAAAGCTTTTCTGATCTTGGTGATCAGAGTTGAAGATTCTTAATTCTTGATTTTCATTTGCAAATAATAATAATGATGGTGATGATGATGAAAGAGTTACATCACCACCATACAGATCAGGTGTTGGGTCAGGTAGCCCAGAGTGATTTCCATAAAGGTGAGTAACTTTTTTTTGTTTGTTTTGTTTTTTTCGAGACAGGGTTTCTCTGTGTATCCTTGGCTATCCTAAACTCACTTTGTAGACCAGGCTGGCCTTGAACTCACAGAGATCCACCTGCTTCTGCTTCCGGAGTGCTGGGATTAAAGGTGTGCGCCGCCACCGCCTGGCAAGGTTAGTAACTTAAAGGTTGGCTTTAGTGGGTCTGTCTGTCTGTCCTTCCGGCAGGAAGCTAGTGCTTGCTAATGGTGCATAGCCAGGAGCTGGGGCAGGTGAGTCTGGGGCCAGGAGCCAGGAGTGAGCTCTCTGAGTAGTTCCTTCCAGAGTCTCAGCTTGGAGATACGATGGGGTGAGCATTTCTTAGAGAAGTGAGAGTCTTGTCCCAGTTCACCAGAAAGGAAGAGAGGCAGGACAGCTGGCTCAGCAAGGTTATTTGGACTCCAGCAAAATGTTGTTTTCTGTTGAAGAGTGCTGTGGGAGTCGAAGGAAAAGAAGAAAATCAAGAAGGAGAAGCAAAAAAAAAAAAAGAAAGAAAAGAAAATGAAAAGAGAAAAGTAGAAGAAAGCCGCTAAGGATGAGAGAAGAGGAGGAGAGAGATCAACTTCTGTTTGTCTTTTTTAACAATGGCTCTCTGTGTAGCCTAGGCTGGCCTCAAACTAGTAAGCTTCCTGCCTCAGCTTCCCTAATTGTATGAGATTTTCCTATTTATTTATCTGTTTGTTTGGGTGTATATACGTCTTGGGGGTGTGCATGTGCACATGTGTGTGTATATAGAAACCAGAAGTCAACCTACGGTGTCTTGTTCAATCACTCTCAACACACACATGCAAACACACACACACAGACACACATGAATACATGCACATGAAGGGAATGAAAATTATTAAGAGACCCCCTAAGTCAGCAGTAGAGCCAGGCCAGCTGCCAGGTCCCAGGAACTTAGCTGACAATAAAAAGGGTGAAACCAAGAATGAAGGTCAATTGGGCCACGGGCCCCCAGGGTTTCAGGAACTGGCTGACCACAAAGTAGATAACAAAACAAGATTAGATTCATTCCTGAGAAAAACAGATGTAGGATGTTTCCCGCTGACTAACTAATGGGCTGGTACATTCCACCTGTATTTCGCCTCCCCCTTGGGTTGTGGTAAACAATGGGCTGGGCTGGTACTTCCCACCTGTAATTTCCCCCCACCCCCTTAAAATACTCTACTCTCCCCCAAATCAGGATCGTGGCTCCTACCCCTGCGTGGGATACGGGTGGCGCCCTCAGTGCACTGAGCCCCCTTTCCCCCTTTTCCCCCCCTTCCCCCTGAAATAAACCTCTTGCGATTGCATCAAGATGGTCTCTTGCGAGTTTTGGGGCAGCCGTGATATCCTGAGCGTCGGGTGAGGAACTTCCCTCCCCAGGGTCTTTCACACACAAACACATTTATTTGTTTGTTTGAGACAGGATCTCACTACCGTTACCCTGGCTAGCCTGGAATTTGCTATGTAGACCAGGCTGAACTTGAACTCACAGAGATCCACCTTCCTCTGCCTCCTGAGAACTCAAGTTAAAGGTGTGTACCATCCAGTCTGGCTCCACCTTATTTTTTAGTGCAGGGTCTCTCTAAATCTGCAGCCTACCTTTCTGGACAGCAAGCCCCAGGAAGGATCCTCTTGTCCCCTCCCCAGTCCTGGAGTTACCAGCACACATATGCTGGAGTGGAGCTTCTGTGGAGTGCTTACAGGGCAAGAACTTTACCAACTGTCCTCAGCCTAAGACCATCACTGACTGAACCCTCAACCCCACCAGCTACCCTACTGGTTTTTTTTTGTTCAAAGTTTTTTGTTTTGTTTTGTTTTGAAATCCCAAAGAAGGTAATGTATTGCCAGCTTGCCTGTGTTTCAACACTAAGACACATGGCCACATCTGAAAAGCCCATTGTTCTGTATGCTGAGAATATAAGTCTGTCCATGGTACAGTCCTGTATACAAAGCACCGCCCCTCCTCCCACTGGTGACCTGCACAGACAGCCTAATGCCTTCTGGTATGCTGCGCCCGGAAGAGTAGGGCTGGCCTTTCACAAACAGCTGGCCTGATTCATCTAAAACAAAGGCAGCTCTTCCTGCTAATCCCGGGCAGGCATGGGCTGTGAGGCCAGCAGGGCCCCTGTGCAGTGAGAATCTCAGGCTGTCTCCCTGTTGCATGCTGTCTCTCTCTCTCTCTCTCTCTCTGTCTCTCTCCCACCTCTGTTTTAGTTACTTTTCTATTGCCATGACAAAACTCCATGACCAAGGAAACTTATTTAAGGAAGAGTTTATTATATGGTTTCAGAGGATGGTATATATATATATATGCCTTTGGCATACTGAACCGCCAAATGTCCTTTGCCCACATTCCAGAACCAGGTTCCTCCCTGTCTTCAATGACTCATTGCCAATGGCCCTGTCATTACTAATGGTCAATGTGACACCCATTTTCCGTATGCACCTGCTCCATACCTGCTATAAATAGCCCGCCATCACAACCTGATCTGCCATTGTCTCCATGTCTGCTCAGAGGCAGCCATTTTGCATCTCCCCTCCCCAATAAATTTCTTGTGTGAGATTTCTTCTCTGGTGTGATTTTTGTGGCATTCCTTGGCCCAGGGTCTCCAAGAAACTCTTTTGCCATAAAACCTTTTCAATATGACCATCATGGTGAGAAGCATGGCAGCAGGTGGACAAGCATGGCACTGGAACAGTAGCTAAGAGCTCATTTCCTGAGACAACAACCATGAGCAAGAGAGAGATAATGCAGAATGGTTTAGATTTTGGCACACCTCCTCCAACAAGGCCACACCTCCTAATCCTTCCCAAACAGTTCCACCAACTGGGGACCAAGTATTCAAAGTATCTGGGCCTACTGGGGCCACTCTCATTCAGACCATAACACCTCCTTCCCTCCTGGGCTGAGGAGGAAATCTGGGTTCTATCCCAACTTGGGCATTTCCCAGGCATGCATCAGAAGAGATACCAACTTGCTGTTGAGCCTCAGTTTCTACATCTAGGAAGTGGGAGTGGAGTCTTGCCAATCTGAAGGATCTGTTGTTAGGTTTGGAGGCCATAACACCTAGAACAGGCACCCATGAGCATGTTTTCTGCCTGATTCTTGTAAGCCAGAAGCAGTTTGCCATCTGGCTTGGTCTATAACTCAATCCATGCACTCAGCATGCTGCAGAAGCTGGCATTAAAGCTCACTCACTTTTAGCACCTCCAAGTTTTTACCTAGGGGTTTCCCATGATGATTAAGACCTTCTGTGCTCCAGGTGTTGGCATGACTAATTTAACTTCCCCAAAGCTTTTTAGGATGAACAGAACTTATTGGAGGGGGCATTGAAGGGATTTCTATGAACTGCTTTTTCATCCCCTTCAAGACAGGGTCTCACTATGTAGCTGTGTCTAACTTCACTTGCTCTGCAGCCAGCTTGGCCTCTAACATACAGTGACTGGCCTGCCTCTGCCTCCTGGTGCAGGAATTAAAGGCACATGCCACCACTCCCTGATTTACTTTTTGTTTTTGGCAGTTTTTGTGGTTTTATTTAAACACAAATAAAACTCAAGTAATCCATCTACCCATTTTCTTCACTGTGTAGCCTGGTGTTGGGACTGGTGACTCTGATGGCCAGTTGTGCTGCTCTTTCTGGGTGTTTTTTCAGTTCTTAGAGGAAACAGTGTGAGCAAAGTCAGCACAGTAAGATTTGTTGCACATCAGCTTCACTTCTAGCTTGTTGATATTGTTACTTTTTATGTTTAAAGCATTCTTTATATTGTATTTGAAAATATCGCTACTCTAAATACCATTGGTCTTAGTTAGGGTTTTATTGCCGTGAAGAGACACCGTGATCAAAGCAACCCCTATAAAGGAAAACTCTTCATTTGGGGCTGGCTTACAGTTCTAGAGATTTAGTTCATTATCATCATGGTGGGAAACATGGTGGCATGCAGGCAGACATGGTTCTGGAGGAGTTAAGAGTTCTACATCTTGATCCACAGGCAGCAGAAGGAGACTGTGTTGCTGGATGTGGCTTGATCATATATGAGACCTCAAAGCCTGCCTTCACAGTGACACACTTCCTCTAACAGGGCCACACCTCCTAATAGTGCCAATCCCTATGGGCCTAAGTGGGCCAATTACACTCAAACTACCACACTCTCCATGCAAAGAAATAGTAAAGGAGAAGGATGTAGCTAAACACTGGAATGCAGCACTTATACAGCCTGGGATTCAATTCCCAGCACCACACAGACAAACCCCCAAAAGAAACTGGGTGTGATGCTGTGTGTCTTTAGTCCCAGTACTTGAGAGGTGGAGGCAGAGACAGGAAGATCTCTGAGTTTGAGGCTAGCCTGGTCTACAGGGTGAGTTCTGGGATAGCCAGGGCTACACAGAGAAACTCTGTCTTAAAAAACCCAGAGACGGGGGGAAAAACTCAAAAGTCATTGTCTGAAGGGGGCAAAGAGGGAGTTAACATCGTGCTGTAAGACTAAGTGAGATAATTCTTTTTAAAATTATTTATTTTACATTAAATTCTGTGCACAAGAAAGCAAGAGCCAAGGGCTGGAGAGATGGCTCAGAGGTTAAGAGCACTGTCTATTCTTCCAGAGGTCCTGAGTTCAATTCTCAGCAACCACATGGTGGCTCATAACTATCCAAAATGAAATCTGGCCTGTGGGCATACCTGCAGACAGAACACTGTATACATAATAAATAAATATTAAAAAAAAAGAAGAAAGCAAGAGCCTGCAGAGGACTGAAGAAGGCATTAGGGTGAGCTGGAGTTACAAGCAGTTTTGAACCACCAATGGTGGGTGCTGGGAACAGAACATGGGTTCTTTTCAAGTGCAGCATAGCCACTGAGCTCTCTCCAGCTTCTAGACAAAATAATTCTTGATACTGTATAGGAGCATCAAGACACAGAAAGGACCTTGATCCTCAACTGCCTTTCACTTTGGCTGCAGAAAAGATTTGAGGTAGAGACAGATCTGGGTTCAAATCCCCTTTCGTGGCTCTCCTAGCTTACTAACTTGAGATACTGAAGTTAACAAGGCTTAATGGAAGTAATAAGTGGCAGTTATAATTATGCTTTTCATTGTCATTATTATTGTGAATGTCACCGTCATAAGGCCTGCTGTGTGCAGCTGGGAGCAGCAGTGGCAGGTTCCTCAGAGTGAAAGAATATCTGGTAGTTTGGATCTTTCCTTGATAATGTGCCTTGAGAGGCTGGGGGTTTGGGAAGTCCCCTGCTGTGGGGCGGGGCGGGGCATAGGCAGTGCCCTGCAGGTTTTAGAAGGCAGGGTCTCAGGAACACAAGGGCTGGAAGCCCTGACTTAAGGTTTTTTCTGATTCCTGTAGAGATTTCTACCTTGGCTGATTTCTAGCTACCTGTGCGATATCAGGGAAAGTAAAGTTGGAAAGGGACATGAACTAGCGCCCAACTACATGTCACATTTTTGCTATATGGGAAAATAGCTGAAATGACCTTAAAAGTCTACTCTTTAATTTGGGAATCATGTTTTGGGAATGAATTACCACTGTGATTTATTTAATTATAAATTCACATGTATTGTTATTTATATAAATTGTTCTTAAATTGGCTTTAAAACATTCCAAGAGATTTACTAATCAACTCTTGTAGCTGGCTCTAGCCATCCCTGAAGGGAGGAAGACTCCTCTCCTCCCTCCAGCTCTGTCTTGTTTTATCCTCCACACATCTAAGCTTTTGCCAAAGAGCTGGTCCCCTTTCTCAGGTCCATTGTTGCTCCTCCATCCTTCCAAAGATGCCTTGCCTCTGCCTTCTGCCTGGTCAAGCTGTCTTTCTCTATAAGAATTCCATCATTTTTTAATTAACAAAGAATTTCTTTTTGGGACAGCATCTCATGGAGCCCAGGCTGGCTGGAGACTCACTGTATAGTCGAGGACAGCCTTGAATACTGGGTCCTCATGTCCTCTATCTCCTACGTGCCAGGACTACAGGCATATAACACCATGCCTGCTTCCTGAAGTCCTGAGGGATGAGCACAGGGCTTGTACCTGTGAGGCAAACATTTTATCAGCTAGGCTACAGTTCCTCATCTCCCCACCCTTGGACCTGCATCCAGGCGTCCACAGATGAGGGTGGGAGAAGCCAGGTTTCTGTAGTGTGAACCTGCTACTCTGGCTGGAGTATGTGGGATGTGGTGCAACTATGGGTTCCCAGTGAAAGAGACGTCTGCGGGTAGAAGGGGGCAAGCTTGAGAAGGAAGCAGGCACTTCCAATTGTCTATGCATAACCCACATCCTCATTCTGAGCGTGGGGAGGTCTTCCATCGAATAGAATACATCAAGATTCTTTCTTCTATCTGCAGGTGGGGATCCAGAACAAACACACCTGACTGATGCTGAACTTCAAGGACTCCAGACTAGAAAGGGGATGGGACATTGTGCTGGCTAGTCTCATGTCAACTTGACAAAAACTAGAGTTATCGGAAAGGAGGGAACCTCAATTCAGAAAATACCTTCATAAGATCCAGCTGTAATTAATTAGTGATTGATGGGGGAGGGCCCAGCCCATTGTGGGTGGTGCCATCCCTGTGCAGGTGGTCCTGGGTTTTATAAGAAAACAGGCTAAATGAGCCAAGAGGAAGCAAATCAGTAAGCAGCACCCCTCCATGGCTTCTGCCTCCAGATTCCTGCCCTGAGTTCCTGTCCTAACTTCCTTAAATGATGAACAGTACTGTTCCGTCCCCAACCTACTTTTTGGTCATGGAGTTTTGTTGCAGCAATTCGAATCGCAGACTAAGACATTTTTGCTGAAGGGATTTCTAGAACAGCTTCAAAGCAGACTTGACCTGAAAGGGCAGCTTAGGATGTCCCGCGAGCATCTGAACACCAGGAAGCAAAGGACCAGAAACGTGCTTGGCTCTCTATCAGTTATCATCCTATCTTTATCCTTATAGTTAGTTTTAGTAATTTCAGATGGCAGCTCTGTGCACTCCAGGCACTGAGTGGTCCCTGTGCTCTCTTGAACCTCAATTCCCACTTCTCTAACATGAGAACTTCAGCAAGTGTTCTCTAGTGTTTCTTCTATCCCAACATGATACTCCACAGCTCAAGGGAGACACGGGTTTAAGGTTGGCCTCCCTTCATCTGGAAGACACTGTTGGGTTTGGAAATTATATGTTAGATAAATCTAAAGTGCACACATGTCTGGGCTCAGAGTCAGAGTGGAGAGCCAAGCAGCTTGTGGTTTTGACTTCAGCCCACTGGAACGGCTAGCCTCTGGAAAAATCAGAGTAGCTGAGAAGGGTGTGAGCTTCCCTACATGTGAGCACTCTAGTTTCTAGAGAAAGTGGAACTGGGCAGTGCTTACCAAGCCAGAAAAAATGGCAGAGTGTGACATAGGACATTGGACAAATGAGCCAGGGACAAACATACAGGACCAAGCTCAGAGAGCTACCCAACCCTTTCTGTGGCTTGGTCATCTCATCTGAAAAATGTACATCACGATGCCTACCTTGGGAGACAGGAAATGGAGGATGAAAGCTGGTAACTCGGGAAACACTTGTGGTGTACAAAGAGGAGTAGGGAGGAAGGATCAGCCTGGGATTCCCCAGGCCTTGTGTGACTTTCCTGGCTACTTACCAATGACAGGCCAAACTAGGAAGCAAATTCCCAGGTCTTGCTACTGAAATGCCAGCCTTGGCACCTAGTAATTATGGAGTCCTGGTACACTGCACCTGTGTTAGAGCTTTACGCTGGTGAACATGAGCTACTGTCAGCGCTCAGCCTGGAATGGACATCTGTCAGTCATTTGGTGCAGTCCCCTGTGTGACATGTGAATTCTTACCATTGTAAATGTTCCCAGAAAGATACACATGGCATGTATTCACTTATAACTAGATTTTAGACATATACAGGATAATGATCCTACAACCCACAAACCCAAAGGAATAGGAACCAAGGATAACTATCCTCTGAGGAATTCCACTCAGCTGCATAACAAAGCAAAGGCTGAGACCCACAGTCAAACATTAGGTGTAGCTCTGGGAGTCCTACTTAAGAGAGAGGGAGGAGGAATAAAGAGACCCAGAGGGATCAAGATCAACAAATGAAGATCAACAGAACCAACCAATCTAGGCCCCTAGAGGCTTACAGAAACTGAAACACTAACCAAAAAAAAAAAAAAAAAGAAAGCTTAGACTAGACCTAGACCCCCCCCCCATAGAAACATAGATGTTAGACAACTTGGTCGTCATACAGATCCCTTAGCATCTGGGGAGGAGGCAGTCTCAGTGATGGACTCTGTTGCCTGTTAGTGGGACACTTTACCCTAGCTGGGCTGCCATGTCGGGCTCCAGAGCAAGAGGAAGCTCTTAGCCCTCATGTGACTGACCAACTGAGGGGGTTGATATGTGGGGGCCCTACACTAGAGAAGAAGAGTAGATGGGAGAGGGAGTAGAGGACGGGAGGGTGGGACCGGGAGGGGAGGAGGGAGGGGGCCGCGATGGAGATGTATAAAAAATTCTCTGCTTTTCAAATAATGTCTGGCCCAATGGGCAGAAGTCCCATCTTACACTGTAAGAGAGCGCCCTCACAGTTGGTCTTTCTGGCCAATACCCCAGGGAAGATTTGCCTGTACTCTACTGTCAACCTCGGTTTATGAGGGATTCACCGTGTTTCCCATCTTGCTAAGCATCTTTCCTCTCATTTGCCAAGTGGCTACCCTGAGGCTTAGATGTGTTAAGTTCATTGTCCAGAGTCCCTGGGCTGAACATGTCAGGAGTTCCAGTCCAGGCTTCCTGACTCTAACATCTAGCTACTGCTCATATTTTAGGAGGAGCTGCCTTGACACTTCTTTGTTACTTCTGGGCTAGAAAAAATTCTTCATTCTCTTCAGTAGGGCAAGCTGCACGCCTCTTCTAGCGGGGAGCTATTTCACAGCCTGAGGGAGGGCTTTGCCTCTGAAGGCCCTCTCTGGGATGTTTTAGCTTTGCATAGCAGGCTACCCACGCCCAGTACACTCTTGGTCCCCAACTTAGCCCTGGTGAAACCCTGAGTCTCTTCCCCACTCAGGCCCCTTCAGATCTGCCCTCCGTGCTCAGTTTCCTCCTATGGATCGCAGAGAGTTTGATTGACACCTTCCTCGGGACAGAGGGAGCAGCTGCACACTGGATGAATGCTAGCCTGGAGCCAGAGTCTGCATCCTCCCAACTGCACTCCTTCCTGCAGTCTGCCCCGCCTCGAGGGCGGCCCCGGTGCGCGCCCTGCCCACCCGGCCGCTCGCGCAGCGCACCCCGCCCCAACGCCAGCAACCAGCTGAGCACACAGCTGGACCGAGCCGCCGCCGCCGCCCGCGCCACTCCAGCAGGTAGGGAGGCGGGCACCCCCGGGTCCCAGCCTTTTGGGGTCGTGGTCCAAGCGGGCTAAATTTCCTCTCCCTCCCGTGCCTCTCTGAGGTCGGATGAGTCTGGAGCTCGGTCCACGCGCGGGCATCGCGGGAGAAGGACGGCCTCGCTCCCTTTGCCTCTTTTCTAGGGGGCCTTGGAGTGTGGCTGGGGACTAGGGGCGAAGAGGAGCGGTCCACACCGCCACGCCTAGATCCGCTGTACTGCAGGCACCCGACCTCACCTTGATCCCCCTCCGCGACTGTGGGGCCCTGGGCCCGAGTCAAAGTTGCTTTGGGGGTGTCTGACCCCGCATGCAGGTCACTGTCCACGCATGGTTTGAACAGAGGCTGGGTGAGGTCTCCGCGCAGCTGAGCTTACACTCCTCGGCAATACCTTCCTCCTTCGGGGCCCAAAACTGTTAGAAAGTTCTTCCTTGTACGTGCCTGACATCTTCATCGCTGTTACCTGAAGGCGTTAGCCGTTTCGTTCCCGCCTTGCAGTGTTGTGTCCCCTTCCGATCTGGAGAAGAAACTTCTGACTGAACGTGGACTCCTTTCGGGGTGATTAGAACCTTGTCTCTGGGCCTCCATCACTTTTCAGGCTCGCCCTTCCCCGACTTTATTATAGCAACTTCTCCATGGTCGGACTCGTGGGCTTGATGGGCCTACAGGGAAGTCCCAGCCTTGGGAGATCCGGGAGCTGGGGTGTGGGTAAGCAGGAGATCCTACTGTAGGTTCTCCTCAGCGCAGACACCTAACTCTTTATTCCGTCCTTATACTCTCCACAGAGCAGAGAGGAGTCTTTCAAAAGACCCAGGCGTCCTTCCTGGCGTTCCTGGGGGTAGCCTTTGTGGAAGGTGTAACCTATGGCGTTGTTTGACCTCTGGGACTTCTGGAAGACTCAACCTGTTTGTCCAGCCGAGCCGAGGGCTGGGGAAGGAGCTATTCTAAGAAGCAGGGAAGTTTGTGCAAAGGCACTGAGGATTTCTGAGCCTTCTACATGGCTAGAGTGGAGGAGGGGACAAGGCTGGAGTGCTGGAATGGGGACCCTAAGTGAAGACAGAACTTAGTAAACTAAAGGCTTAGGCTTTACTCCACAGGCAGTAAGATGCTGGGAAAGGTTTATGACCAGTGAGGTGACCAAAAACTCTGGCCTGGGCACCAGGGCCTCTGAGCCACTTAGTACTGACCTCTCTCTCTGTGCGGTTGCACCCCAGTTCTGTGTGACCCAAAGGGCCCCAAGTCACACAGAGAGGCAGTGGCAGGGCATGGACCCATCTCCAGCCTACTCTGTGACTCTCCTCTGGGACCTTAGACTCTTGGGTATTGGTACAGGGAAGGCCAGAGGACCCCATCCTGCCCCAAACAGTTGGGGATGGGGTTGGTATTCCTTGGGGGATTTTAAAGGAAGGAGGAAGAAGGATGCGAACAGGGGACCAGTGGCTTCCAGCTTCTTCCAGACTCTTTTCCTTTCTTGGGCCTCCCTATTTATAAATGCCAGGGAAATCATAAACAGCCAAGGGAGTTTGGTTTGGCACTTGTGTAAATTACACAGCAGCAAAGGTTTCCGTGAGAGCCAAGGGAGGGAATTTACTCCAGAATTTTCCATAGTCTTTTTATTAGGGACTCACAGAGCCGGGGGAAGCAGGGGGGCTTGACTGTCAATCTGTTGTTTCCTTCCCTCCTTCTCTGATGTGGCATTCTTTGGATTGTGCTCTGGCTTCTGACCACTGTTGAGCCCAGGAGCCCCAAGGAGAGCTCTCTATACTCCCCATCTTGACATATCTAGACCATACTGAGTTACTTCAGCCTTGTAAGAGGGGGTGATTAATCGTGTCTGGGTAAGCCAGGGCTTGGAAATGAGTAGTACTTTGCCAGGAGCCGAGGGCTGGGGAAAGAGCTATTCTGAGAAGCAGGGAAGTTTGTGCAAAGGCACTGAGGATTTCTGAGCCTTCTGCATGGCTAAAATGGAGGAGGGGACAAGGCTGGAGTGTTGGAATGGGGACCCTAAGTGAAGACAGCTGAGTAAACTAAAGGCTTAGGCTTTACTCCACAGGCAGTAAGATGCTGAAAAAAGGTTTATGACCAGTGAGGTGACCAAAAACTCTCATTGACCCAATGGCTGATGTGGGGGTTAATGGGGAACGACTGTGTTAGAGGCAGGGAGGCCCTGAGGAAGTGGTCTTGTGATCAGCAGGTAAATCCAACCCAGAGCAATGCCTGCTGGGATGAACCTGGAAGGTGTAAATTTGATCTGAAAACAGATGGGGTACAGCTACAAGGTAGATTCTGTTATTGTCATTTTGTCAGTGTTGCTGTTTTTCTCTTTAAAAAAATAGTTTAAAAAGAGAAGATTATTGCTATAAGTTCAAAACAAGATAGCCACACAGGCTCCTTTGTCTTGATTGTCCCACTGTGAACAGTGGTCTGTGCAAGGAGGCAGACTGTTACAGCAAGAACTGTGCAGGGGAGGGAGGACTTGGTGCTTCGTAGTCATCTGGAGCCAGTGGGTCCTTCCTCCTAAATCCATGTGGGCCCTTTGTCTCTTAAATGGCCTGCTTTCTGGCCATACAGATGGTATCATTCTGACCTGTAGCGCTTTGCTGAGACACTGACCTTTGGTTTTCTTCAAGAAGACTCTTCTGGCCTGCACCCACAACTTTTGAATATTTGCTGACCAGAAATGATAGGTTAGAGGAGAGATAATGTAAGAGAAATTACAGGCGCTAGCTTAAGCATGGGGTTGTAAAGAACTCTTAGTTCTTTTTATATGCCCCTGTGTGGTGTATGAACATGCATGCATACATGTCTGCATGTGTTCATGCGTGTGTGCACGTGCATGCATCCATGGGTACATTTGTAGAGGCCAGAGGTCAATTTCAGGTATCTCCTGTCATTTTTCACCTTATTTTTTATTAAACTTTATATTTATTGGTAGTGTGTTATTACTGGGTGTGTGATGTAGTGTGAGTGGGAATGCTGGGTGCACACATGGAGGTCTGAGAACAACTTCATAGTTGAGTCAGTCTCCCTTCCACCTTTACATGGGTCCTGGGGACCAAACTCGGGTTATCAGGCATGTGCAGGAAGTGCTCACTCTGCTCAGCCACATCATTGACCCCTCTATTTTATTTTTTGAGACAGACTCTCTCAGTGAACCTGATACTTAACAATTCAGCTAGGCTGACTGGCCAGTGAGCTTCAGGGATCCATGGATCTCTCTTCCCTCCACCCTCAGCACTGAAATTACAGATATGCCCCTGAGCCCCTGCTTTTATATGTGTGCTGGAAATTTGGTGTGCACAGCTCAGGAAGACTGGAGGGCCTCAGGGATATTTATAAACACATATGTTCTTTACCATCAACAGGTTCCCAGAGTGTGGCTCAGTCTCCCATCTATTTTAGGAAATTAAGGCTCCTGGAGGCTGGCAATGTCTTCTGTTAGCTGGGCGCCCAGCCAGAACTGGTCCTTACTTTCTACTATTTGGCAAATTCTTAGACATCCCAAAAAGCTCTGAAAAGTGAGTCTCCCTGGTACCTCCTAAGACAATGTGGGCTGAAGCAGAGAAAATCGAGTCTCAGGAGTTATGTGTGGTGGTGGGGGTGGGGGTGGTGAGCAATGTTTAGGCAGCTGAGGGATATTAAGTAAAAATATCTCCTTCCCTTCAGCTGAATGAACGTGTGTCATATTTCAGCCTGATGTGGTTTGTGAAGTCGGAGACCACAGGCAGGCTTAGTTCCTGTTACCTCTGGCTTCCCCTCCCCCTCTCCTTTGAGATATCTCTACTTGCTCTTGCCCTGCCTGGGACCACATGGGCAATTGCAGGGTGGGAAGAGAAAAACAGTGGGTGCAGTGGGTGAGGCCAGGCAGCAAAAGGTCTGGGTTGGGGTCCTGTCTGTGCCACTGACAAAACATGCAGGTTTGGCTCCTGCATGTTTTCTTTTTAATGGACCCCAGTGCCCATTGCACGCCACAGGGTGGGCAGCACAGTGTGGCATGCAACACAGTGTCAGGCTTGCCTAGCTCGATGGCTTCCGGGCCAGAGTGCGTTGCACTCAGCATACCAACACCAACGCAGTACCTGCATGCAGAGGAGTGCAGGTGAGCCAGAGGCAGTCAGATGCGGAACTTCTGTGGCTCCATTAGAATTTGAGCAGAACCAATTGCTCCATTTTGCAGACGGAAGTTAAGAGTGAGGTTTTACTCACAAACAATTAAAACGGTGGACTCTAGGCTTCTGTGTGCTCGCCTTCAGCTTTCATTGTTTTGTTTGCTTTTTAAATAGTCTTATGGAATGAGTAAATATTGACTCTATTTTACAGATAAGCAAACTGAGGCTCCTCCTAAAGGAGTGAAGTGGCTTAACCTTCCCACGTAACCCGCTTTTCAGATGAGGAAACTGAGGCCTGGAACACTGAGTCTCTTTGCCCAGAGGTCCCTTCGCAGCTCTTCTACGTTGTAGTTAGTGCTTCTCATCATCAGTTTTGCAAGGTGACTAGGCACCTCTTGTGCTCAGTGCTTCATTTAAGGAGTGAAAGCTGGGTCTCGCTGTACTACCCTGGCTGGCCTAGAACTCGCCCTGTAAACCAGGCTGGCCCTGAACTTACAGAGACCTGCCTTCCTCTGCTCCCAAGTACTGGGATTAAAAGTGTGCCCACCATGTCTGATCAATTTTCGGTTTTGCTATTTGTTTTTGTTTGTTTGTTTTTGTTGGTTGTAAAGTCTCCCTCTAACCGGCTTTTCAAGAGAAGAATCCAGAAAGGGTTTGAGCCATGGAGCCTGGTGGGGAACTCTTGAGAGGGGGGCCAGGCCAGTGGGAGTGAACTCCTTTATTTTGTTCAGTTGGCTAAGCAGAGGGTGGCTTGTTACTTTCCAACCTCAACAGATCTATCATTTGGGTCACATAGGTATCAAGCAAAGGATATATATGTTCCTTGTAAGTCAACTCCAGGGCAGGGCTCTTGATTTCTCTGCCACAGAGGCTGTGGCTGGGCAGGACTCAGTAAATACTAGTTAAGTTTGTAGAGTGGCTTAGTGGCATGGGTGGCAGATAGGCTTCATCCCTTCCTTCCTCATGGTAACAAAAAAGCTTGTGATAGAAAAGTTGGAAAATAAATTTTTAAAGGATTAAAAAAAAACAAACAAACACCCCAAAGAACTATGCATACCTGCCATCTAGATGACCACTCCTAACATTTAGGTGTGTTTTCTTCCTTCCTGGCATTTTCTTTCTTAAAAAAGATTTATTTCACCAGGCGTGGTGGTGCATGCCTTTAATCCCAGCACTTGGGAGGCAGAGGCAGGTGGATCTCTGTGAGTTTGAGGCCAGCCTGCTCTACAAAGCGAGCTCAGGACAGCCAGGGCTCTGTTATACAGAACTGTTACACAGAGAAACCCTATCTTGGAAAAGAAAAGAAAAGAAAAGCCCAAACAAACAAATAAAAAAGATTTATTTTATGTATGCAAGTGTGTCTGTGTGTGGGTTTGTGTACATTAGTGCAAAGTGGGTGCAGAGGCTGGGACATCTGATCTCCTGGAGATGGAGTGACAGGCAGTTGTGAGCGGCCTGCCATGGTGCTGTGAACTGATCTCAGGTCTTCTGGAAGGGAACATCTCTCCAGGCTCCTGTCCGTCTCCTGTCCACTCCCTGTCTGCCTCCTCTCCGGTCTCTTCCTGACATTTTCAACACCACATGATAGTCATACAGTATGTAGAATTTTCTGTTCCTTTTGTTTTTTCTCAGTATTCTAACATAACTATTTTCTCACTAAAGATTCTTTAAACTTAATTTTTAAAAGTGTTCTCAGGTTTACTCTACCTAAAAGTAGGTAAGTGCGTGTTCATTCTATATAGTCTCCTTTACTCTTATGGGCCAGAAGATTAAAATGACAGAATAATATATTTGATTTAATTTATTTCTTTTTAAGTTATTCTTTTTCTTTTCTTTCCTGGTGCTAGGTATCAACTCAGGGCTTCGTACATGCTAGACAACCTCTCTACCCAACTCCCAGCCCTACTTGTATAAATTATAAAAGTGACATGTGCTGACTTGATTTTCATCACTATTATTTTACCCTTGGTACCTGCTGTATTTAACGATAATTGAACATCACACACTTAGCCTGTTCATAAACATACCATGCTGAACACCCTAGTGAGTAATTTTTCAATACATTCTTTTAAAAATTTTTATTGACATTAATTTATTTGTGTGTGTGTGTGTGTGTGTGTGTGTGTGTGTGTGTGTGTGTGTAATAGTACACATCCAAGGCAGGGATGCAGAGGGCAGATGACAACTTTGTGGAGTATGTTCTCTCCACTGTGGGGGTTTTCAGGCTTGACAGCAAATGCTTCCACCCACTGAGCCACCTCTTGCCTCTGAGTTCTTTCTTCCTTATTGCAAATAGAGCTCTTGGCTCAGCTGTGATACATTTTATAGCTTTTGCTACATTTTGCCAAATTTGTTATTCAGAAAGAATAACAGTGGTTCCTGTTCCTACCAGCATTGGTAGGGAAATGATGTACTTAAAAGAGCGCTGTAGCTGCCTATCAAAAGTCTAGCTGTTCTGTGGAAGGTCTAGGGACCATCCTCCTAAAACAGCAGACTTCAACTCATTCTCGCTGCAAATCTTACTATTTTTTTTCAAGACAGGGTTACTCTGTACAGCCCTGACTGTGTTGGTCTCGCTTTGTGGACCAGGCTAGCCTTGAACTCATAGAGATCTGACTGCCCCTACCTCCCGAATGCTGGGATTAAAAGCATGTGCCACCACGCTGGCCTCTCAGCAAATCTTTTTGCACCTTCCAGAATCAAAAAAGGTAGGGTTGAGATTCTAGGCTGAAGAGCAGCGGGAACTTGGTTCTCTTTGCACTTGTAGGTCAGTCCTGAGCGGATCGCCTCTCTGGGTTTTGGTTTCCTGAAGTTTAGGTAAAGTTAGGATTTCAACACCAGCTTCCTATATTTTCGTCAGTTTATTTTTAAGATGAGGTTTCTGATAGCCCAGGCTGGCTAGTCACTGTGTCATTGAGGATAACCTGAACTCCTACCTCCATATCCCATATGCTAGGATTACAGTTATGCACCATTGTGGCTAGGTGAGTGCAGTCCTGAGCACTGAGCCCAGAGCTTTTGTGCATGCTAGACAAGCATTCTGCCTACTCAGCCCCAGCCCTTTCCTAGGGTTTTGAGGAGTGCTTTGCCAGGGTAGACCATTCAGACTCTGGGAATTGCTGTTTACTCATCTGGTTTAAAACACGCTGGAGAAGAGGAGAAGGTTGAGGGCCATTTTTTTTTTTTTTTTTTTTTTGGTTTTTTGAGACAGGGTTTCTCTGGATAACAGCTCTGGCTGTCCTGGACTTGCTTTGTAGACCAGGCTGGCCTTGAACTCACAGAGATCCGCCTGCCTCTGCCTCCCGAGTGCTGGGATTAAAGGCGTGCGCCACCACCGCCCGGCTTTGTTTTGGGTTTTTATGGTCACGTGTTCTTGGCTTCTCAAGCTTCAGGTCAGGAAGTGGAAGCCAGTTGAACAATTCATTTTCTTGGGCCAGCCCAGGCCCTGTGCCCTTTGTGCTCTCCCAGGGTAATTTCTCTACAAAGCATGAGACCACTTTATTCTAGAACATTCCTTTAGATGTTGGGAACTGCCTGCCTGCCTCTTTAAATGGTCTTTAAAAAGAAAAAAAAAACTTGTAGAATTCATGGTTGCATAAAATTCCATTTTCATTGTTGTAAATGGTATTTTAGATGCAGCAGGGCTGCATTTGGGAGGTTTTTAGAAATGTTGAATCTCAAGGCTCTGCCATTAGTTTGGCCGTATTTAGCAACTAAGAAAACAAGATGCTAGTTAAGTTAGCATTTCAGATAAAGAATGAATAATTATTTAGTATTACTATCTTCCCTGCAACATTTGGGGCATACTTACAAAGAAACATCAGTGCATATCTGCAGTTCAAATTTAAATGGTCATGTAGTGTTTTATCCATCAATCCTGCCTCCTTTGGCGCTGCCACATCTATTCTGCACTCCTACCAGAGGCTCATGGGATATTCTCACACGATTTCAAGCGTGTGGGAAACATTGTGTTGTCAAACCAAGCTGAATCCTTTTTGTAATGACTGCATGTGCAAAACAGAGTGTGGTATTCGTAAGGGGACTGATAATTCCCACATCACTCATTTGTATACATGCGCATGTTCCTCTAATGTGTTTTCATTCTACAGAGAATTGTGGGACTTATTATACCACCTCTAGGCCTGCCCCTGCCTCCAAAAGGTCCCCGGCACTACAAGAAAAATAACATAATCTATAGAGAGATGGAAAAATTAATTTATTCAGGGTTTTGTCCAAAAGTGTGGTGAGTGGGAGAGTTTCCTGCTAGCTTGTGGCAGAGTGGCAACTTGTAGAGGAAAAAAAGAAACAAAAGCCAGGAAATATATATACATAATAGCAGAGTGTTTCTCTTGGCATCAGGGCTCCTGTGGGTGGCTGGTCTTAATTCCCCACATGGAATTTTCCTAGAAGAATCCCAGTTCCCAGGCGCCTGTCACACCGCATTGCTATCTACTGAAGGCAGAGGTTCCTGGCTCTCATTAGAAGACCTGGCAGCTCTGGAGGGCTCAGTTTCCTCGCCAGTCTAAGCATCTCCGCTAGTGCCCACACCAAGCTCCTCTCTGCCTCCACGCTTGGGACGGTAGCACCAACCTTCAGGTCCCTAACCCTGAGACTCTGTGTGTGTGGGGACTCTGCAGAGGATGCCACTCTTGGCTGTCTTCTCACTTGACAAGTTTCCAGATCCAGCCCGTATAGATGACCAGCTGCTTCATGCTACCTCTTCATTGCCCAGGGGTTCCCAACCTCGTGAGAGTGAGTGTCTCAGACACCCTCCTAGGGCCTGAGTACCATCGCTTATATTTCAAAAGTCCACGTCTTAATCAAAATGATCTCAGTTACTGTTTAACCCAAGGCCCTGGGAAGATTGTGAACTTGGCCATGGACATACCCCTAGCTCATCTTGGCTGCCGAGCTCGGGTTAGTCATTTGCCCACCTGGCTGACCTGGTTCTGTAACTCAGCATCTTTGTGAAACGAGAGTGTTGCCTTCCCTTCTCCTCCCAAGTCTGCTTCCCTACATGGAATCTCAAGATCAAGGTCTGTCCATTGTGCCTCCTGGAGTGGAGTGCTTTCTGAGTTTCCTGGAGATCTGAGAGCAGAGAGGTGACATTGTGGCACCAGGGAAGATGCAGACACACTTCTTTCAGCAATACTGAAAGTAGACAGAAATGCTGTTTTGAAGAGCCTCCCAGGCTTACCACATCTACAGGTCACCCAGGGATTCTGTGAGAAGGCAGCTCTGCTGGTTCCTTAGGGTTGGGTTGGGGCCTGGAATCTGCATTCTGATGAACTCCCAGCTGGTGCTGATGTGGCTGGTTCGAGGGTCACACTGAATTGTAAGTTTTTTTTTTTTTTTTTTTTTGGTTTTTCGAGACAGGGTTTCTCTGTGTAGCCCTGGCTGTCCTGGACTCAATTTGTAGACCAGGCTGGCCTCGAACTCGCAAAGATTCGCCTGCCTCTGCCTCCCAAGTGCTGGGATTAAAGGCGTGCGCCACCACTGCCCGGCTGAATTGTAAGTTTTTAAACTGAGGACTGTGTAGGGTGCTTACCTAGCATGTGTGAAGGCCTGAGTTAGATCCTGGCAATGCTAAAGCGGGTGTGTGGTGCACACCTGTGTAACGTGGGCGTGTGGTACACACCTGTGTAAAGTGGGTATGTGGTGCACACCTGTGTAAAGTGGGTGTGGTGGTTCACACCTGTGTAAAGTGGGTGTGATGGTGCACACCTGTGTAAAGTGGGCCAGAAGATTAAAATTCCAGATCACCTTTAGCAATGTGTTGAATTCAAGGCTAAGCTGGGATAAATGGGAGTCTGTCTTAAAGGAAAAAAAGAGGACAGATAATCAATTGATAGTCAATTTAGAATGAATATTTAAAGTTAAGTCTATCGATAAGACAGCCAGTCTAGATCCAAGTACTTTTCTTGTCTTCTTCAGAGCTGGGTGTAGAACTCAGAACCTTGTGCATGCTGGGCAAGCACTCCACCCATGAGCTGCCCCAACATCTCAGCCTTGAGATTCCTTCTACCCTTGCGATCTGCTTTTCTCTTCTCATCCAACTCTGGGTCAGACTTTATTCCATTGTTTCTAGAATGTGAGCAGTTGTTGAAATAGCTTTCTATTAAGTTTTGGAGAAGTAGGGCCCTTCAATAGGAGAGAGTGACTCAGTGGAAAGCCATCTGAAGGGAGAGAAAGCAGCTGAAGGGCCAGCAATGTGGCTTTGATAAACATCTCCTCCAGAAGGTGATAAACATGTTCTCAGTAAATATGTGAAAGGCTAACTGTTGCCTGAGGGGCCTCAATCTGTTTTTGTTTGGCCCTCAGCTAAGAATGCTTTTTAAAAACCAATAAATACATAAATAAATCAGAAAGAAGAAAGGAAGGAAAGGAAAAACAACAATAAAAAAGCAAAGGAGAAGCCAGACATGGTGGCGCATGTCTTTAATCCCAGCATTCAGGGAGGCAGAGGCAGATGGATCTCTCTGAGTTTGAGGTCAGCCTGGTCTAACCCTAACCCTGAGTCTGGGACAGCCAGGGCTGTTACACAGAGAAACCCTGTCTCAAAGAAACCAAACTAAACCAAAAAAACCCAAAGAATATATAAGAGACAAGCAGTGGCCTGCTGTGGCTCAGATCCCCTACCCCGTGGCCCTCTGCAGAAGTTTGCAGTAATCCTGAGCAGCCAGACCTTCAGGTATTTCTCTAAATGAACGGGAGGCCTAGCCTTAGATAGCTTGGTATTAAGTACAAGCTAGACCCAAGAGAGGCAGTCTGACTTGGCGGGGACTGCCTCAACATCTTAGCTGTGACTTGATGGATGGCGCCTTACTTCCCCTCTCTGAGCCTGGGGTCTTGCTTTACGAGATGAGCGAAGTGGTTTCTGTCTGGCAGACTTACTGTATTGCCTGCAGAGTCTGATATGTAGTAGATGTACAGAACTGTTGTTACTGGAGGTGGCCATTTGAATCCTTGTGGCGTGACTGGACATCAAGTCCAAAAGTCCTCCTGATGACCCGGGAGGGTCTTGTAGGATGAGAAGAACCACTGTTATAGCCTCCACCACCCACAGGGCGAATGCTCCTTCTTGGCAGCCTAGACCTGGACCTATGATGATGAGGTCCCCTAGTGGCATGCATACTGACTGTCAGTGAGCTCCCTGCACCGAGGCCAGCCTTTCCTCGGTGGACAGCCTGATTCACTCTCTCCTCTGCCCGAGCTCTGAGGTAGTATTCAGCAGGCAGATTCAGAACCCGGACCCCCCTACCCCGACCCCAAGTGGGGCTGACTGGGAGGGCTGCAACAGAAACCTCTCTTTCTTGCTCTATTGGGAATGTGCGGGTGAAGACCTAGCTAGTAGCATCATCGTTCGCAGATCTTGTTTTTGGAGTTGCTACAGCCTTAAGGTTCCAGAAAGGGAAACCCACAAACTTAAGACCTAGCTAGGGCTCATTGTCAACCCAGCCTGGTGTGAAACCCGGTGTCACAATCTCGGGGAGAGTGGAGCATTTTCCTTGCCCATAGATGGCAGCATCTGTATGGTGAACAGGCCGCGTGGGAGTGTGCCTGTGAGCACTGTGGCTTGTTATGCATGTATGCAAGCACAGTGCTCACTGGCATCTTCCTTTGTAGTATCTGGGGCTGCAGTGGGCCAGGGTCTGGGATAGCATGAACAGATCTCAGTCTGTTGGGAGAGACCAATACACAAATGGGCTGCTGCAGTTTAGTGTGGCGGAGGACCTAGGGGCTGGGGCGGGGAGGGATTCAAGAAAACAGTGCAGACAAGGATTGGACGGAGAACACAAGGGACCGAACACACTTGTGTCTGGCTGGAGTCTGGCAGGTACAGATGGAAGATGGCAATGGATGAGAGCTGGGGTTCAAGGGGTTGGCCATGAGAGACCCCAAAGAGTAGACATTGGCAGGTTGGCAAAGGATCCTCCTACACTTCGTCTGGGGGCTGTGTGGAGCCCCAGCAGAGCCAGAGCAACTCAGGGGCGTGGGCCGGGCCAGCTCTGAGGAGGCTGCACTGTGAGCGAGTCAGAGACGGACTGTCTCCAACTGAGAGGTGATGGTGGGGGTGGAGAGTGGAGGCAGCCTTCTTAGCAGTTCCCCACAGAGAGCTGACTGGGACTTTCGAGTAGTGATGTATAGGAATGAAGTTCCAGGTTGTCTCTGGAGGGCAGGGGCTAGAGGGCTCGGCTGTGCAACCCACCATTGGTCTGGGGCTAGGATAGGATGGTTCTAGGAAATAGATGGTGCCCTTCATCTACCGTGCATTGGATATGGTGTTTGCCACAGCCTCTCAGTGAAGCAGTTACTCCAAGGAGCTCATCATGGCCTGGCAACCTGAGGCCCATCCTTAACCAGCCCTGCCCTCCAGCAGCAGATGTGGGCAGTGCTGGCAGGAAGTGAGTGGCTCCTTGCTAGAGATTTGCAAGTAGGAGGGATCTGCCCACGCGACCTCAGACACTGACACTGAGATTCCTGGGCCCTTTTCCAGGTACCACCAACTCCTCTTTTCCGGTGCTTCAGCTGCTGTCATAGTGTCTCCTTGTGGAGTGGCTCTGTTCTCCTTGCCCAGCCCTGTAAGGTAGGTAGAACAACACAGAGCTACTGTCCACCCAGTGTCCAGGGGAATCTAGACGATTCCAGAGTGGAAGTGGGTGAATGACCATTGTGGATTTAAAGGTTTTCCCCCTTGTGGCCAGTACTGTTTATTCATCACCTCATCTGCTCCTCACCAAAGGGAAAGCAGAGGAGGGTAGCCCTAAGGGCAAGGGATGAGGCAGGCCTAGTGCCCACATGCCTGTTCCCACCTTGGCTGTGCTTGCTGTGTTCTCAAGCCTTCTGGGACTCTTCTGCGGTGAGCTACCTTCCCCATGAGGAGGAGAGGCAGGGAGTCTCCCCACTGGTTGTGGAGAGGTGAGATAAGTTCCCCTGCTTGTTGACCTTAGGAGGCACCTGAGGAGCATGACTCAGAGGAGGGTGGATGAGTCACCTGGCTGGGTAGGTGGGTTTATCAGATTCCAGGTGAGCTTGCCGTGCACAGGGAGTGCAGAGCACTGGGCTACAAGCCAGGAGGCAGATTCTTTTGCAAGTGGGTCCACTCTTAAGGCGGTACCTCTCTCATCTGACAAGGATGTAGTAGGGGTCAGGTGAACTGTGGATGCCAAAGGCACTTGTAAGCTGGATGGAAAACCAGGAGGGTCCCGATGAGAGCCTTTCAACCCTGAGCAGAAGAGAATTTCTAATTGTAGGAAGAGAAAGGAAAGCACCCTTCAGCCCACGGTGCCCCTGCTGATTGCCAGAAGTGGCAGGAAGTGGGTGTCTGCATTACCCCGCCCTCCCTCCGTTGCACCTAGCATCTGGGCAGTGACAGGGCTGACCACGACTCTGTTCCTCTTGAAGTCTAGACCAAAGGGCCACTGATGGTCATCAACACCCTTAGTCCTTGGAGCCAGGGCTTCCTAGAATGTTCTCTAGGCCCAAACAGAGGCCTGGCCCCGCCCCAGCTGCCATGGAGAGACCACTTCTGGCTTCTGGGGTGCTGCTTTGCTCCAGAAGGGGAGCTGCCTCAAAGAGATCTTATCAGCAAGGAGTGTCCCTTTCTGTGTATGCTTTTGCTAGCCATGGCACAAGGCTCTTGCATTCTGCCTGCCTGCCCAACTTCTGCAAACACCACAAGGCCACCGTCAGATGTCCTTGGGCCCAGCTGAGAATGAGTCTGCCATTCTCCTTGCCACCCCTCCTTCCTCTACCCTGAACCCACCCCACGCTTACCTCCATAAACCTGGTGTAACTAGGTGCCCCATTGTCCTCCTGTCAGATCCTCAGATATCCTTGTCCCAAGTCTCTGGCACATTGTGTCCTTCTTCTTCATCTAGAATATTCTCTTCCTTGCTGCTAGGAGGCTGTATTGTCTGTCTCCTGAGCTGCCCCACCCCACCCTTTCTGACTATGCACAGGGCTTTGTTTTTCTGACTTAAATGTTCACTGGATCCTGGAATCCATTCTCTTGAAGAATAAGGTGACAGGTATTTCAGCTCTGAACTGGGTACTAGGGAATGAACAAAGAGTAAACCCTTTCCATACCTCCTGGGTCTTGTGTAGATAGTTATTTCTGCCACGGATTCCTTTTTTCTTCACTTGAGGAGGATGTGATGGTTTAAGGGAGCAGGTGGGAGGGAGGCACTTCTCTGGACAGGGAAGAGAGGCCTGAGTGCAGGATGGCAGGGTGAGCTAGGAAGGCAGGGCATCCGTCTTGGGAGATGGGGAATGTTCAGACAGGGGACAAGGCCATGCTGCCCTTGACTATGAGTTTTACTCCAGGCTACTGGGAACTGTAGGGAGTTTCCTAGTGGAAGACTTGGAGAACTTCATTAGTGGAACCATCACACACACACACACACAGTGACCCTGCTTGGTGTTGCTGTTGGGTTTCAGACCTGGACAAGCAGACAAGCAACTGAGGTACATATTTAACATATCAAAGTAGGCCTCACTTCTCTCCAGGTTCTTCCAGTGTACTCAGTCCCTCTGTTCCAGGGCATGGCTGGCATACCCCCCTCTACCCTGAACTTTGCAGCTGAGGGCCTGGGCTTCCCCTCCTGCAGAAGCTCTTTCCTAAATAATCTAGACACTTTGGCCTCCCTCTCCCCCTTTCTCTCTACATCTCTCTCTGCATGCACACACTCTTTCCCTCTTTCTGTTTTTCTCTTCCCCCTCCTCTCTGTCTCCCTCCCCATGGTGACTTCCCTGGCCTCTATCCATGGGGCTACCCCCAATAAACCTGCATATACTCTAATTTGGCTTGAACTAGCTCATTACACCAGCAGAGAATGCTTATCAGTTGCTTTAGGGTTTTCCTCACTGAAGTTCCCTGATGCTTTCTCATGCGAGGGGAAATGTGCACTTTCCCAGGATTCTCTCAGCTCTTTGTCCCCCCCCCCCCCCCCCCCCCCAATCTTTCCCAGTCAACCCTTGCTGACTTCTGTACTGGAAAGGGAGGTGAACTGTACCATCTAGCAAGAGGAGAGTCACTCTAATCCCCAAGGGAGACAATGGTGGCTGAATCCCAGAGTGCATTTGATGCCCTCCAAGACACCCAGGGAGCCTGTCAGTTTTTCCTGCCCATGAGATGAGCACTGGGCTGAGACAGGGAGTTGGGAGTTCCAGGCAAGAGGATTATGTGGAAAGGGCTGGTCACTCTATGTGCCTGAGGACTAATGAGTCATAGGTGGAGGCTGAGGTGGGAGTGGCAGGAAGTGACAGAGCTGTCCAGAGAGACCTTAAAAGTTAAACTTCAGCTTTCTGGGTCACTGGGAAACATAGATGGCTGTTGAGGAAAGGAATGACTTGATTGATGGGACTGCAGAGCAGTCAATTGGTGGCAGGCAAAAAGGAGGGCGGGTCAGAGAGAGCAATGCTGAAAGCTGGTAGGAGAGAATGTGTGTTACCAGTGAAGTCCTGCCACTTCCCTTCACTGTATACACACACACACACACACACACACACACACACACACACACACACACACACACACGGAGGAATAGCTTGCCACTGCCTCTCTGTTTCTTGCCCTTGCTGGGTTCTGTCCCACTGTCTGGCTAGGGTGATTTGAGTCAGATCACTATAGCTTTGGACTCTGGGAATGAGAGAGTGTGAGCCAGTGTCAGACCTGAACGTGCCCCAGTCCCTCTCAGCTTCGTTTTCTGCATCCATGAAGTAGGGCTTGGATGGTGATTGACAGTGAACTGAGAAGCAAGGTCTATGTACGTTCGTGTGCATGGAATGACATGTTTTACCAATGGTCAGGCAAGGCCCTGCCCAGGTCACAAGATGTCCCGTGGGGAATCCTCTTTGGCCATAAGTCTGCAATCTGAACCAGAAACAAGATGTTCCCAGAAGTGCTCACAGAGGCCACTAGGAGGACTTGGGGGTGGGGCATTGGAAATGCCCTTAGCATTGGTTTCTGGCCCAAGGCCAGGAGTGGGGCGCTGGTTAGAACTTGTTTGACTCTTCATCCTGGGCATTCAGCGCTCAGGATGGCTAGGATCTCAAACATAGCAACAACAGGGGCAATGGATGTAGCTCAGATAATAAGAATGCCTGCCTAATGTGGGCTTAACCCTGGGATTGGTTCCCAGCACTGAAATAATGATACAAAGAATGATAAAATACAGCTTCCAAGCTGATTGGGACAGGGCACAATAAAATAGGTATGTGAGACATAGAGGGTGTCACAGGCAGACCAAGAGCATCCTGGCTGGGAGGGCCCAAGGGCACACAGACAACCTCCCTAGTTCACATTTTTGGAAACTGAGTCCCAGGCAGAAGCAATGGAAATAAGTAATGAGCCAAGGCCCAGGGCTAGTATCCTCTTGAGGCTCTTAGTTCAAATCCGCTGCCTTCAAGGACAGTGAACAATGGCTTCCTGAAGAAGTTTTGGTTAACTGTGTGGGGGAGAAGAGACATTTCCAGGGCTGTTTGTTCTTTGATACCCGTGGAGTCAGGCCTGGCATATCTATTTCAGGCCCAGCCACAGGGTCCTATTCATAGGCCTGTGTGATTAGCCTGGCTTATGTGAAGGTTCTCATCCTTCTACCCTGCCTAGCCATGGCTGAGGAAAAGGCCCTTGCGTGAATGGCGAATGGCGTGAATGGCGAGAAACAGTGGATTGAGGGAGCTCTTGGAAGCCTGCTCAGCTGGGGCCACCGTTTAACTACCAGTTAGGCTTGCTGCCCGTCCTGATGCTCTCTTCTGGTCCACAAGGGTACTGCATGCACATAGTGCAGAGATATATGCAGGCAAGACACCTAGAAACATACGAGTAAATAAATCCTTAAAAAAAAGGTAAGAATAAAAAAGATGTATCTGTTTTTATTTTATGTGTTTTGCCTGCAAATCTTCAGCACTGTATGCATGCCTGGTGCAGAAGAGACCCCAAGAGGGCATTACATCCCCTGCAACTGGAGTTACAGATGGGTGTGAGCTGCCATTTAATGCTGGGAACTGAACCCAGGTCCTCTGCAAGAGCAGCCTGTGTTCTAAACCACTGAGTCATCTCTCCAGCCCGTGTAGGTGTTTTTGAAGGGGGAGAGTAATAGGCTTCAGAAATCAAGTAGCCCTGGGTTTAAACCCTGCTCTGCATTTCCTAACTGTGCAATGTCAGCGGAAGCTCTCAGAGCCCCAGTTTTCCCATCTACAAAATTGGATGATGACGCCTGTAAGTTTAGTGAGGATTCAGAAAAATGATGCTCATGAAGGTCATGTCGTGGGGCCAAGAAGATGGCTTAGAAGGTAAAGTGCTGGCCCCACATACTTGTTGGGTCCCCAGCATCTGCATAACCACAAGGAAGGGAAGGAGAGGGAGGAGAGGAGAGGGGAGAAGAGGAGAGGGAAGGAGAGAGGAGGGGAGGGAAAGCAGAGACAAGAAGATCCCCCAAGGCTTGCTGTCCAAGCCAAGGTTCTCCTTGAACCTTCTTAACCTTGATGTCTAGCCTCTACATGCATGAGCACACACATCATCACGCTCGCATGCTCACACATACACACACAGGCACACACATGCATGAACACATGAGTACACGCACGCACACACAGAGTTCTCGTCATGATGCTTTCTGCATGTGCTTCTGTGTACGGTAGGTTTTAATTTGCCAGCGAGGAGACTGAGTATCCTTGTATAATGCACTGCACAAGTCAGTGGCCAAGGGCAGTCAAGTCTGGGCAGCCCTGGCTTCCCACACCACCCTGAGTTTTCTCTCTCCCCCTCCCAGCCCTCTGGGCCTATCCTGTTCCCAAGATGAGAAGAGTTTTGTGTTAGGGATTGTTTTTCTTAAGAAGTTCCCTTTGTGGTGCCACAGGATGACTCAGAGCTCTGAGTCACAGCTGATGGCAGGGAGAGGCTGCTCTGGGAGGGAGGCAGAGGGAAAGGAGAGAAGAAAACAGGAAGGGGGACCAGTTAGTCCCAGCTGTCCCACTGTTTGATCAACCAGACCCAACAAGTGCCCCTCTCCGGCTTAGCCTCAATTTCCCCAACTATGGTTTGGCCAAGTGGTTGGAAGCTGATCCTGGACCCACCCAGATCCACACACTCCAAGGCTAGGCCTGGGCTTGGGAGTTTGCTCTCTTTCCGAACCCTCCCAATGGGCTTGCTCACCTTGTTTTCAGAGAGGTTCATAGCCACTCTGCTGTCAGCAGCTCCAGGCTCAGTTGCGCCTCAAGTAGCTGACAATGGAAATCTCACTTCTCCAGCCAAAACAACATTCCTGAAGTATATTTTACCATAACTGATTAGAGGAAATGCACCTGTAGTTTCCAGATATATCCCCCCCCCATTTTCATAAATCCAGTGATTTTTTTTTTTTTTTTTTAGTGAATTTTGGGTTTTGTAGATCAGGCTGTCCTGGAATTCACAGAGATTAGCCTGCCTCTGCCTCCTGAGTGCTGGGGTTAAAGGTGTGCGCCACCACAAGTGACAAGAGCATTTTCATCACCCCAAAAGGATCCCTTGTGCTCCCTGCCTGCAGTCTCTCTCCACTGCCCTGTGGTCCACAGTTACTCAGCATCTGTGTCTAGCTCCCTCCCCCACTCACCCACCTCCTGGCCCTGTCTGTGGAAATTGTCATCCTGCTCTGAACCTAGGATCCCTTCGCAGTGTGAGAAGGGAATACCACACCCTCTTGTGGGCTGTTACGATTTGCCCAGCATGCGTGGTATGTCGTGCGTGGTAGACACATGGGAGCCTAGTGCACAGCATGCAGACTCAGGCTCAGGCAACATTTCAAAGCATTTACCTAGTATGTCAAGCACTGAAATGTGTACCAATGCATTATCTACTTTAATCTACACAGCAATTATGCCAGAGAGATGTTACTGTCATTCCATTTTAGGGCTGAAGAAAGTAAGGCACTGACAGGAGAAGTTGCTTTGGCAAGGTCACATGGTGACCGAGTCTGGGGAGTGGGCCCTTAACTATGACATTGGAGCACACTTGCTTCTTAGGCTGTGAATGCCCCTGGGGTGAAGAAGGTCATTTATTGGTCCAAAACAAGGATGTGGCATGTCTTGCCCAGGGCTGAGACACGGTACAGTGGTCATAGACAACAGCACGTGACGGAGTGTCATACTTCAGGTCAGTGAATCAGGACTGAAGAGAAGAGTGACATAAATAAAACTTCAGAGTAGACCCGCACCACAAAGTCTAAGGAACACAAGGCCTGGTGTGTGATGAAGTCACATAATATATATATATATGTGACACTGGGTGTGGTAGAGCATTTAAGATGTGCAGGCATTGTCCCAAGAGCTTGGTACTTGAGCTCTGACAGTTATGTGTTCCTAGTCCCCAGTGGACTCTATCATGGTAGGAGCCGGGGCCCAGCAAGCAGTCAGTACAAAGGCCTGCCCGTTTCTGGACGCCAAAGAATAGGCATGTTCCAGAGGAGTACTGGGGCCCCAAATACGCCCACTATTCCTTTAGCTCAGACAGGGGTCAAGGCAGGAGACCATGTCCATGGTTCAGGAAGAGCCTGTCAGGCCCCCAGCTCCCCTGTCTCCAAGCCAGCCCCACCAGCACTAGCTAGGGCCAGCACCGGTAATTTTCCTCTCCCATGATCCTCCTTCTGATTGGCTCCCTGGCTGCTTCGGTGACTTGACAAGAGATTTCCTCCCAGGCCTTTGGGGATAGAGAGCTATACTGCTTGTTTGGCCTGTGAGCAGATTGCTAACAGCTGCTGAGAGGGGTGCAGAGGAGGAGGCTGTGGAGGATAGGAGGAGTCTCTTGAGCCCTCTTGGTACCTGGGACTCACCATTTTAGTCTGTCTCTTCTGAATGAGAGTGGCAGGCCCAAGGTCACACAGCTAGAACTAAAGCTAGTTCTCAGGGCTCGAAGGGGCAGGGAGCTGAGGCCATGTAGAGGCTAAGTTAGATGGCAGAGGATGTTCTGGTGGTCAATGACACAAGTCAGTGACAAGATCTTAGAGGACAAGCTTGGGAGTCCTATCTGTCTGTATGGGGGCCATGGAAGGGTCTAGAGGAGTAGCTGTGACAGTTCCTATTGAACACAAAGGCTTATGAATCCTTTCTTTCTGCTTCTTGCTAGCCTCTGACCTTCATCTTGACCTTCACTAGAGATTTTCTTCCTTCCTTCCTTTCTTCCTTTCTTTTTTTTTCTGTTTTTTTTTTTTCCAGACAGGGTGTCTCTGTGTGGCCCTGGCTGTCCTGAACTCACTCTGTAGACCAGGCTGGCCTCAGACTCACAGGAATCCACCCGCCTCTGCCTCCCGAGTGCTGGGACTAAAGGCGTGAGCCACCAAGCCCCACCTCTTTGGAGATTTTCTGCTTTTTAGAACATTAATAGTAGATGTAGCAAATCTGTGATATAGTCTGGCCATTCTATGTCCAAGGGCAGTGAAGTTTAGAGTGGTTGACTTTCTTGTTCACAATCAGCCAGTGAGTGTTAGGGTCCGTGTTCTTTTGAGGGGACAGAGAAGGCCAAATTCATAGAGGAAAGGGATTATTGGGGTAGATAGCAAGGCTGGCTCTTTAGGAATAGGCTAGAGCCATTCCTGAGACATTGACCTATCCCTGGACTAGCACTACCCTCTATCTCTGACATATCTCTGGGCTAGCCATCTCTGGCCCTGGTTGGAACCCTCCAGCTGTCTTTTGCTTTGAACATGAAAAACTAAGTAGAGGTCAAGGGTGGGTTTGGAGCAAGTGAACTGTGGGTTTGTAAGGTGTGTAAGGTGCTGAAGGGCCATCTTTGAATGTCACGGTTGCTAAGCACCAGCTGAGTAGCACACTGAGAGTGAGGGGCTTCTTCGGTACTACCAGACATCCAGCAGGGTAGGCACTGTCACTCTGCTTTACAGAAAAGGAAATTAGGTCATTGTAGAAAGGAACCACTTGCCCTGGGCTCCTTCACATCTTCCCTCATCATGGTCTGGTGTGTCCTGGCCAGAAGGCCACTCAGCCTTCACCCATCAGTCTCTTTGCCATTTGAGCTCACAGAGACATGGCATGGGTTCCTGGATCCTATCTTTACCTCTTCACCAAGCCTGTCCCCTTGTCCTCTTTGGGACCTCTGTCTACAGGCTGCAGGGTGGTATTCAGGCCATCGGCTCTTCCAGATGGCCCAAGCCCAGCACAGAGGAAACTGTGGCGGTAGTTAGCTGTGGAGATTGTGGGAACATAGCAGGGCTTCATATGGAGCCAGTAGCAGGAGGATGAGGCACCATCTGGCTGATATCACTGCATCTCATGAAGGCTGGCCTTCCTGAGAACCTGGCGAGCCTCCCCGAGGCTTGTTGGATCCTGCTGAAGAATGAACTTAGTCCCAAATCAACATGGCCAGATGCAGTGTTCACTTTTTCTCTTTCTGGATCTTTGAGTCCCAAGGTCTGAACAGTCCTGGAGAAGGGCCGGTCACTCATGTCACATGAATCCTCTTGACTGGATCCTCAAAACCGGCAGATGTTTTTATTGTAGTAAAGTAGAAATGACATGAAACAATTTAGACACAGGGTTCTATGGTGTTGAGTACATGGTGTGTCTTACACCCATACACCCATCCTCAGAAAGCTCCTTCTTGCAGAACTTGTTAACTCCCAAAGATATAAGGAGAAAGACCTCTGACCCAAATCACCACGGCCAAGTTAATGAAAGCAAACTTTTAAAATTGTGTACACAGCTTGCCTCTCCCTAAAAGCAGGGTTCAAGAGCTCAGCATTGGACACGAGGAAGACAAAGTTTTTGTTTTGTTTTGTTTTGAGACAGGGTTTCTCTGTGTAACCAGCCTTGGCTGTCCTGGACTCACTTTGTAGACCAGGCTGGCTTCGAACTCACAGAGATCCACCTGCCTCTGCATCCCAAGTGCTGGAGTTAAAGGTGTGCGCCACCACTGCCCAGCTGACAAAGTTTTTATAGCTCATGGGTAGGGGGTTTCCAAAGGAGGAATTTGGGGGGCAAAGTATGTGGAGTTATAGGAGCGGAACATAAGCGCAAGGTTAGTCTTAACAAACCTCCTGGAACAGACATGATTGCAAGGTAGTTGTTGCAGCATGTAGTCTACTTGTAACAATCTTTTGAAACAAAGATAGGGTTGTAAAATGGGTATAGTAACTTTTTGAAACTAAGACATGGTTGCCATTTTCTGAAACAGGCAGTTCAGAACCATTTTTAGATAAAGTCCTAGCCCTGTCCTTGAGAAACAGAGGTTTAATCATAAACAAGAATGAACCTAGTTTGTCTTTACTGTAAGATGGCTTTCAAGCCCAAGATGGAAGGTAGGCTGGTTCATCAAACTGAAGCTCTGATTCCTCTGGACAATAAGCCGCACATTTCCCTTCCCCTTACAACTGTCACTTCACTGTAGGCCCCCTATAAATCTAATTCTTCTCAGAACTTCATGGAGTGGATTCGCAGTATTTGCTGTTTTGTGACTAGTGTACTGTTCTTGAGGTTCATCCCTATAGCAGGATGTAACCTTTTTAATGGTTACTATTCCTCTATTTCAATATGTTTGTTGATTGTGTACTCATTCATTAATGAACATCTGGCTTGCTTCTATGTTTTAGCTGTTGTGGGCAGTACAGCTATGAATGTGAGTGTGCTGATGTCTCTGAGACAGTTTTTTTTTGTTTTGTTTTGTTTTTTTGGTTTCTTAGGTTTTTTTCAAGGCAGTGTTTCTCTGTGTAAGCCTGACTGTCCTGGAACTCACTCTGTAGACCAGGCTGGCCTTGAACTCACAGAGATCCACTTGCCTCTGCCTTCTGAGTGCTGGGATTAAAGGTATGCAACACCACATCCGGCAATTACTGTCATGTGGGTGCTGTGATTTGAACCCAGGTCCTTTGGAAGAGCAGTCAGTGCTCTTAACCACTGAGCTATCTCTCCAGCCCAAATGGTTTGCGTTTAAAACCCAGTATTGTTAAACATTCATTTTATGAAAAACCCAGTCCTTGTATCTTTCATGTTAATGGTCTCATTTGCTGTTTTCACTAGTCTTAAGCACACACACACACACACACACACACACACACACACACACACACACAC
>CAJQZJ010031887.1:3915581-4030503 GCA_907164525.1 Lophiomys imhausi | reverse complement strand
TGTGTGTGTGTGTGTGTGTGTGGTACATAAGTGCAGGTAACTGTAGAGGCCAGAAGGGGGTCTCAGATCCTCTGGGGCAGGAGTTACAGGTAGTTATGAGCCACCTGATATGAGTGTTGGAAACCAAACTGAGGTCCTCTGAAAGGGTGGTATGTACTCTTTAACAGCTGAGCAGGCTTTCCTGTTCCTTTTATTAAAATCTTACAACCCTCATGGGAAGAAGACATTGCAATCCCTACCTACAGATAAGGAAACGGAGGCTCTGAGAGCCAGGGTGACTTGCTCAGAGCCACTCAGCTAGTTAAGTGGTATGGTAGGGTTTAATCCTCCCACTTTTGCTAGTGGGAACACTTCCCAATCACATCCCAACTCCTTCCTCAGAGCAGCTGCCTCCAGCAGCATCTCTTGTTTCTTTCTTCTCTGGCTGGGGCATCACAGGCTCTGCCTCTCCTGCCCACAGCACAAATCTACACACCACCCATGTCTCCTGCTGATCCTGCCCCAAGTCACCGTGCAGGTGCTTGGGCCCTTTGTCCTGCTGTTGACCGGTGTTTGTGCCTCGGCTCCTTTAGGGATTGCTACAGAGTTCTAGGTTTGGGATGGGCGGGTGCTAGATCTCAGTTCTTTGCTGTCCCATGTTTCCCAGGGCTAGAGTGTCTGCCTCAGCATGGGGGAAACCGATTGCTACAGTGAGTCCTGGTGGAAGAGGCCCTGGGTCTCACACATGACCAAATCCTGATGCTTCCAGGGCACAGGGCCAGGAAGTGGTAGGGCCAAGCCTCCTCTGAATGTCCTGACTTGGCTCACAGTACTAGGTGGGGCTGGCTCTGGAAGCTGGGAGAGGGTCAGTGGCTTCAGTCCCTGGGATAGATTCAACCATGCCTCACTGGCCATTTTCCTAATAGCTGTCCACACCCAGGATAGACTTGGTCAGGGCAGAGGCCCAGTTGGCCATGTCAGGAAACCCTGTTCCATGAGACCCAGGTCTTGGCTTTTGCCTGGTTGCCCACAGATGTGAATTCTAAGTCTAGTCTCTGGTCATTGCTCAGTGGCCTGGAGACATCACCTTCTTCTGCTTGGTGCTATCTACAGAGATGAGAGGCCAGTGGCCATTACCACTGGCAGTCCCGTGGTTTGCTCCTATTTTCCCCCATAGTTCTACAGAGGGGCATCACTGTCCCTGTTTACAAATGAGTGACTGGAGGCTCAGAAAGGGAAATAACCCATTCCCGGTTGCACAGCCCTCCCTGAGCCCAAATCCCATTTGAAATCCATAGTCTTATCCCTACTGCTCCAGGCTGCTGTCATTCAGAGGGTAGAGGTGTGCTGTGTTAAGGTCTCTGAGAGAAGAAAGCAGGCCATCCAGGATCCTTTTGGGATATGCTGTGTGTATCAGGCCTTGGGTTTCTTTGCTGTTCCATGAGCCTGGCACCATCCTTTCTGTTTTAAAAATGAGGAAACTGAGGCCTTGATTACAGGTGCAGAGGCCTGTGTCCTTTCAAGTTCATGGCACTTGCCAGAATTTGTACTGGTCTTGTTTGATTCACTGGGTTTCATAACTGCCTTCTGTGTTTACTGACCATTGTCCTTACTGGTGAAATCCTAGGCCAGAAGGGTGGGTGCTCCCCGGGAGTGTCAGAGAACAGCAGTAGGCCAAAAGCAAACAAGCTCCAAGAGAGGGAGAGAGAGCACTTCCACTGAATTGACTGGCTGCCTTGGAGATGAAGAGCTGCAGTGTCTTGGGTGAGGGAACAGAACAGGGTGGTGTCCTCCCAGCCCGCCAAGGCCATTTGTACACTGAGTCTGAGGGTGGAGGGTGAGGGTGAGACATCTCATCTGGTAGCCACCCTAGGGGGCCTGCAGAGATCCACAGATTGGCTTGAAGTTAATCATAGAGAGAAGGGTTGGAGAGACATTGTAGGGTCCTGGGGAGGGAGAGGCCCAAGAGGGACATGAGCTATGCCCCTCGATCGTGTGGCAGATACCGAGAGCTGCCTGGTGTGTAGGGGGGCACTGGGCAGGGCTCACTGAGCCATGATGGGAAACCAAGGGGGGGTCCCTAAGGCACAGTGGAGGGCAGGGACTAGGACTCGCACCAAACAAATTGATGGTAAGTAGTGAAGTAAAACTGCCAGCCCCTTTCTGAGTGTCTAGGAATAGAGGTACCATAGTCTTTCTCCACCCAGAGTCATGGCCTGGGGATCTTTTTAGACATGCCTTTGTCCTGGGTAATGACATCAGGTGCCTGGAGGACTAGAGGGCTTTCCTGGAACCTTCTCTTGCCCCAGCCTGGGAGATGTGGTAGTGCCCTCTGCTCTAGAGACATCTGGATGCCTGTTTGGTACAGACTTGGACTGGTTTAGCAACAGCAACCCTTTTCCTGTACAGGGCTGCCACTCCCTGCCCAGGTGAGGCGGAGCCAGGGCTCCGGTCTCCCAGACAAGGTTTGGAATATCAGCAATGCCTCCTTCTTCATGGGTAACCCCAGTCTCCGTTTCTCTACCATTGATGTGCATTCCTTTCTTTTGCACTTGTACCTACTTCTCCCCTGAATTCATAACATCTTTTTTCCAAGCAAGGAACAGAGCAAGACAGGGTTACCCCATTATAGTCTCCACTCCCTGGTGCTCCACAGGGAGAGGTTCCAGGCTTTGGGGTCCTATAGGGACAGCAGCTAGGGCTCGAGTGTTCCCTGGACCCAGAGTCTTTCTGATTTCAGGTCCTCCTTCTCATATCAGAGGTCCTAGGCGGTCTGACTCAAAAGGACCTGTAAAGGTGACCTGGTCTAGTGTTTGCACTTCACAGATGGGGACCCTGAAGCTCAGAAGCAAGTAGGTTCTGGGCAGGATGGGGCAGCCAGGATCTGGGGCCGGAAAATGGGCCTTAGAGTCGGAGTATCAAGGCCTCGCCTTTTGCATGGACGCTGAGACCCAGAAAGGGACAATGAGTTGCCCAGAGTCATCCAGGAAGTCTGTGGCAGGGCTTTCCCTATCAGAGGGACAGCCCCCTTTCTCCTTCACTGGAACCCCCTTGTTCCCTTGAACTCATAAGCCTCTTCCAGGCAGGGAACAGAATATTGTTGCCCCATTCCAGTCTCCATTCATTGATGCCCTGGAGTGAGAGTTTCCAGGCTTCAGGGTTCCAGAAGGCAGGGGCTGGGCCTTGGTCACTATGTCCCAAACTCCACAGCCACATAGCCAGCAAAGCTGCACCACCTTTGTGATCATTAACCTGGGGGACCCTGGGCTAGTGGTCACTGACCCCAGGGGTCGAGGCCAAGCCATAACATTCCTCTGTTAATCACCACCTGGGTAAGCTGTGATCACACTGCTTCCTGCTCCTGAGGGGGCTGCTCAGCCAGACCAGGTGCTGGCTCAGGTTCCTTGTCATTTTCCAAGATGGCCAAGGAGCAAGTATCTTTTAAGCATATTCTTGAAGCATTCTTTCTAGACGACAGGTCTAAATAAATAAATAAACAAACAAACAAACAAACAAACTGTTGGATATATTCTTTCTTTTCTTTTTTTCTTTCTTTTTTTTTTTGGTGGGGGGTTCAGACAAGGTTTCTCTGTCTTGGAACTCACTCTGTAGACCGGGCTGGCCTTGAACTCACAGAGATCTGCCTGCCTCTGCCTCCTGAGCACTGGGATTAAAAGTGCATGTCACATTTTAGATCTTGTACTTTAAGCTGTTTTTTTGGCAAGTGTCTCAGGATGTAATTTGTGCAGCACGCACAATTCACTCACTGAAGTATACAGTTCTGTGATTTTTTTCAGTGGCGTGAACTGGCTGCGTGATCACCATCATCGTGTAGTATTAAAAGATTTCCACCATCCTGAAAGGTTTTTTGTGCCATTTCCAATGATCTGAGCATTCCTTTCAGCCTCACCAGCCATGGCATTGTCCAGGGTGAAATCTGTCTCCTTGTCCCTTCCAAGGATACAGCTATTAACAGTGTGGCATTTACTGATGTTGCAAGGGTTTGTGCATCCACTATGCCCTTATAGAAAGGAAGAGAGGAGCTGCTCTGTAGTCGCCTTTGTGCAGTTTGCTTGCACCTGGAGGTCTCTCCATGCCTACTGAGTGGCTACTGTGTGCCACTAGGCACAATCGCCTCTAATCCATCCCCCCTCCCCCTGCAGCTCCATTGTGGCCCCTTGGGTGACAGCTCCATTACTTATTTACCCAGGACATTTTGGGTGCTTTCCAGTTTTTTCCAAACAATGCTTCAGTGAATATCCTTGTCCATTGCAAACAATTCTATAGGGAATGTTGTATTATGGGTTTTGAATATGCACAATCTAATTGCTATCTATAGAGGTTGCTGGCATATGCCATCAGGAATGTTCATGCGAGTGGTGTGTGGGCTTTAATCATCTGAGCTGAGTCTAGGGTAGCCCCCTGCAGGCTCCACAAGCCTGAGGGTGGGCTTCCTAGACCACAGAGCCCTGAGAACTCAAGGCTTCTACACACACGCCTGATAAAATCCAGTTTCTAGGATTCCACAAAGGCCTTGGGGTACCCACCTTCCTTGGCAGGTTTACTCTCCTTGCCCCCTCTAAGTCAGACCCTCCCTTGTTATTCACTGAGCATGGCCTGTGTTTGCCTGCCCTTTGCCCATGTGCTGTTCCCTCCCTTGGGACGATGTTCTCGGTTTCCTTGACCTTCAAGGCCCAGGCCACATGAAGTCTCCTATAACTCCTCGGCCTCAGCTGTCCTCTGTGTTCCCTTAGCCATGGCCTGCTTCCCATTAGGTGGGAAGAAATTGGGGTGGGAGAGGGCAAAATTCCGACCTATTAGATAGAAGTCATGCAATGCAGGTTCCAAAGGGAGCTAGGGTGACTGAACCTTGTCACCTGCAGACCAGGCTATCTGAGAAGGCCTGATCTATCTATGTTTCTGCAACCTCTATGCAGAGTGGGAAACTGAGGCACAGGAAAAAGGAGGTGGTACCAGGAGTCCAACCTAGGTCTCCAACTTCTGAGTGAAGTTGGAGGGTGGGGGTGGGGGATCAAATCCTAGATCCCCAGGAGGAAAGAGTAGAGGGCCTGAAATAGAAAAATGAAGATTACATAAGGAAATGGAGGTGTCATCAGCTAAAGGGGTACATACAGGTGTCACCCCTAGGGCAGAGACAAGTGCAACACAGGCAACAACTTTGTACAATGACTTGGTAAAACAAACAAAACCAAACAACAAAAAACTTCTAAAAACCAAAAATGTCATTGAAAAGAAAGAAAAAGAAATACCAATTTGAGGAAAGTAGAACCAGGAGTTAGAGTTCTGCCCCTCTGGTGGAGAGCTGGCGCCCTTGTTTTGTAGCTTGGGCTGTGTTCAGCCTTAGTATCCAGATCCAAAACTACCTGAGACAGTGGTTGACAGTGTGTACACGCGGTTACTTCATTGGCTGTGTTTCAGTCCTGAGCTGTCGTTCTGCACCGCTTCCCCCTCTGAAACGGGCTCTCTATTGAGTACCTATTCTGGAAAGGACGCTCTAATGAGTCCTTGAGTGGAAAGCGCTAGGTGTTTTTTGTTGTTTTGTTTAGTTTTGGTTGGACCTGCTAGTTGCACCGATAAGATAAGAAGGGGCTTAGAGGGTCGCAGAAAAACATCTCTCACTGAGTTAGTACCTGTTATATGTTATATCCACATGGCGGATCTCCCTCTTGGAAACTAGGGTCCAAGGGGCGACCGCGCCCTGTCGGGTTGGACCCAATAGGAAGGGAACCCAAATGTCTCGGAGATCCGGGACAAATCCCCGCCTCCCCCGCGGGACGCCAGGCCCTCCCTGCGGGGCGGTTCCCAGCTAAGGCGGGATGGGGAGGCCGGCTACTTAAAGATCTGGGTGACCGGGTAGCCGTGGCCGCAGCCTGGGTCCCCACCGTCGCCATGGCTCCGTATCGCTCCTCGCTACTCTGCACGTTGGTCCTGGTGCTCTGTGCACTGTCGCCATCCCAAGCGGCCACCACATCGCGGGGCAAGGCCCAAGAGAGGGCGCCTCAAGGTCGGGTGTCCGAGTTGCGGGTGAGTGCCCCGGGTCCCCGGGGCTCCCCGAGTAATTGTCTATTGTAAGTTCTTGCAGATTCAGCGCTAGGAAAAGGGGAGTAATTCAGGTGTAGGATGGAAAAACTGTTTTGTTGCTTTGTAAGTATGTCTTGTTGCTTCGGGGCTCCTGGGGGCGGGGCAGGGGAGGACCTGGGGACAAGGCTGTTTCCCTCCCTTCAGGCTAACCTCATCTTGGCCGGATCTTCCCCCCACTACTGATTCGGATCCCATCTCCTCTATCATGTCTAATTTCTTCTTTCTGCCCTATTCCTTACTGGTCTCTCTGCAGTCAGATTCCTCTTCATCTGATGTTTGTCATGTCTGTCCCCTCCCCGTCCCGTTTTCCCTATGACCGCCTATGGACAGGACGGCTATCTTATTGTCTACTGTCTACCTGACTGTGGCTTCCTCCTCCTCCTCCTCGCCTCTCCCACCTTTCCTTTCCCCTTCATGCTCTCCTCTACCCTCCTCTGCCTGTCTGAGTTTTTCTCCCCAGTCTGTTCTGACTTCTGCCTGAATTCTGTTCCAACCAGACCTCCCTCTCTCTGAGGTGACCTGCTGACTTCCATCCTTAGGCACCAACCTAACCGGCTGTCCTTTGCCATTCCCAGAGCATGTCTGGCCGCCTTTCCCACCCTCAACCTTCTCCTCCTAACAGGTGCCCGCAGACTTCAGACTCCGTCCCTCCCCCCTTTTCTCACGTCATGGAAATCTGGGGGTGGGTGCTGGGGGTGGGCAGGAGGGAGGAGGCAGGCAGCACACGAGGCCACTTGGGCCCTCTAAGCCAATCCTTTCTTGAGGCCTGATGGCAAGGGGCTGAAATGATCCTCCCCCTTCCAAAGAGCAAAACCAAACAGGACATAGGACCTGGGGTCAGGCCCTTTCCTTTTTGATCCTCAGTTTCCCCATTTGCAGATGGGGATGATGACTTCTAGTCAATGAAGGGGCTGGAAGAAAGCAAGCAGAGTCCCCAGGGACTGGGAGATTTCCCACTACCATCTGGGAGAGTCTATCCATAGATGCAGAGAATGCCCTTGGAGCCCAGGGCCACCCTGCTATGTTGTTTCCTAACCGGGGGTCCTAAAAGACATCCTGCCTCTCTGTGCCTTAGCTATCCCAATTGGCAACAAAAAGAGAGGAGGGAGCTCTCTGCCTCTTCCATCACCAAGTGGGAGAGCAGAGAGGGAGAGAGCCTGGCCAGAGCTGAGGATTGGAGTATGTATTTCCTAACTCCCAGAAAGGGGCTGATTCTTTACCACGGGGCAGGGGCATGAGGCTGAAGTGATTCACTCTTGGTGCTTGAACCTGCCCTCCCTCATGCCTGGGGTCTCTCCCTACTGAAACCAACATCCCTACTCAGGCTCTGCCCCATCTCTCCGCAGCCTGGCACCATGGTGGTGGAGCACCCCGAATTCCTCAAGGCAGGGAAGGAGCCCGGCCTGCAGATCTGGCGTGTGGAGAAGTTTGACCTGGTACCTGTGCCCCCCAATCTCTATGGGGACTTCTTCACAGGTGACGCCTATGTCATCCTGAAGACGGTGCAGTTGAGGAACGGGAATCTCCAGTACGACCTGCACTATTGGCTGGGTGAGTGAAGTGCTCCTGCTCAGCCCCACCGCATCCCTTACCCCCCAACAGGGTGGATATACTTGGAAACCTTGAACTGCGTGCTGTGCAAGCCTGGCCTCGGTTAGTGGTTATATGCCACTACAGTCTAGACCCAGCCTGGCCAAGTTCAGATCCCAGCTCTGCCCCTTGACCTGTGATCTGCCCCTCAGCAACTCACCAGTGTTTTTGTTGTTGTTGTTGTTGTTGTTAGTTTTTTTGTTTTCTCCTATAGGGTGGACAAGCTGCTGGTAGCTAGGCTACCTCAGGAGAAAAAAAAATTAGTTATTCTTAATGTCATAGGCACCCTAGATTCCCCTGTGCTTCCTTCACTCAGCTCCAACCACTCCCCCTCATTTTTCTCTTCAAAGCTAGGAGCCTAGAGTCTTTAACATCAGCCCTGATCTGCTTGTGTTTTAGTCACCCCATTATACAGATGGAGCAACTGAGGCCCTTGGAAAGCAGGGAGGGACTAGCTCAATTTCTATAGCCAGGCCAGAGTAGAGCTGTTGGCTCTGGGTGTCTCCTCCCCAAAGGGCCAGGACCACCTTCCAGAAGCCAGTCTCATGCTACCCTGATTCTCGTTCCCTAGGCAATGAGTGCAGCCAGGACGAGAGCGGGGCAGCTGCCATCTTCACGGTGCAGCTGGATGACTACCTGAGTGGCCGGGCTGTGCAGCACCGTGAGGTTCAGGGCTTTGAGTCGTCCACCTTCCTCGGCTACTTCAAGTCTGGACTGAAGTACAAGGTGGGTTGGTATTTCCCTTATTTGGGCCGCGGTGGCGGGGCTCACAGTCTTCCAGCCTTGAGGAGTGATGGACAGACAGGCTAAGTGCCAGGCACCAGAGTCTATATCAGCTGAGGTTTGAACCCTGGGTCCTTCCTACCAGTGCGGTCTTGGATGAGCCACACTCCCTCCTTCAGCTTTTGATTCCTTATCTTCTGATGAAAAGAAGATTCTGTATATCCTGGTTGAGTTTTTCTTCCCAGCATCACAGCGAGCCCACAGGTGGTCTTCGCACAGCTGCCCAGAGCTTGTGCCAAGTCCCAGTCCTGCACAGGGTAATTGTTAGGGCTTTGCTGACAGAGGGCCCTATCCCAGGTATTTGACAGACCTCTTTAATACACATCCCGATTCCTGCTTCCCCACCCCCGCATTTCCCCCTTGAATTTGGACTTTTACAAGCCTGTACCATGCTTTCCTCCCCCTAAGCCTCTAGCCAGAGCAAAGCCAAGCTGGGAACCCAGGAAACTGCACCCCAATATGCTATGCAACCTCTAGCCAGCCCCTTGATACCTAGAGCCTGCCTTTCCTCTCTTGTTGCTGGAGAGCCAGTTATACCTGCCCTACAGGGCCAGGGAGAGGATTTGGTGAAGAGATAGCTGGGAAATGTCCCACATGGGGCTTGGCTTCTTGAGGGGCTCAAGAGGAGCCTCATATTTACGATGCTCAGCTCTTCTTTGTTTGTGTTAGAGGGGGGATTGCAAGTTTATGAACCAGATGAGCCTAGACCTCTCATTTTATTAGGGCTGGGGCAACTGAAGTACAGAGAGAGGCTGCACAATTGAACCAAGATCACAGAGTGAGTGGAAGGCTAAGACTAGGACAGATCACTTCCCAGTGTTGTTTCTACTAAGCCACCCCATCTCCCATGACCGAGTTCAAAGGAGGACATATACCCTACCTATGCCACTGCCCCTCTCTGGACCTCAGAATCCTCTTTGTCTATGCAGAAGGGATTCCCTCTTTCCCAGACGAGGGGCAGGGATTGAGGGATGGAACTGTGCCCACGAGAGACTTAGATTATAAGGCAGGGTGTGTCCCAGGACCAGCAGCCCAGGCTGGGTGGGGCTGGTCTGCCTACCCTGGCGTCTACCCAGCTCTATTTGCTGGGTTACCCAGCTGAGCCGCTCTGCCTTCTTCCTCCTGTGTCAGGGGTCCTTGAAATCCAGAGGAAGGAGAAGTGGGGAGCCTAGTCCTGGGCTCCAGAAAGACCTGCATAGTCTCTCCATTGGTCATTCACTCAGCAGACTGTTTCAAGCTCCTAGATCAAGGCACACAATTCTGATCCCAGAATTAAGGAGGCAGAAAATTAGGAGTTCAAGGTCATCTTCTGCTAGATAGTGGTGCGTCTGAGGCCAGGTTGTGTCTCACAAGACCACACACACACACACACACACACACACACACACACACACACACACACATATGCCTTTCTTCCCTCATTCCATATATATATATATATATATATATATATATAGCTATCATGCTGCAGGTGTGGTACTGGAATTGTACGTGACCTTGTTTTATCACCAGAGGTCTCCCTGGGAGGTGACCCAAGGGTCAGAAGGGTCATGTAACCCTGAGTAGTGGAAGTTGTGTTCAAGCCCAGCCCCCACCCCCAATTCTGTCATGCTCTGTGATGAGTTCAGCCTGCCCCACATTCTGTCAGGCTTCTTGCTGAGCACTGAGTGCGGGGCTGGGGTGTCCAAGTGAGGCAGGTCGCTTCCTTTCTAAGGACTTGAGAGGACTGGCACACTTCAGACAGTCGATCCACTGAGCTGAGGAAGGAGAAGAGGGCAAGTCTTGAGGATTCACCTGACCAGCTCTCCCAGGGGCCAGGGTTGTCCATCTGCCTCAGTTACCAGTTGTTTTGGGAAAAACTGAGCAGATAAAAATGTGACAGTTGTCATGACCAGAGAACGTTGAAGAGCAGGCTGTGGGCATCCAGGTTTGAAGTGGTAGGTACAGTTTATTGAGGCTTTTCTATAGGATCTCGTTTCATTCCCACCGTTGCCGTTAGGGTGTCTGTCGGTGAGAGTTCCATTTCATAGATGAGAAAGCTGTGGTTCTGTGGAATGAACTTACAAGCTAGTAAAATGTTCTTATGCTTGTCATCCATGGACTTTGCTGTGCCCTGTAGTCAGTTCATGTCATACTATGAAGTCCTTGCTCCTGCTAGCCCCATTGCGTAAATGAGGAAAGTGAAGTGCAGGGATGTTAGGCACCCTACCCGAGGTCACTCAGCTGGTGAGTGATGGGAATCAGATTCAGACTCGAGTGTGAAGAACCTCTCAGCCAGCTTGTCCAGAGTGGATGTTTCAAGAGTCTCCAGCCTTTGATCTTAGCTTCATGGGGGTTCATCACTGCATGTCTAACTAGCCTCCCCTAAATCAAGGGGATTTTCTAGAAGGTTCTTGACCATGCTCTGAGGAACACTTGAGAGAGAGAGAGAGAGAGAGAGAGAGATTCCCAAACAGGGCTCAGATTTGTGGTTTCAGTCACAAAAGAAACTGAGCCCCGGAGGACATGTGAGGCCCATGGCCAGTCCTGCTTACCACCTCCTGCAGGTCCTCAGGCTGCCCCCGCACTTGGCAGGCCCCGGCCAAGGTCCTCGGCCTCCCCACCCTCATGTATTATAGATGCGGAGGAGCCAGGCTTGTTACACAAGACTTGTTTCTATGAAAGCCTCCTGGGAGCCAGAGAAGGGGCAGAGAGGGGACACGGAGCCGCCAGGGAGAGCTGCCTTATTATTCTGTCACCCCGGTCATTCCTAAGTCACTGTCCTGGGTGGAGGTGGGAAGAGTTCCAATCCTTTATCACTCACCCACTGGTTCTCCCCTTTCATCTTTATCCAGAACCCTGATCCTACCCGCCAAAAAAAGGCTGGGCTTTTTAAAGCCCTTTGTTCAAAGGGAAGCTGGGTCTGACAGAGTCCTAGGAGCCCTGGATCGAGAGACAGTTGGAAACAAGACATCCACTGGAACCTTTTCTTAGAAAAGGGATCTGGGTTAGAGGATGGACAGGCCCAGCGTTGTCAAGAACTTTATTTATTTGTGTACATGCTTTGACGTTTTAGGTTTTTCATGGAAAATTTAGTGTCTCCCCTCACCAGCCCCCCAATATCTCACTAGTCGAGTAAGTCACTCCTGATATAAGCTAGCCAGTACTAAGAAGTAGCACTCAGCGGTCCTGGGACCCCACCCCTGTAAGCATGAACCAAATGGTGTTTGGTTACTTTGTTTCTTTCCACAAACCTGTCTTTAACCTGAGAATGACTCTTTAAACAACTCACTCTGTAGAAATTTGTTCAAAAAATTTGATGCCAGTCTCTCTTCTCACCCCATGTAAAGTTAGGTCAATCCTTTTTTTTTTAATTTTTTAAAAAGATTTATTTATTTTATATATGAGTGCTCTATCTGCATGAACACCTGCAGCCAGAAGAGGCCATCAGATCACATTGTGAATAGTTGGGAGCCACCATGTGGTTGCTGGGAATTGAACTCAGAACCTCTGGAAGAGCAGCTAGTGCTCTTAAACACTGTGCCATCTCTCCAGCTTCCTAGATCAGTCCTTTTAAAAAAAAGTTTTATAAAGTAATAGAAAAATTTCTAAAAATTCCTATCCTTTCTCTTGTAGATCCTCTGATGTCTTCTGAGAACTTACTTTATTTAGTATGTATGTATATGTGTGTGCATGTATGTATGTGTGTATTTGCGTGTATTGCATGCATGTGGGTATGTATGTGTGTGGATGTGTGTATATGTGTGTATGTATGTGTATATGTATATGTGCATGTGTGTACATGTATGTGTGTATATGTGAGTATATATTTGTGTGTGTATATGTATGTATGTATTAGGTATGTGTACCTCTCCAAGTGTTATTCTCTGTGTCAGTGGCAGTGACTAGAGTGCATCAGGACACTCAGGCCCACCTGTCAAGAATTGATTCGATGACTGCTCTTCCTCAGAGTCTTGTTGTGAGTCTTGCATGGACAGCAGGTGCCCAGCCTTACTACTGCTCAGTCATGTGGCCCTGGGGTCCTGTGGGTGACTGTGGAGTGAGCGCAGGGTGATAGGGTATGCTGCCCAGTGTCCGCCCCTTGCCTCGGCTCCAGTGACTGCCCATATCATTCTTGGGTCTCAGGCATCATGGCCACCTGAACTCAGATTTATTCTTTCTGGGATGGGAAAACTTCCTGGCTTGCTATTGGCTTTTGGACTCCCAAGTCAAGATGGAAGCCACTGATATCGCTCTCTCCACACTGAGGTCATTCACACCGAGTGGCACCACAGCTCTGCATGAAGTGCTCTTGGCAGTACAAAGACAAGTCAGTCATAACAGGACGTTTTGGCTGAGGCCTGGGCTTTGCTGAATAGGTTTTATGCCATGCCAATAATGGACACCAGAGGGCGCTCCAGCCCTCAGAAACTCGAAACTGCTTATACTTGGCTCTAAGACCTGATATTGGGAGGAAGAACATGGTTTTGTAGATTCAGGCACACTGAATTTTAATCCCGGCTCCACCACTCATCCCACTCTGAGATCTTGGGCAAATCCCTTCATGTGTGGGCTCTGCTCTTCTCACTTGTGAAATACATGTGAAATGTCAGGCATCGTGGGTATGGTCATGTGACAAACATGTCCATACCACTTACTGTTACTGTGCCTGACAGGAGCCTGATTTGAAATGGTTGTCTATGCCTCCTTACCTCCATCACGTTTGTATGGCTAGTGTCACTGCAAGGAGATGGGCAGATAGAGTATGGCTGGGATGGTCTGAGGATCTATAGGAGCCCCCATGCTTCCACACACTGGCGTGTGGAATAAGGAGAAGTATCAGACCCACAGCAGGTGACAAGGCTGGAAAACTGTCACAGGCTTGCTGAGCATGCCTGAGGAAGCCACTCCACTTCTCTGGGCTCGGGCTTAGGCTGGGCAAAATGAGTATAAGGTGGAGGGCTGGTGAGTACTTGTAGCTGGAGAAATCCCAGCCGCTTCCTTTGGCTTCCTACTGAACCAGGGCCATGTGGCAGCTGGGGCAAGGATGCCAGTCCAGGAGCAGGCTCCTTCAGAATATGGTGGTGGGTAAAGGGTGGAGGAGAGGCCCGAGGCTGAGAGAGGGGAGTGGGTCATGGAAAGTCATCCAGGGAGCGCTGTGGTAGAGGCTGTCCCTTCCCTCTTCCCGCCTCTCAAGGCCCAAGAGGACTCAATACCACAGGAGGGAGGAAATGGATGATGTGGGCGGGGAAGTCCAGGAAGATTCAGGGAAGCTCGGAGGATGGGAAGGACTGAGATGGCTTGGATTAGGACTTACCAATTAGTGTCTTGCAGAACAGGTGCTAGAATAGGGCGAAACAGAGGGAGAGCAAGGGTGTTCACCATAGGAGCCTTTGCTATGTTCGTGTGCATTGTGCAACAGGCAGGGTTGGTGAGTAAGGAGCATTCCCTAACTTGGATCATGGATCTCTTTCCTTGGAGAGTTATCTTGAGTGGGTTGCCACAGAGTGCCCCATGGGGAATGCTGGTTTTGAGAGAGGAATGTTTGCAGTCCTTTGATCCAGGGAAGTGGCTGCAGGGATCTTTTAGGTGGAGTGTAGGACTCAGTGGGATGTAGTGCATAGGGAATCTAATACTTCTTAGCCATGTGGTCTTTCATAAATGTTACTCATTTTCCTGAACCTCAGGAAAGAATGTCTCAGTATCAGACACAGTAACAGTGAAAGTCCTGGGTTAGCTGAGCATCCACTGGCTAGAATTTTCCTCACCTCAGTCCTGTGCCAACTCCATATCTACTTCACTGGACCCCTTCCCCTGAACTAACACTGTTCTCTTGACATGACAGAAAGGAGGCGTGGCATCTGGATTCAAGCATGTGGTACCCAATGAGGTGGTGGTGCAGAGGCTCTTCCAGGTCAAAGGACGCCGTGTAGTCCGTGCCACTGAGGTGCCTGTGTCCTGGGACAGCTTCAACAATGGTGACTGCTTCATTCTGGACCTGGGAAACGTGAGTTTTACCTGCCCTTTTCCAGAGCCACTGTGGTGAACTTGGCCCTGGGGAGGGGGAGCACTTGTGCACTTGTGAACGGGTGCATGAACACTCAGGGGACAGGCCATGGAGACCAGAAGACCAGATGCTTTGGGCAGGCAGGTCCAGCATGGATGAGTCTGATTCTAGATTCCCACACATGGGCTCAAGCTTGTCATGCAAGTATGCACGGACCTCAGGTCCCCATCATTTGCACAGTGTTCTTGGTATGCAGCCTCCCCGATATCGGACCTGCACAGCTATATACTTTTTAAAAATATAGACACTTCTAAGCATGTGGCAGTGGTGGGTAAAAACTCTAGGCTCTTATCTACCACGAACACTAACACCGCAGTGATGGCCCACACGTGTAGACTTGGACCCACAGTGTATGACGTAAGCATCATTGGTTGCCTGTGTACCTGGTACGTGATGATGCTTGTGGTCCACGTCCCCAGGCCCACTTACAGGTAAATGGGTGTTGATTCCTACATACTTGCCTCAGCTCCATGTGAGCACAAACCTCCAAACGGCCATAGCCAGACATTGCACCCTAAAATTTCAGTGCATAAAGAGCCTGTAGTATGTGTAAGGGTGTTTGGGGATGTATGTATGTGTGTGTACCATGTGTGCCTGGTGCCTGCAGAGGCAAGAGGAGGGAGTGGCCTCCTCCGGGACAGGAGTTGCAAATAGTTGTGAGCTATTGTGCCAGTGCCGGGCATCTAACTCAGGGCCTCTGCAAGAGCAGCCTTAACTGCTGAGCTGCCTCTTCAGCCTCAGCATAGTTTTTTTGTTGAAGTAAAATGGCACGCCATGTTATAATCCTAACTGTTGTTCTTTGGATTTCACCCAGTGAATGTACCTGTCTAACTTCTAACTATAGATCAAGATCAAAATATCATAGCTCCCTGCCAAACATCAGTTGTTCCCTACCAGTCCCTGTGCCCCTGAGGGCAGCCATCGGAACTCTCTCAGCAGGATAGACTTGTTTCTTGCACATTTCTGGAATTATGTACAGGAGTCCTTCCTCTCTTGTGTCGAATTCTTTCCAACTTTGCATATCTGAGATTCCGCCATATTGTTGCATTTCGGTGTAGCTCCTCGCTCCTTGCTTTGTAAGACTCAACTCTGTAGGGACTCAGCTCCTTTATTATTCGTGTTGTTGATGGACACTTGGGTGGTTTCTTTTCGGGCTGCTCTGAACATTCTAGCACAGATCTTCTGGTGGGTGTGTAGCTTAGAGTGGCATTGCTGGCTCACAAGTGTTCTAGCTTGCTTTCTTGTTGTTGTGTTAATCGCCGTGACCAGAAGCAACTGAGAGGTGAGACGGGTTTATTCCAACTTACACTTCCATGTCATGGACCATTAAGGCAGGAACTCAAGTAGGAACTGAAACAGAAACCATGGAGGAACGCTGCTTACCCACCTGCCTAAGGAAGGTGCTGCCTACAGTGGGCTGGGTCCCCCCACATCAGTCACCATTCAAGACAATCATTCACACATGGCCACGGGCCAGTCCGATTTGGGCAGTTTCTCAGTTGAGGCTCCCTCTTCCCAGGTACTCTAGGTTGTGTCAAGTTGTCAATAAAGACTAACTAGCACACTGGGAAGGTGTAGGTCGGGAGCGCTGTGGGAGGTGTAGGTCGGGAGCGCTGTGGGAGGTGTAGGTCGGGAGCGCTGTGGGAGGTGTAGGTCTGGAGCGCTGTGGAAGGTGTAGGTCGGGAGCGCTGTGGTGCTGTAAACAAATGGTGATTGCAGTTTTGCTTCCCACCAGCAGGGGTCTCTGTAACAGCAGCTCAGAGAGGACATAACTTTTAAGAAAAAATTGATTTAGGCTTACAGGTTGGGGATGGTGAGCTCCAGCAGCGGTGTCTGCAGACTGACCAGCAGCTTTACAAAGTGGCCGATGTAGACAGGCAAATGGCCACGTGGAAAAGAGTCGAGATACTGAAGTGACTGCGTTGCAGTAGGAAAAACTGAACCCGTGAAACATGTTAATCTCACTAATCACCTGGCAACCAACACAGGCCTTTCCTCCCAGCATTGCCACAATGCCATCAAACTTCAACATGAACCTCAGAGGAACAAATCATATGAAGCCACAGCAGCCAGCAGTTTAGATGTCATTGTACACATCAGAATCCTCGAATGCAGAGATCCCTCCATTGCCCTTGGGTGACACATGTGTGGGCTCTGCCAGCCCCCACTTGGGCAAGCACAGTCCAATGGTGTTTGTCCATAGCCACAGTCTATATATTACTATCCTTCCAGGCAGGCTCGTGCAAAGCCTAGACCCTGACTTCCTGGGGTCTCTGTCTTCTTACAGAATATCTATCAATGGTGTGGCTCCAGCAGCAACAGATTTGAAAGGCTGAAGGCCACATGGGTGTCCAAGGGTATCCGGGACAACGAGAGGAGTGGCCGTGCCCAAGTACATGTGTCTGAAGAGGGTGGAGAGCCAGAAGCCATGCTCCAGGTGTCTGTGGGGTAATGGGAGGAGGGCTGGGACAGGAAGCAGGCTACTCTTGCCTTCTTTATGAAGACTTATTTAGTAAGTTCCCTTACCTGCCCCTCAAGACTTTTTTTTTTTGGTTTTGGTTTTGTTTTGGTTTTCTACCTGGCCTGAACATTTACGAGGTAGGAAGATAGCTCCCTGCAACTTTAAATCCCCTGATATCTGAGCTGGAATCTCAAGGTGTGATGCATGCTGGGAATGCACGTCATACCTTCCAGCAAAGAGGACCAAGTCTTCCAAAGGAGCAGGCTAGGAAAGAGGTCCTCCCAGCATTTCTTGAGGACTAGCGGAAACAATTGAGACCCAGCTGTCAATGTCTTCTGACAGGCCTGTTTGCTGACGGCTTCTTTAGTTAACGGGATGATGGGATCATCAGCTCGGCTACCATGCTTTGAGAATCTACTAACAGAGAGGCAAGGTTCTCCAGGAAAAGGAGGAAGCAAAGTATCTGCTCTGTGCTACTTTGCTCCTACTTGCTGGGGGCATCTGGTTCTGACTTTTGCAAAGGGATTTTTATGGGGAAAAAGAAAGAGATCCCAGACAGCAGGGATAGTAGCTGGGATGGAACAGAGAAAACATAAGCTCTGAAGTCATGCCAGTTAAGGTTCCAATTCTGACAGCCTTCTAGAAGATAGACAGGTGTAGACAAGCCTGTCTCTCCAGCTCTTTGTTCCTTTTGCTGTGAATGGAGAGTGGTGGTAAGGGAGACCCATCCAGTCAGCTGAAATGCAAAGCAGAAGGTTCAGGCTGGAGGCGGGGCACAGGGAGAGAAGGGCCACAGGTAGGTCATGTGAACTTTTCCTCAGAAGGAGTAGATTCAAGATGTCAGAGCCAGGCAGGTTCCACATGGAACATGGACATGGCTGTCCATGTAGCCTCGCCTCTTGGGGAGCTCTCTCAGAAGCCTCCATGCTCATGGTCATCCCTCTATCCCATCTCCACACCTCCTGCAGGTGCTGGGCCCCAAGCCAGCTCTTCCGGCAGGTTCCGAGGACACAGCCAAGGAGGATGCAGCCAATCGAAAGCTGGCTAAACTCTACAAGGTGAGCCGTAGGGGTACTATCTGCCATTCTAGACAGGGTCAGGCTGGGGAGTCAGGAGGCCCCTCCCTCCTAATCTGCCTGGGTAAGGGACTGATGTCCCAGGTCCCAGAGAGCCAAAGGTCATGCTGAGCTCAGCTGCACCATGTAGTACCTGACTCCCCACCCTTTCCCTGTAAAAAGAAACAAACTTTTTTTGTTGTTTTGGGTTGGCTTTATGTTTTTTGGTTCAACAGGATCTTGTCTTACTGTACAGCCCAGGTTAGCCTTGATCCTCATGTCTCAGCCATCTTTAGTCCTGGGATCACAGGTGGACACCACTGTGCCCAGCCAGAGGGTCATCTTTGCAGAATTTTGTAGGATTTCTGGGAGTCTGCGCTGGGGCGAGGGGGATGAGAGAGGGTCTTGGGAAAGCATTGCACTGCAGAACAAGCACGGGTGAAGGTCTCGGCTAACATCTCTGATAACATCTTTACTTGAGTGTATTTGGGTCTACTTTTCAGTGCTGGGGCCTATTCCGGGCCTTGGCTTATGCATACCAGGCAGTGCCAGCCCTTACCCCCTCTATGTCATTATAGAATCATGGGTTTTGCTGTGTAGCGGTACCCAGCTCCCAGATCTCCCTCCACGGGGACCCAGAAGCCTCTGCTAACCCAGAGCCAGTCTTGTGACATTTGGCTTGTGGGCACCTACCTCTTCTTCTGAAGTTGAATGAACTTTATATTGGAATTCTTTATGTTTACAGGGATAATGCAGATAGTCCATTCACCCTCACCTGGCTTCTGAGCATCCCAACATAAAGCACACTTGTCAGCTAAGCAGCTGAGACTGGCCAATGCCATTATAGATATTATTCTGATTCCCGGAAATTCGTTCCAAGCATATCCCAGGATGGCACATCATGTTTGGCTCTTGTCATTTTTCTTTTCATTATTCATGATTTCAAAAGCTTTTCATCAAACTCTACAATTTCTAAGAGGCCCTACTTTGTTGTTTTGTTTTTTTGAGATAGGGTTTCTCTGTGTGTAGCCCTGGCTGTCCTGGACTCACTTTGTAGACCAGGCTGGCCTTGAACTCACAGAGATCCATCCGCCTGCCTCTGTCTCCCGAGTACAGGGATTACAGGCATGCACTACCATGCCTGGCGACCCCACAACTTTTACTAAGACAAGGTCACACGTATCCCAGGCTGGTCTTTAACTCACTATTCTGACCTCCTGCCTCTACCTTCTGAGTTCTGGGACTGTGTGTGTGCCCTGCCATCCCTGGTTTATGTGAAGCTGGGGGAATAGAACCCCAGGCTTTGTGCATGCTAGGACCAACTGCCCGCTACATGCCCAGCCACAAGCTCCTCCTCCCTATACCCACCTTCCTATTCCAGGTGCAGCGTCCATGGTACATGCTAGGTGGAAAGGCAAAAGAAGGCTTGCTGCGCTGCAGAGCTGGGTGGGCTTGGATGTTGATCTGCCCCTTTGCCTGCCTCAGGTACTCACATGCCCTCTTCCCCTTCCCCACAGGTCTCCAACGGTGCAGGTACCATGTCAGTATCCCTTGTGGCTGATGAGAACCCCTTCGCCCAAGGCGCCCTGAAATCTGAAGATTGCTTCATCTTGGACCATGGCAGAGATGGGAAAATCTTTGTCTGGAAAGGTATGGGGCAGGTACCTAGGTTTCACTTGTCACCAGAGGCTTCCAGAATCTCAGTCTCAGGGAGAACAGAGGGCTGGAGGCTGCTGGGACAATGAAGGCAATCAGGATCCTGAACTATACCTAGTTTTGCAGTTGACTCACTGTATGATCTTAGGCCCTTTACTGGGCCTGAATCCCTGTTTGGGCTCAAATGAATATTTGCCAAGTGTGTGACAAGATTATCAGTCCTACGAGAAGTTAATTGACACCATGATAGATATAGATATCATGATGGAGCTCTGTGGGTCGAATACTTCCTGGGCCCCAGCATCCTGAACAGGGTTAAGTAGTATGTTATTATGAGACTTGGAACTCTCCGCTGGGTGTGGGGGTCTTTTGTGATGGTGATTGTACCAGGAGGCACCAGGGAAAGTCTTTGTGGATGGTTTGCTCCTGTGATGCTTCTGGACCTGGTTGTTTCTGAGAGCCCAGAGATGTTTGAGAAGAACCCCAGTGCTTCCTCAGACATTGAGACCGGTGCTGGGAAGAGGGAGGGAAGCAGTGGGTGGAGACAGCACGAACTTAAGAGTCCCTTGAACCTGGGGTGGCTGTCCGAGGGATGTGGGTATGCACTGGCCAGGGCCTCACCTGTCTTTTCGAGGTTCCTGAGAGCTGGAGCAGAGGCCAACTGTGGACAGGGAGGACCACGTTGCAGGCTGTGGATAGGGAATACCTCATTACCTTGGAAGGAGGCTTCTGTGTAAAGTATACAGCCTGGGTGTCTGTACCCATGAGCACATTAACTTCCTGTGACTTCTCTGAGACCCCCATTTCTTTATATATGAGAGGGAATGAGGCAGCCATGACCTCTGTGACGTAAGGGTGTTGTGTGGATTAAATGGAACAACCTGTGTGTAGTTCTGGCACCGAATCCATGTTCAGTAACTCGACCGCAGTGGTTGTCATAGTTGCTGTTACTGGCCAGAACCCCAGAGGGCATGTCTCTTGGAACTAGGAGCCCTCAGCTCTTAGGAGTGGTGCTCCTAAGGAGAGTAGGGAGGTGAGCCAGCTGCCTCTTTCCTGGGACCTGTAGCTGCTAACCTTGCATGGCTCCTCTGACTTCCGGCAGGCAAACAGGCCAACATGGATGAGCGGAAGGCTGCCCTCAAAACGGCCTCTGACTTTATCTCCAAGATGAATTACCCCAGGCAGACTCAGGTGAGGGTCTGAGACCAGGGAAAGGAACATTCTGAGGGGGTATGGAGGGATGGAGAGGGTCCCCTATCCTCCTCAGGGACTGGACGGGCACCTGAGACCCCCTAAGACCCCTGCTAGGCAGCATTGCCACATCCTGTCCCTTCTCCCTTCCCAGGTTTCTGTCCTCCCGGAGGGCGGCGAAACCCCGCTCTTCAAGCAGTTCTTCAAGAACTGGCGGGACCCAGACCAAACAGATGGCCCTGGCCTGGGCTATCTGTCCAGCCACATTGCCAACGTGGAGCGCGTGCCTTTCGATGCTGCTACACTGCACACCTCTACTGCCATGGCCGCCCAGCACGGCATGGACGATGATGGCACTGGCCAGAAACAGGTACTGGAACCAGTTCTAGAGCAAAGGCCTGGCTCCGCCAGATTCCACAGGCCAGGCTCAGTCATCGGTCCCGTTACACCAGCTAAAGAATGGCGAAGGGCAGACAGAGAGTTTATCAATGTAGACACATTGGGGAGAGCAAGAAAAGGGGCCTCGAGACCCGATGAGCTATTTTAGGTTTAGATAGAGGGAGAGTTGGGGCAGGAGGTGTTCTGAAGAAGCAGTCTTGGCCCAAGCATGGGCTGGCTAATCATCTCAGATCTGGTTTGTAAGGAGGTCTGAAGAGGCCAGTTTGACTCCAGGGTGTTGCCCTGCCCTCTTGGATAGTCACCAACATGGGAGGCGACCAGCCCCTCAAGAGTGAGTGCAGGTGCAGGACAATGACTTATCCTTGTGCCTTCAGCCTTGAAGGCAGGTGAGGTAGGTCAGCCAGATGCCCCTTGCAGGAGTAATGAACGGGTCTACAAGCAGAGTTGAGCAAGTGACCCAGAGTAAGGGAGACCCAAGCAAAATGGAGGCCTACATGTCCTCCCAGCTGTGGTTACCTTGTGGGCTCAGACATCAGCCAGTGCTTTCCAACAAAAGCAGTTTCTAAGTACTTGTTATAGTATGGCTGGGCTTCAGCTGGCTTTGGCTACATGTCTCCTATCCCTGTCTCCCTTCCTCTTCTAAGTTTTCTCAAGTTTTTCACCTCGATTGATGAGATTCTTTGCATTTTAACAGTGTTTTTGCTTTTTTGTTCGTTTGTTTGTTGGCCAAAAAAAGTTCCCTGAGGACCTACTGTGTGCCAGGCTCTTTGCCAGGCTCCCAGACTCCCTCCCTTTTTTCTAGGAAGTGACCACAGCCACAGTGGAGTCTTGAAATCTGTTGTTCCCAGAGCCAAAGGGAAACACAGGGGATTTTGTAGGAACACAGGAAGGGCAGCGGGAATGGGGTGGGTGGATGGGGTGGGGTATTATAGTAGGAGTGGGAGTTTGCTCAACCTCTCTGAACCTTTCTCACTTGTAAAATGGGTTTTGATCCATCCATCACCTTTAAGACTCCATGTTGCAGAGCTCAGTACTCCACTTTGCCACCAGGTGTCACTGCAGGGCCTCCCGAGGACTGGTAAAATCCTGTAGAGATCCGCTTGCAGGGGTCATTCCGAGGCCACCCAAGTATGGCCCTGATGAGTGAGGTGACCCATAAAATCCTAGTGATTCCATAACCATGGGGAGAATGGGACTGTCGGTGATGTAATGCCAATCCTATTAATAGCAGCTGAGCCTGAGAGAGCCAGCTCGTGGGACGGCCATCGTGTCATCTTCATGACTAGAATTTAAGGCTTGAAGGGCTTCCCCTCACCCTTGTCACCGTCACTTTTCATGTGAGAAAGCAGAGGCTCTGAGAGGCGATATGGCCGGAAGTCATATGACCTCTCAGGAGGCGGGACTTAGGTTGGCCTCAGGCCTGGTTCAGTCTTCTAATCTAGAGCTGACTGGAGAGGCCTTTCAGCCAGAAGCACAGATCTGGCCAGATGTGGTGGGAAGAGCCAGGGCAGGAACTCTGGGATCATATCCCTGCCGTGCCAGGGCCTGGATGACACCAGACGCCCGTGAAAAGCTTGTCTTGTTACCTGTACTGTTTATGGTGCTGCTGTCTCCAGCTAGCCCAAGGTGACAGAGGACACCCTGCAGTGTCTGACTTCAGCTCTACCTCTGCAGATCTGGAGAATCGAAGGTTCCAACAAGGTACCTGTGGACCCTGCCACGTACGGGCAGTTCTTTGGAGGTGACAGCTACATCATTCTGTACAACTACCGCCACGGTGGCCGCCAGGGACAGATCATCTACAACTGGTGAGGGGCCTGGGCTGCCTGCTGGGTGTTGCGGGGAGTGTGTGGGGCCCCAACTGTGCCTGGATATGGCGACAAAGAGCAGAGAGCGAGTTGATCTGAGGGAGTCTAGAGTGTAGAGGCCTGAGTTCAGAGAGCCATATCCTTCTGGGGCCCATTCTCACCCAGAGTCACAACTCTGAACTTTCATCATCAGAATATGACATGCCCCATCTTAGGGACAGAGACTTACCAATCCAGCAGGTCCTGGCAGGGAATGCCAAGTCCTAATACAAATTTATCCTTCCAGAGGCTTGCAGCATAATAGAGATTATCCTATACTATAAAACTATGTAGCATAATTATGTATCTCAATTTCAATAATTATTTAAATAATTGTTTTTGAGCAGAGCATAGAATCACATTGCCCCAAGCCCAAAGCAAGGTCCAAAGGTAGTGTCATCCTGGACTTCTCATCACTCCTGTGCCCAGGTGACTCATTCAGCAAGCCCCACCCTTGCCTCTTGACCAGTTCGGCAATTTTAATTTATCCTTTCTGCATAATTACTGGAAGCTAAGTGCATTGCCCTGCAGCTGGCCTTTTGGGTACTACCTTCCTGGAAGCTGACAGCTTTCTGATGTGGGGAAGAGCCGTGCTATTCTTTGGGTCTCTTATTGACAAGCTCCACCCCCACGTGTACTCTCATCAAGATTAACAACTGCGGGTGTGTTTAGAGAAGTTTCTATGATGAGTTCCCAGAAATGGATTGCCAGGCTCAGAGAGTCACTGGCCCTGTCATTTTGATAGACAGCCCCAGTTTCCCTGGCTAGTCATTAGGACCTTTGATAGCCCTGTATTCCTGCGAGGGACACGCAGGAGTCCCAGCTCCCCTGGGTCCACCTCAGCCGACTGTGCTAAACTCATGTTCGTCAACCTGATAGTTTATAAAGTGGTATCTCATTAGACTTTGAATTCGCATTTTGGGTCAGGGGTGTGGTTCAGTGGCAGAGCACCAGTATGGGTGCTGGCTGCTCTGGGTCACTCCCACAGTGCTGCTGAAAAACAATAAGGAAATGGTGTCCCTGTTACTAGATAGTTTCAGACTTTTGTCTGAATACTCGTCAAGCTTCTTCTTCATTAAAGTTTTCATTTTGAAATAATCTCAGACCCACTGAAAAGTTGCAAAAAACAAAACAAACAAACAAATAATTATCTGGCCAGATCTCACATATGCACTGCCCACCAACTTCACTCCATGACCCAAGCAGCTGTGGCCGGCAGACCCAGGGCTGTGCACTTGTCTGTGTCCAGCCATTGTCACCAGATCTCCATCCCTCAGTCCTTCCTGGCCCAGGTCCTAACCCAAGACCCCATGGGACATCTCAAGGGCCGAGGACCCCACAAGGCATTTCTTCCTTGTGTCCCCTCAGTCTCCTGGGGTCTGTGACCCAGCCTGCCCTTTTCCTTCATGACCGTAAACCACTGAGGAGTGATGCTCACAGTCACATACATGGACTGTCTGGCATTCCTATCCTTTTAAAAGCATCTACCTTTTGTTTGTTTGTTTGTTTTTAAAAGATTTTATCTATTCATTATGTATACAGTGTTCTGTCTGCACGTATGCCTACAGGCCAGAAGAGGGCACCAAATTTCATTATAGATGGTTGTGAACCACCATGTGGTTGCTGGGAATTGAACTCAGGATATCTAGAAGAGCAGCCAGTGCTCTTAACCTCTGAGCCATCTCTCCAGCCCTGGTTTGGTTTTTTTTGAGATAGGGTTTCTCTGTGTAGTCCTGGCTTTCACTCTGTAGATCACACTGGCCTTGAACACAGAGATCCACCTGCCTCTGCCTTCCGAGTATGGGATTAAAGGCATGTGCCACCACCCCCAGCTAAAAGAATCTGTATTTTAAAACTAGATAATACATATATTATTATTATTGTGGGAACATGGGGATGCTGGAGTTTGAATCCAGAGCCTGGTACATACTAGGCAAGCCTCTACCACTGATCTATGAATAAGCCCAGTATCCTTTATTTTTAGGCAGAGTCTCACTAATTTGCCCTAGCTGGCCTTGAAATTGCAATCCTTCAGCCTCAACTCCCCAAGTAGCTGAGACTAGAGGCCTGTAACACTAAGGTCAACATATGATACAAAATTCTGCCAGGTACAGTAGTACAAGGCCCAGCCTTGGCAAGAAGCTGAGACAGGAGGACCTTGAGTCTCCCTAACTCAACCCTAGCAGGGCAGTTACCACACACCTTTCAGTGAACATCCAGGCAGTCCTTTGCACGTGTCTCCATGAGGGTAATTGTCTGGTATCTTTCCCAACAGATGACATACGTGATAGCCTGCTGTTTCTGGCCTGCCTTTGTATACAGGGAAATGACCTGATTACTTTTGTACACTTTGCCCCTGACTCTCAGTACTTTCTCTCGTCTGTCCATCAGGGGACCCAGGCAGTTCCCTGCAGGCACATTTACGACAAGGGAATCTGCCCATTGTACCGGGACCTAAGTAAGAGAGTCTGCTGCGCTAGGAGTAGGCAGGTGGGCGAGGCTGTTGTCTCTGTCTCTCCCCACAATCCCTGTACTTTTCCACCCCAGTTCCAACAAGGAGGTTCATGGGTTACTGGAGCTCAGAGCAAGGAAGAGGCCCAGAGTTTTATGGAAACTAGAACTGAGTCTCTCTTCCTCTTCTAGGCAGGGTGCCCAGTCTACCCAGGATGAGGTTGCTGCATCCGCCATCCTGACTGCCCAGCTGGATGAGGAGCTGGGAGGAACTCCTGTCCAGGTGAGCAAGAGCAGTGCCTCTCAGAGAAGTGCCTCTCAAGGCTTCAGCTAGGGCTTCGTCTGTGTGCTCACTTAGCTGCCTGATTATCCATCCATTCATTCATATTCTGTCTACTCACCCAGCCGTCAGTCTGTCCGTCCATCCATCCATCTGTCCGTCCGTCCATCCATCCATCCGTCCATCCATCCATCCACCCACCCACCCAACCATCCATCTATCCATCCACCCACCCATCTACTCACCCATCCATCCATCCACACATCCATCCACTTACCCATCAACTCACCCACCAACCATCCATCCACACATCCATCCACTTACCCATCAACTCACCCACCCATCCATCCATCCATCTACCCACCCAAGTGTCTATCTACTCACCTGTCCATGCAACAAATATTTATGCAGGACTTCTATGCACTAGGCTTAATATCTGCATGCAGCTAGGTAGAACAGTGTCTGTGTACCCTCCCTTGGCTGTCCAGCAGGGGATGATGACACAGTTGGTCCTTGCAGGGCACATTTACGACAAGGAAATCCATATGCTGTGTTCAGATCTAAGAAGGCAGGCTAGGGACAGGGGGGAGTTGAGAGCTGGGGCTGTGTGGGGTGCAGTGGTGCCTCCAGACCTGAAAGGCTCTTCGCATCCTCCCACCCTCTCACGAGTCTGGTACTGACATCAGCATTCTGGAAGAATGTTCTCAAGCAATCCATCCTTCCTTTTAAGGTCGTATTTGCAAACTTGGGCTTCCCTGGTTCTTGGACTAGAATCAGGGGCTGTAGGGCAAGACTTCACGGAGGCGGAGGGTGGGAAAGCAGCACCCAGGGGATCTGGGCAGCGACATCATGTCCAGCTTTCCCTACTCAGTACCCTGGTGCTGCCGAGTTCCTTGCATGGTGTTCCCCACCATAGTCAGACACAGGGTGGTGGCCTTACTGGAGGGAATGGCCCAGAACTACATAATTAAAAAGAAAAAAAGAAAAGAACAGAGAAACAGCTGACTTTCTCCTCTCTTACTGTCAGAGCCGAGTGGTCCAAGGCAAGGAGCCTGCACACCTCATGAGCTTGTTTGGCGGGAAGCCCATGATCATCTATAAGGGAGGCACCTCCCGAGACGGTGGGCAGACAACCCCTGCCAGTACCCGCCTCTTCCAAGTCCGAGCCAGCAGCTCTGGAGCCACCAGGGCTGTTGAGGTAATGCCAGGTCCCAGGATATGGGCAGGATTGCCTTCCTGGGTCTTCTAGGCCCAATGAGTAGACCTCTAGAGGCCCCGGGGTTGGGTGGACCTGGGTGGGAGGAGGAAGCAGATTTTCAGGGCTTCCTGCCCTGGCAGCACTTTGCCCCTTCAGGATTCTTTAAACACTGTCCATCATAGGCAGATCACTGCCTTCTCTAGACCTCATTCTGTGCAGCCTAGGCACTGTTTCTGATTCCATTCTAGTAGACTACTGTGATCTCAGCACTGTGGAGAATTACTCTAGTGCCGCCTTTGTTTTGGACCTTCAGCTTTTGTTAATGCAGCCCCAAATTCCAGATCACCGCAGGGTCTTCTGGCTATGAGGGGGGGACTGGGCTGATTTTTTTCTGGTTCCTGATTGGTTGAGTGTGGCCTGTCTCACTTTGCTTCCAGGTGATGCCTAAGGCTGGTGCTTTGAACTCCAATGATGCCTTTGTGCTGAAAACCCCCTCAGCTGCCTACCTGTGGGTGGGTGCCGGAGCCAGTGAGGCGGAGAAGACTGGTGCCCAGGAGCTACTGAGGGTGCTGCAAGCCCAACCCTTGAAGGTGGAGGAAGGCCATGAGCCAGGTGGGAACCGGGGCACACCATGTCCCACTGCCTGGGGCTTCATCTCCACGCCTTTCACCCTTGTGTGGTGAGGGTGATGCCCAGTGGCTGGGTCATCTCCTGTCTTCTGAAGAAAGGAGAACTTGGCGTGGATGGTCCAAGTGGGCCTCGGGGGATAATGTCCATTTCTGAGGAAGTCTTGTGAGAAAGATGGTGACTGTGTCAGAGGGCTCCTCACCTTTATGTCCACAGAGAGGAAGGCCACAGCTTCAGCCTTCAGCCCTCTTTTCGACTGATACTCAGAACCTCTTCCCCTTTTTCTTGGTGTCCCACAGGAGCAGTGAAGGACAGCTTGGTCTGCATGCAGCCTCTGTGACCAGCAGACAGTTCTGTTAGGACAGGTGTTCTGTGTCCTCCAGCCCCAGTTTGGTGGCTGATGGCCACTGCGGCCTTTGAGTCCTTGAGGTGTGACTGGTGGGAATGAGTGGACATGAGGAAGGTGTATCTTTAATCGTGATAAATTTCTGTAGAAATGGCCACATACAGGCAGAACAGGTATCGCAGAAAGAATTTGGAAATCGGACTTAGAAAAGATTTGCCTCCTGGCTTTCCCACTCCCAGGCTGTATGAATTTAGGTGAATTGCTGACTGTAGGCCTCTACCATGTCATGTGCTGAGTGGAGATAATTAGTTCCATTCTGTAGTGCTCTTCTCTGTGCCATGTGTCTTCTGTCCCCTCACCCTCTCCTGCTCTTTTCATTCCCTTCCGTCTTGAGCCCCTGGGACCTTAAAGTGCAGAGCAGCCAGCTGGAGTTGGGCACAGTCTGAGCTGGGGTCTGGTGAGATGTGCTCATGGGGCCATGGTTTCGCCTGGCAACTGATGTGATCTCCCCTCACAGATGGTTTCTGGGAGGCCCTGGGTGGGAATACTGCCTACCGCACATCCCCAAGGCTGAAGGACAAGAAGATGGATGCCCATCCCCCTCGCCTCTTTGCCTGCTCCAACAGGATTGGACGCTTTGTGGTGAGTCTGGAGGTGACACCTCTGCTTGTGCCTGGGGAAGGAGGTGATTGCGGGAGTCTGTGAACCTCAGAGCCTGGAGAAACAGTGTGATGGCCCAGTGCAGGGGAAGGGCCTCTAAAAGCAGGACCAGCTCTTTGAACCCATCCTGGAAACCAATGGGGGCTGGTGCTAATTCCTTGACCTCCTTCGGCCCTTCCCAGATCGAAGAGGTTCCTGGCGAGCTTATGCAGGAAGACCTGGCTACTGATGATGTCATGCTCCTGGACACCTGGGACCAGGTGAGTGAAGGGGAGAAGGAGGCCAGGGTAGAGGGAAAAGCTGGACTCTTAGCTCCAAGATGAGCCATGAGGAGGGCGTAAAAGAGGCAACACAAGGTGTTTCCAGGAATGGCTGCAAGCCACATCCCCTCTCTGAACCGTTGCCGATTTATGTATCTCCTTGGCAGTCCTCAGCCAGTGTTTTTTAGCATCACCGTCTTCCAGACAAAATGCTAAGTGCTGGTAATCCTGAGTCAAGCCAAAGGGATGCAGGACTGGTCCCGACCTTCGAGTTCTGGAAGGAACAAGTTTGTAAATAAGGAAAAGCCACTGAGCCTGGCATAGTCTTGTCTAAGGCATTTGATAAGATTGGTTGCCAATCGCGCTTGAATGTGATTGTCTTGAGAGAAGCGTAAAAATAGATGGTGGAACTGGGGAGATGCCCAGTAGATAAAGCACTTGCCAACATACTGAGGACCTGAGTTCAGTACTCAGAGCCCGAGCGAAAGAGAGAGTGGTAAGTCTGTAATGCCATGTTCCTGAGGCAAGAGGGGGCTGAGGAATCGAGACAGGAGACTCCCCAGAAACTCATGGGCCAGCTGTCCGGTTACATCATTGTGAACCAGAAGATCCTACCTCAAACAAAGTGTAAGATGAGGACCCACATCCAGGGTTGTCCCCTGACCGCTTCATATGCACTGTGGCACAAATACACATGCATACATACACAAAAAGATCTTAAAAAAAAAAGATGGTGTGTAAAATCATCAGGGTATGTTTTTATGTGTGACCAAACTTGTCACAACGCTTACAGTGACCTTCATTGCCAGCTTCAGACATGTGTCAGTCAAGATGCAGACATGGATAGCCTTTCTGTGTGCATTTGTTGGATGAGTGACTAAGAACGTCTGTCCGCTCATTTGCTGAATGAATCCGGTGTGATTTGTGGACTCCTAAAGAGGACTTCCCCTGCTCTGCCAATATTGCAATAATTATGAGTGGGCAGACTCGACAAGGGAACATAAGGGATGGTACAGCCTGAGGCAAACTGGACCTACCCACCAAAGGGGCACACCTTTCGGCTTCGTCCAAGTGAAGGTGATGGCCCAGCTTCCAGATCCTCTTGTTTTTCCGGGGAAGTTGGAGACCCGGACCCTTTTGCCATCAAACAGGCCAACAGATTTCATGTTAGGGGCAAACACATGTGTAGGTCACTGCTTTGCAGCCTCTGTCCCAAGCCCTTCCAGTCGCTGTCCAAAGGCTGTCTCAGCCTTTTCCTGACCCCCAGGACCCACCTGCACCCTTGTCCTTTGTGTGACTGCCACCAGCACCTCTCATGTGTATTTTCATTTGACACCTCACCTCCAGGTCTTTGTCTGGGTTGGAAAGGACTCACAGGAAGAGGAAAAGACTGAAGCCTTGACCTCCGGTGAGGACCCAGGACTGGAGGGTGGGGGTGGGTCTTTGTCTGTGGGTGGGTGGGGGCAGCTTCTGGTGCAGTTCTAGTCGTTAGCATCCATGAGGATGGGAACTTTCTGCTCATAGTCTGACCTTCTAGAACCCTGCTTGGGGTGACGTCCCAAAAGCTTTTTGTGACTACTTGAGGTGATCGATTCATGAAGACAGAAAGTTCGTTTTGGAAGTTTCATCCCAGGTCGATTGACTCTGGTGATTTTGAGCCTGTGGTGAGGCATTGGGGTGGGAAGTGTGTACAGAGTAAAGCCATGGGGACTTGGAAAGGAGATGAAACATGGGTGGAATCTCACCTCACCTGCAAGGGCTTGCCTCAGGGAGCAGAAGATACCACCTCACTGCCCCAAAGCTGAGGGCTAAGGCTTTGAGGGACATTCCAGGTCTAAGCTATAACAGGTGCAAAGAGATAAATCTCTTCAGAATGCCTGAGGGCTCACAGAGGGGGTAGGGGCAGGAGGGAACAGAAGAGGACCCATGTCCAATTCCCAGCATGCCCAAGGTATTCCCTTGTCAGGGTACCCAAGTAGGAAAGCAGAATCTTGGAAGCTAATCTAGAGTGTGGGAATCTAAGAACAGTTTCTTTATTTAATATCTTTTAATCACCAGGGCGAAATGATATATCCAGGGAATGGGCTGAGAACTTGGTGAAGCAGGAATTTAATTGGAAGTCCCTATTCTTCCTGTGTTGGGGGGAATCCATGTGGGGTCTTTGCCTGTAAGCCATGGTGGTCAGTAGGGCTGAGAGCATATTCTCTGGCAACCTCTACTTTCTCCCTGAGGAGAGGACACTAAGGGTCCCTGGGTCTCCTTTCCCTTGTGTGTCTGCAGCTAAGCGGTACATCGAGACGGACCCAGCTAATCGGGACAGGCGGACCCCCATCACTGTTGTGAGGCAGGGCTTTGAACCTCCATCCTTCGTGGGTTGGTTCCTCGGCTGGGATGACAACTACTGGTCAGTGGATCCTTTGGACAGGGTCTTGGCTGAGCTGGCTGCCTGAGTAAGGACCAGAGTCACCAATGTCACCAGTCAGTGCCTTTGAGAATTGTCTATTTCCCAAAGAGAGATCATATGTCAAGCAGGAAAACTATGGTGTGTGCACATGCTATTTTTGTTTTGTTTTTTACAGTAGCCAAAACCCGCCCTGGGAAAATTCAGGGTCTTTACAAAACTGCTTCAAGTATCTGTGCTTTGGAAATTAAATCCAATAAAAGCTTTTTTGAAGTGTGTGTCATTGCTTTCCTCATTCACGGCTCTGGATCCTGCTCATGACCCTGGTGATTCTGAAGTGCCCAGGCAAATGCCTCCCATGGGCCTGTGAATGAGCGGATGAACTCTTCCCACCCTGTGTGCATCTTGGTCCTTGAGAAGCTGATGGCACGCTGAGGGAAGCTGTGCATAGATCGTCCTGGGAAGTGTCCTGTTTACTCTCTGTTGCTGTAATAAAAACACTGACCAAAAGCAACTTGGGGAGGATATGGATATTTCAGCTTATAGCTTATAGCCTGTCATGAAAGGAGGTCAGGTCAGGAACTCAAGACAGGAACCTAGAGGCAGGAACTGAAGAAGAGGCTACAGAGGAATGCTGCTTATTGGCTTGCTCCCCAACCTGCCCAGGGGTGGCACCTCCCCTAGTGGGTTGGGCCCTCCCACACAAACATTAATCAAGAAAATGTCCCCACTGGCTTGCCTATAGGCCACCTAGTAGAGGCTTACTCAATTGGGGTTCCCTTTCCCCAGATGACCCTGGCTTGTGACTATCAGACAAAAGCTAGCCTGCTGTTTTAAAGCAAAATCTCAAACGTTTGATTTTACAAATAAGGACTAGGGAGCCAGATGCTGGAGTGAAAGCCTGCTAGCTCAAAGATGTAGAGAGAGCACCCAGCTGACCTCCCTCCTCAACCCATGTCCCAGAAGGGAAAAGCCCCTTCTCCTTCTCCATGCTGTCTTAAAAACCCTTCAAACTGAAAGTCCCTCCTTTCTACTTCCTGAGCGTCTCTCCGTCCTCCTGACTTTCTCTCACTCTGTGTTTTTTTCCCTATCTTTCGCTCTCTGTCAACTGATTGCTAGCTCCACCTCTTGACCTGTAGTTGACTTTATTTAATTGCTTCCAATAAACAGAAAGCTCTTGGATTAAAGGTGTGTGCTAGGGCTGAACCACACCACAACTAGAAACAGGTTTTTCCAGTTCACAGTCGCAGGGTTCACAGTGTAATTAAAAATCCTGCAGCACTAGCCAACCCAGGAAACTATTGAACCAGGAGGCAGGGCTGTCTTAAGGGAAAGAGGGAGAGAGGGAAAGAAGGAGAGAGGGAGAGAGGGAAAGAGGGAGAGAGGGAAAGAGGGCAGAGTGGAAGTGTGTGGAAGTGTGCTGCTGACTGTTTAGTCCAGTAAAATTTGCAAAGCTTTTAGACAGGCCTGGGTCAAAGTTGAAATGTTTTGTTTTTTGTTTTACTTTGATGGTATTGTCTGTTTTTGTTTCTTTTTTCAGGATTGAATCCCAGATCTTGTGAAAGTTAGACAAGTACTTTACCACCAAGCTATACTCCTAACCTGCTCGCTCTGTGTGTGTGTGTGTGTGTGTGTGTGTGTGTGTGTGTGTGTGTGTGTAGAGGTGAGAGGACAATTTTGAAGAGTCCCATCTGCTCTTGGGATCAAACTCGGGTCACAACGCTTGAGCTGCAAGCGTCTTTACCCTCTGAGCAACTTCATCTCCCCTTCCTGAACCCTGTTCTATTTTGTTTTGAGAAAGGGTCTCACTAAGTTGTCCAGATTTGATTTGAATTGCAGTTCTCCTCCTCAGCCTCCCCCAAAGCTGAGATTCTAGGTATGTGCTACCATGCCTAGTTTTTGTTTCTTGGTGTAGCAATCTGTGTATGGCAGAGTATTTAATTGTAATCACTCTTTAGGCATACAATTCAGTGATAGTAAACAGATATGTAATGTGATGTAAGCTGTTACTGCTACCTGTACCCAAATTTTAAAAACATTTTTAAAGATTAAAAAATTTTTTATGTGTATGAGTGTTTTACCTGCATGTTTGTATAAGCACCATGTGCATCCAAGCAGGTGAGAAAAAGATACTGTACCTCTAGGAACTGGAGTTGCAAACAGTTGTGAGCTGCCATGTGGGTGCTGGGAATCTAACCTGGGTCTTCTTGAAGAGCAGCAGTTTCTCTTAACAGTTGAGCTATGTTTCCAGCCCAATCCAAACATTTTTATAGCCCTCAACCTGAGTGCTTTTATTATTGTTGCTGTTGTTTTCAAGACAGGCTTTCACTGCGTAGCCCTGGCTGTCCTATACTCACTCATAGACCAGGCTGGCCTCGAACTCTGCCTTCTGAGTGCTGGGTTAAGGATGCACCACCGCCCCTGGCTTCTAAGTGTTTATTATTAAATAAGACCCCGTCTCTCTTCCCACCATCCTTGGAAATCTCTCCTTTTGGTCTCGATCAAGTTGCCTATCCTGCATACCTCACCTAACAGGAGTCATGCAATATTTATTGTCCTTGTCGGGCTTCTTGTACTTAGAATTATGCTTTCAAAAGCAACCATTGATCTACACTGATTGGTGAATACTGTTCTATTGTATGTACATACTTATCCACTCATCCACCATGGATGATTGGATTATTTCCATCTTTTGACCATTGTGTACAATGCTGTTGTGAATGTAGGGCACAAGTATGTATTCTAGAATGTTCTGAGCTGGCTGACAAATGAGTTGTATATCTCCTATGAGCATGTAAGCCTTACCTCCCCGACCCTGTGCACTGTCACTAGGAGGCTTGGCCTTAGAGCAGTGGTAAGGATAGAGTTCAAAGCCAACTACATTCCCTGGAGTAGGAAGTGGGCAAGGTGCATTGTCATAGTGCCACATCCCATGATGTCTGCTTGTACCTGGTTTTTCAGCTGGCCCCTTCTGTTCATTCTGCTACTCAAAAGACTCTTTGGTGAGATCTCTGCATTGACAACTTCCATAGCCAGAGAGGTCCCTGGATATACCCCAGTTTGCAGCCTTTGGAAAACAGGAGAGGGACTTCTTGGTGTCTAATGTGCTCCCTCTGGGCCTAGATCTCTGCTAGTGTTCAGAGCATCAAAATTCTCTCTTGGTCACTCCCACGAACTGCCTGAAACACTTTTCTCCAAGGAGGTATCAGATCAGTGCAAGGAACTGAAGGACAGGGCCTGTCCCTCCCTTCCTTTTTTCTGGTTTCTTCTTGCCAGCTCTCCTCCTCTTGGTCCATGCCGCTCCATGTTATGAAACGGAGTTCTGTATGTGGACTATGGAACAGAGCCCAGGGTGAGGTATGGTAGGAAGCCTGAGAGAGTTGTGTGTGTTTACACTGTTGTTTCCAACTCTGGCTGGGCCCTGAAACTATCCAGGGAGCTTTTTAGAAGCATGGTTCCCTTGGGGCCTTTTCTCCAGAGATTCTGAGTCATTGCCAGAGTGACAAGGGCAACAGAGGAGGAATTTTCCAGGAGGAAGAGGAGATGGGTTGGGAGTGGAAGAGCTCCTCACAAACAGGGCTGTAGTAGAAACAAAGGTGGGGAGGTACGGGCAGAGTGGTGCACTTGGGGGCAAACGTCCAGAGCAGCTTGAGGGTGCCAGGCTTCAAAGTGGAGCAGTGAGCAGGAGCCTTGAACACTGTGCTGAGGGGCTTGGACTTGATTCTGTCTGCCTTGCCTACCTCCAAAGGGTGGCTCTCCCTACGCGAAGCAGTTGACCCGGCAAGGGTAACATGTTGAACACACACACAACAGACCCGGAGACTGCTCCCAGGGCCTGTGGGCAATTTTCTCCCAGAGATAAAACATTCAGGGAAACCCTGAAGCTCAGGCCAGAAGTAAATAACACAAAAGCTTCAGAAAATCCCTGAAAGATCGGCCAGGGTTCTCCCTCCTCAAGTTTACATAAGTTGTTGAGGACTGCTGAGAGACACTCTCAGAGAAGCCAGGCCGCCTCAAAGAAGCTCGGAGCAACCGAAGTGCCTGGAAGAGACAACGCTCATCTGTTGAGCTGTCAGCTCTGTGAGCTCCAGGTCCCCAGTTTCTGTGAGGGGTCCCCCAGAGTGGGGTGGACTTTGGTGGTGCAGCTCTCTGTGAGTGACTTCTGCTCCTCTAAGAGACCCCAGTAAGCTCATTTGGTTCATCAAGATGGATTTCCGTGGTGTCCTGGCTTTGTGTTGCAGTTGGCTTACTATCTGGGTGAGTAGATGGTTTTTTAACACATCCTCAAGGACAGTGTCACACGACAGGGCTTTCCCCACAGGGAGGGGGGTGGCAGCTCTGGACAAACCCAGCTTACTTCCTGGAAATCCATGGCTCTGGCTTAACCCAATTAGGACTCCTGCTAAGTGGTAGAAATTTACATGTTCAGGTCCTAGGGCATTGTGGAAGTAAGCCTGCCCTGTGCTGGGTTGGACTGTGCATGAGAGCCAGCCCAAACCAAATTGCCTCAGGAGCTCTCTGAGAGTCCAGAATCTAGGGACGTTGGTGTCTGACTCAAGCTGCTACGCCTAGGTTTCCCACTGGCTCTCTTGGCTTCCAGTGTCAGTGTGGTAGTGAAATGTCCACAGACATTTTGGTTCTCAGCTATGCGTGGGCAAGATGAGGGAATGACAAATTTCATTGCTTGTAGATGTTTTCCTGGGAGAGAGAGGAGGAGCTGCTTCCAAGTCTACAGAGAACCATATTCAGTTCTCAAGAGTCCTCACACCCATTCCTGGCGAGGTCATAGGTCAGTGAGGTCCATCTGGTTGCTGAGTGGATTTCTCCTCTCCTGAGTGGACATTCTCAGTGGGATCCCTGGAAACACGGCAGGGGTTCTGAGGAAGGAGGCAGGTAAGTGGACACAATGGATGGCAATTTTGTTGACTTTTTTGGGCCCCATGCTAAAAATAAAAAAAAAACTTAACAGTGGACTTCCTACAGTTTTTTTGTTTTTGTTTTTTTTTTTTTGGTGTATAGTCATTCTCAGATTTCCAACCTGTTTCTCTCTTCCCTCAGCAATATCTTAAGGATTTATTTACTTCTATTTTCATGTGCAAATGCGCACTACATGTGTGCCTGGTGCCTGAGGAAGCCAGAGAGTGTTGGATCCCCTAGAACTGAATTGCAGCTGGTTGTGAGCTTTTTGTGAGAGGTAATAAGAGGTAATAAGGCTCCTCCATCTGGTATTCTTGCTGAGGTAATTTCAGGCTTAACTAGAATTTGATCTCATTGATGGAGAATCCCATGGAAAACTACCTAGGAACCCCAGGTCAGGATGCCCCAGCTAGTTTATCTTAGGGTCTGTTAAGCCACCTGCTGGTCCGGAACCCCCTCTAGCTAACCATTATAGTGTCTGTCAAATTGCTTGCTTGCTTCTGCAAAGCCTTCTCCCTGAAGCTGCCAATCAAGTGTGAGACAAAAGCAGGAACAAGAACAATAGATCTTGCAAGTTAATGGGAGGTCAAAACAGGAAAAGTATACCTGGCAGGTTAAGGGTTCTGTTTGTAGTTCAGACAGTTAAGAGTAAGTTCCTGTTTGTCCTGTGTTTGTGTGACCCATTTGCACGGGATGTGCTCGACAACACATGAGTGGGAGAGGAAATATTCAGGATGAATGCTCGCTTGCCCCTAGTTGGACTTGATGGGAAATGTGGTGGATTGTGGATTTTGCTTTCTTAAGTCCCTGCAAAATGTGACTCATGCCCATTTCCTGGGAACCTGGGAATGGACCTGGTCAAAGTTCATCCACCTGGCCAGTGTGTAATTAAAGCTTGCTTCAAATTTGGATTTAAATTGTGGTAGTGGTCTCATTCTTGACTGATGGGATTAGCATAAGATGGCCATGCTCTGGACACTCAAGGCTACACCTGGGTCCCCAAATACCTGTCCCAGACTGATATTCCAGAAGGGTGGAATACAGTCTTTGAGTTGGCTCTAAACTGTGTCTGAGCGGGTATCTCTGGTGAACGCTGCTAACAGTGTGGGCGCTGGAACGGAGCCTGGGGTCCTCTGCAAGAGGAACAAATTCTCCTAACCTTTGACTCCCCTCTCTAGTCTCTTTCCTCAGAATATTTAAAAAATATATATTTTGTTTTGGATATGTGCCTGTGTGTGTCATGGCAGATCTGGGGAGATCAGAGGACAGCCTGTGAGAGTTGGCTCTCTTTCCACCATGTTCTCAGAACTGAGCTCAGGTCATCAGGCAAGGAGGCAGGTGCCTTCACTCCCAAAGCCATCTTGCTGTCCCTCCCTCAGAATCTTTTAGGGAAGACCCGAAGCTTTCGTTATGAGTGCTACATCCCCAGATTCCTAAAACCTCAGTTTTAACAATGGCTTTCAACTTCCTCTCAGCTAACCCTTCCGACTATAGAGCAGGTCCAAAAAAGGCCGCGTGCGTCTTTGTGGTGTCTCCTTTAGGTAATTCCTAGCTTTGCCTGAGTCTGGACCTGCTCTACACCTGATGTCACGGGCGTCACTGTGGGAGACAGATAGCCCTAACCAATCCAGAGATTCCTCATGGGCTGGCCCACACACCAGGTAGGACTATGAATGGAAGTGAAAGATGGCAGCCTGCTATGCACAGCGCTTGGCACTGGATAAATTATGGTTTCCTTAGTGCAATCTTTTGTTGGCACGAAGCTCTTTTAGGTAATGGTGGGTAAAGTGGGTAAAGTTGTCTGGGAGTTCTGATATCTGGGAGGCGTGGTGGCTAGATCAGTGTCCCCCTCCCTCAAGTATACAAGTCTGTGTGTGCTTTTCAAGGGTGCTCTACAGCTTTTAACACATTCTCATGAGGACAGCAGCTAGGAAATATCCAGGCTGGACGGTGATGAGGGAGAAACCCTCAGGAACATGATTTTCAAGCTGGGATCTGCAGAATTCCATGAGGCACTTCTGTGATCTCACAAACAGAATTCAAACTCCACGTAAGTGGTAAGAAAATAGGATCCGGAGGAGCACAGCTGAGTGGAGGGCAGGCAGAGTTAAAGGCTGCCTGTTGAAGCTTCATTGTCCCCACTGAATTACTTAGGAGCTATATATGTGACACCCCCACTGGAGTCCCAGGGCAGCTGCCACCACTGCAGCTGAGATCAAAGCGGCTGTGGCAGCAATTCATCAAAATGGTCCAAGACAAAACCTGCCTCAGTTTACAGTCATCGAGGGAGCTACCCACTCCCTTGAGGCAGCACTTCCTCTCCAGTCTCCATCAGCCATTCATGCTTCGCAGAAAGACTTTCCTGCCACAGGACTTTGTTAACTTTGTATACATTTGAAGGAAGTGTCCAGGTCTCCACCTGAGGAGCCCCAGCAGCCAGACCCCACTGTTTCAAGTTTTGTCACTGTCCCCACCCCCACACCCAACATCTTTCCCTGGGTGTCTCCTCCAGCCCTACAACTACCCTGGGTAATACAGTTACACCTCAGGAATCCAGGGGGCTGAGGCAAACACTGGGAAGCTGGAGCCAGCAACACAGGAATCTTCAATTAGGGCCTCAGCTGACACAGAGGCCTGAGCCCTGCGGTCATCTCTGTGGCAACAATTATATAAATTAACTATATTCCTGAAGAAGTAGGGAGTTTTAACCAGGACTAGGAATCTGCCCCTTTAGTACTATTTCACAGTTTAGTTAAGGAAAATTGTTTTGTTGAAGTTCAAGTTTGTGTTAATCCTGTAGGTTTTAAACCAATGGGCCTTCCCCCACACCTGTCAGAATGGCAGTTTCAGCCTCTAACAGTCCCCAGATCCTCAGTTGGTACCCCTCCCAGATTTATGCTAATTTTAGGTGAATAAAACCCCACCAATCCCTTAGCTCCCCAAGCTCAGGACTTGAAGGCCCACCAAACCTCATTTTGGAAATCCCTGCCCTAGACAGCCACACGCGCACACACACCCCAATCCTATATAAGCCCTGAGATTTCTCCATTCCTTGAGGTCCTTTCCCAGGAACAGAAGGCAGTCACCACCCTGGATTTGTTCCCCACCCTCCAATAAAATCTCTTTTATGAGATTTGCTGCTTGCTGAGACTCCATCATTAGTCTTAGAGAAGAAGCAAAGAATTGCCGGGCGTGGTGGCGCATGCCTTTAATCCCAGCACTCGGGAGGTAGAGGCAGGCAGATCTTTGTGAGTTCAAGGCCAGCCTGGTCTACAAAGTGAGTCCAGGACAGCCGGCTGGGACTCAGCTCCAGCTCTTCAGCTCAGCTGGGGGTGAAGCAAGTCCCTTCTGTGAGCTGCAACAGCTGGAGGACTGAGGCTGAGCTCCAGCTCCTCAGCTCAGGTGGGGGTGAGGCAACTCCTTCCTGTGAGCTGCAACATCTCTGTTGAGGGAGCCTCCTCTCAGAGCTGTGTGGTTTCTGAGCTTCAGAGTCTCAGGATACCCTTCCACTGGGACATTGTCCCACCTAAAAGAGCTGTGTGTTTCCTGGGCTTTTTGAGTCCCAGGATACCTTCCTCAGAGCTGTAACACTTTCACTGGGGATAGATACCTGTCCCTCTCAGAGCTGTGTGGTTCTTGAGCTCACCAGTCTCAAGATACCTTCCCATCTCCCCTGCAGGCCAAAGTACTAACACCCATCTCCTACCCTTGGTAACAGACACTAAATCTTTCAACAGTGGGTCATTCCCTTGGAAAGAAAGGTTTGCTGCTAAAAGGATCTGAAAAGCGTTAGTGGGTAGGGAGGAGTGGGAAGACTGGCAGTGTAGGGACTCAAAAGAAACAATGTACTTGAAAGCACAGTTAAACACAGCTGTTGAGTTTCCTTTTCTATTCTGGCCAGTGATGTCAACATGATTACAGATGCTTAACCATTCTGCCCTGAATCAGTAAGATCCCACAACCTAAAACTGAAGTTAAAATTTAAGGCCCCTCAAGTATGAATGCAGAGGCCATTGAACGTCTTCAAAATAGCCCTGTGAAGACAGAAACAAGACTCTCACAGAGGCAAACAGCTAAAACAAGACTCTCACAGAGGCAAACAGCTCATAGGGCACACACTTTATTGTACATGGCTGAAGGGGAGGACAAGTGGACATACTCACACCAGCTCCCCTCCTATAAGCTTGCCTTTCTCCACCCCTCTCTGTGACTCAACTTTAGCCCTACTGAATTACTAATTCATACGGCACAGAAGCAAAGGCCAGTTGGTGTCTGGAAAGGAAATTTAGAGAGCCAAGTGCATCATTTTCCACCTCTGAGAAGGTGTCTTCACCAGCACAGGGGCTTTCCTGGTCCTCAGCATAGGGCGAGCCACTCCTCCAAACAGATAAAACCACCATTTTAAATTCAAAATGTAAATGCAACTCTAGTCCAGGGTGGAAGTACATACACTATAATCCTCTAGAAAGCTCAAGTGGGTTCAAGGCTTAGACAGTGAGCAGCTAAGAGCAGATGTCAACAGTGCTGTTACAGCAGGAAGCCATTCTTCAAGGGGAATCAAGAGCCTCAAAGATGTTGCAAAAGTCACCACCAAGCTTTCCAGGCCAAGGGAAGGATGTCACAATAAGGAATTGTGGTCCAGAAGGGTGGACTACTTCTTCTTTATATATATATATATATATGAAAAACAAAACTAGTCAAACATAAGTGTTCTCCCTCTTTAGGGAGCGCTCAGCAGGGACGTCTGGACAAGTTCAAGAATCACATACTCTATGTGTTAGCAATTCCTTATGCTACTCACGTAGGATTAGTAATCACAATATTTCATAGTGTACAATAGTTAATAGTATGCAGAGAGCAAAGTATAATAGTTTTCTTAAATTTTTAAAAAAGTACTTCAGTACTTAAGCTATTCAAATGGGCATATAATAATTATTTATAGAACTTAGAAAGTTACTTTTAAAAATCAAAACGATTAAAAAACCTGATATGTGAAAAGGCAAAAGTGAGAAAAAAGCACTTCTGTGACAAGAATTTAGCTGCGTTTAAAGGCAACACACAGAGGTATCATCAAGTTGTGAAGGGCAGGCTCAAAAAGGTTTTTAAAAATTGCATCTAGTATGTTCAAAAGGACCTCTGCAGTAGTGCAGTCTGGTCTCAGAAGAGTCAGTGGGAGTCTTTTTATTAACTCTGACCATTTTCTTGGGTTCTGACAGGATCAAGCAGAAGGAGAGGGTTACTCCTGCACAGTTGGGCTTAAAGTGGGTGGATGGACAGTGGGGAAATGTCCTTTCTTAAGATTCCCTGAAGGGCCAGGCAGTGGTGCCACACCCCTTTAATCCCAGCACCCAGGAGGCAGAGTCAGGCAGATCTCTGTGAGTTCAAGGCCAGCCTGGTCTACAGAGTGAGTTCCAGGACAGCCAGGGCTACACAGAGAAACTCTGTCTTGAAAAACAAACAAAATGATTCCGTGAAGGGAAGGCACAGGTGGCCCAGAGAAGCAGTGTGGCACAAGTGTTCACGGTTGCAGAGGATTTACTCAGTGGGGCCAGGGCATGTCTAGGCGGTGTCTCTTGCCCTGACTTGACGGCTCAGAATGACTTAAAGGAACTTAGAAGAGAGCTTCAACCTACTCCAGAATAAAGACACAAACTTAAATAAAGAGTAAGAGTATCTTATGTAAATCATCTATCTCTTCCTCTCGGTATTTGTAAGCCAACTTTTTTTTTTCTTTTTTGCTTTGGTGCTGAGGGTTAGACCTTGAGCATGCTAAGCAGGTGCTCTACTACTGAATTTACTCCTAACTCTAAAGTGAGCCTCTCATCTGCTTTTGTGACTCCCATCCATTCTAAGAGCCCCACATTCTACATACAGAAAAGGAGACAGAGGGGGACAGTCAAGCTTTCTGCTAATCTCCCCGTGAGTTAAAGGCTAATTTGGTCCTCACTTCACCCTGGGAAGGGTTCAGCACAGCTCTACATGGACCTACCTATACAGCTCAGTGTTTAGCATTCATGAGGCCCTGTAACATATCAATGGGCAGAGGGAAGACGATGGTGGAGTTCTTCTCCGCAGCGATTGTGGTCAGGGTTTGAAGGTACCGGAGCTGCAGGGCGGCAGGGGACTCAGTGATAACTATGGACGCTTCTTTCAGGGCTCTGGATGCATTCATTTCCCCTTCAGCTGCAATCACCTATGGAGGGAAGAGGAGGTCAGCTGGCAAAGAGCACGGTGCGACGCAGCAGCCTTCAAGCAATCGTTCCTATGCCTTAGACAGCATATGGGACTTCCAGGGCTCCATCAATCCCTAGACACTCAGCTTCCAGATGGTCTTTTTCCTGAAATTGAGTTGCTTTAGGAAGCGTATTCTTTTACTGCTGTTCCCATTGAACAGCCCACAGCACTGCAAAGGGGTGAGCGACTAACTTTGATGTGTTACAGGATACAAACCCTGTGCAAGTCAAGTGGATTTCCAGTTCTTTGAAATCAAAGAAAGGAAAAACTTTACTGAACTGAAAACTGGCAGATCTTATTTGAGAAAAGATGGCACACTAACTTAAGTGCATACTAGGAAGTGCATGACAACAAAAAGAATCTCCAACCCCATTCACTTATTTAAATAAAGTTTCTTAGCTCTATCAAAAGAAAAACTAATAAAGTTACTGCTGCATGCTCTCTCTCTCTAGGAACAAGTACTAGCCATCCATACACATGTGAATGGCACCCTTATGCACTGCCTTCAGAAGAGCGTATAAGTAAAGATTTACTTAGGACAAATTCTGAAACACTTGTAGAATCCCCTTCATACCCTCAGAAAGCTTTCAGTCTAGCCCACCCTAAATAAATCACTGTAGGATGCTAAAATAATTCCGAATAAGTTGCCTAAGTCATAGTGTTTCTGCCCAGCAATAGAAAAGTAGCTAATAGAGCACACTCTTGAGATAAATGAAGCAGCACTTCATGGTCTCATCATGAGGCAGACAGCAGACAGCACGGGAAATCAAGCTCTGGATGAGTAAGTGGAGACTGTTAAAGAGAAAGAGTAAAGAACAGCCCAGACCTGATTATATACATATGGTAGGCTCAGAGTCTCTTCCAAACCATCTCATATATCCAATTAGACACATTTTTGTGCAGACATGGACACAGATATTTCATTTCCCACCACCAATCAATAAACAATTTATTCACCAGGAAGCCAGACCCACTATAATGGGCACACATTTAGTTCATCAAAAAGCTACTCTCTGTAAACTGCCAAAGATGTGAACACGGCATCACAGCTTTGTCTAGATACGGCCCCAGTGTTCTCTGCGGAGAGCATCTTCAACCAAAGCTAGGTCCTGTGGCCGGATGGGTCTCTGGCCAAATGTGCAGCAATTCCATTTGTTTTACCGATTGTCTCACTGTGCTGGAGACTGAACCCATGAGCTGGTCTACACACTTTAGAATGAGATTTGGTCAGAGTTTAGTAATGTGGCTAGAGAAGCTGTCCTCATCTGTGTCTTCCTGTGTGGATATATTACATTTGAGTGCCTTCCCCTGCTCAGTTATGTTTGGGAGCTGTTCTGTATTCATTTTTTTCCTGGACACTATTACTTCCTGTGAATAACTATGCCTTCATCTGTTCAACTCAGGATGGGTACTTAGAAAGTTTCCAGGTTGAGGTGAAGGGTTGCTGTGGCACGCTGCTGGTGAACATGAGTGTGCATGTGTGAGACACATACTGAGGAGTAGCGCTCCCAGGCACAGGCTCTGTGAACACCCAGCTTTGGTAGATACTGCTAGACTGTCTTCCGAAGTGGTGATACCAATGAACATTCGCACAGCAGAACACAAGGGCTTCAGTTCTGCCTCTCCACTTCTGATTCTTCTCCCCTTGTGTTTTCAAGCCACCCTGATGGGTATCTAGGATGGCATCTAGTAAACCTGTGACTTGAATTTGAGTTTCCCTGGGGCTAATTAACTTGAGGACTTTTGTTCTGAAGGCTGTATTTACGGGTCCTCGCACCCACTCTCTCTTCTGAAACGTGCTTGCTGAAGAGGCAGCCACCTTCTGATTCCCATGACAGCTTGAGTGTGAGCTCACAGCTATTTCAGAGTTACTTATTTTACCAGTATATTTTTCAGAAGCAGGTCCACTGTGTGCACCCTAAGGTGCACATTTCAGAACAGTCAGTCATTGCCCAGTCATTCATGTCACATCTGTCAGGCTAACCTTATAACCTCATCCAAGGGACAGCACTCTAACTGGCCTCTATCTTTGCACCTTGTTATAAAGTGAAGACAGGAACTTTTGAGAATGTTGTGGAAGGTCCATGGTGGGAGGCTCCAGAGGAATCCGGAAGGGAAAAAACAGAGTAGAGGGTTCTCATCACTAGTCAACTGTGGAACCTTGAGGGAATCACCCACCTCTTCCAGGCTTCAGTTTTCACTGACTAGGATGGCAAACAAGTTTCATTTTTAGGGCTAACTCTAAGCAGTTGAGGGTTGTTATCTGGATTGCTGCAAAAGGATTCTGATGCCAAGTCTAAACTCGGAGGAAAACAGCTCTGTCGTTAATTACTGACATGGGAATAGAAGGTGCAGGCAGGCTCTTGGATCCTTTAATTCTCATATTCTGTGTATGAGAAATTATTATTCTCTATGATCTAAAAATGGGCTTTTAGGTTAATGACAGATGAGGTGAAAGCAATTCCTAACTGGACGATGATAGGGAACATTTAAATAACACTGTACATGCATTTTAGCTCCTGGAAGTGATGCTTTGCAAGAAAGCACGTGAGAGTTCTGCAATGTCATCATGAGCATTCATGACCACACCCAGAATACATGAAAACTATGGCTGATAAAAAGTCCTGGAGGCAGCATGTCAATAAGCAATTATAATGGCCAGTCTGTGGCTTAAACAGATGGGTATCCTATGAGGTAGACAGGGTTCTGTGGTCAGCCAATCACCAACTGCTACGATTTTCTAATGATGACAAATTGGCTTGCTCCTGTTTTTTGATCTGTCAAAGGCACAGCAAGCCCTCCTATGAAAACTGTCCTGGCTGCTCACAGGGTGGGGCTGTGTGGCTTCGTCCCTGTTGTACCAGACAGAATCCCTGTTCTACACGTGAAGCTCTGCCCTTCACTGCTCCCTTAGGAATATTCTGAATCTGGCAGTGAGAAACCCTCCACCATGGGCCATGAACAGTGAGACAAAGTCTTGTCTGGCTCCAGTGAGGCCTTCTTGTATTTCTAGTCCTTGGGTTTGATGAAATGGCTTGCTATTCTGTCACACTGTCATCTTAAGAGATACATTTGTGTGAGGTTATCTTAACAAATATTTCCTCAGCACTACCAGAAGGGTCATTCATACAGGCTTAAGGCAGAGGCAAGATGAAGATGAAAAGGAAAACAAAACACAGAAAGAGAAGGAAAATGTGGGAACAGGAGAAAGAAGCAGATGAAGGAAGAAGTTCCTGGGGAGAAAAAGACAAGAATAAGTGAAGAATGGATGAGGGCAAGCTGCCACGAATGTCTTGTGCTCCGAAAGTCGACCTGCCTTTAATAATGAATCGAGGAAGTAAAGCATGCGGCCCACTCGTGAGAGAATGATACAACTCTGATAGACCAATATTCCCACAGACCTAAGTGAAAAGGCCAAGTACAGGACAGTGTGTGTGGTGTGCTTCCACTGGAGCCAAGAATCCAACGAGCCAGTCAAATGAAACGCAGGCGTAGGCCAGGAGCGGCTCACCAATGAGGTGCCCTCTGTGCAGTTCTGAGGCCAGCCTAGGACTCCCCAGCACTCGGGTGTGCGAGTGCACATCTGGACCTCAGTGTGGAGGGGGCAGTCAGGTGGTCCTGGGCCTTGCTGGTCAGACAGTCTCACCAAGTGGTGAGGTCCAGGTTCAGAGAGGCCTTGTCTCACAAAATGCACACATTCATACAGCACACACATGCACACACACACTGTATAGAGTGGTGGGCTCTGAGGAAACAGGATTTGAGGTGGTGGGCAGGGTTTCCATCTTTTCTAAACATTCCTGGCTATTTCCTCTTTTTCAAAGAGAGTGTTTTGTTACTATGGAATTAAAAGAAAAAAAAATCAAGCTAAAACAAAACAACAACAGAACCTACACAAGCAGGAAACATTACCTTGGCTCTAGCCTCCCGGGCAGCTTCCGCCTCTGCAGCCATGGCTCTCTGGAGCTGGATTGGCAGCTTCACGTCCTTAATCTCCACGCGCTCAACCCTGATTCCCCAGTCATCAGTGGCGTCATCCAGAGTACTCTGGAAAGATAAGAAGAGATGGCAAGTGAGGCACCGTTGCTCCTGCCCAGGTGCCAAGAATGGCTGCATTCCCTGGAATGTGGAACGTGGTATAAGATAAGGTTTGGTGAGTGGCAGAGACACCGCATCATAGAAACGCTGAGGCATAGGCTGGAGATCAAGGAAACGGACCTGATTCTGTTACTAATGAGCTAATGTGAGATGGTAAACTTCCAAGGCGCATAAAGAAGCTGTTTATTTGTAGTCTCCACTGCGACTATTCCAGATTTTCTGCCCTGTTACCATAGGTCAAGATCAGCATGGATAACACACACGTGAGCAGCTGAGGCAGTATTCCAGTGAACCATTATTACACATATAGTAGTCAGCCTGGGGGCTAAGCTGGCCAGTAGCCTGCCTATCCCCCAGTTAACGTGAAGCATGTAAGCCTGTCTCACTTTCTTTTACCACGGCAGGAATGAACAATACTATTTGTTTTTAGCAAGGAGGTGGTAGTAATGCTGAGGTAGAAATTCAGGGCCCACTTGGCTGCAGAGCAAGTTATAGGGCCTATGAGCTGTAGAGTGATAGCCTATTTCAAAACAAAAGAAATCACAGATTTTAACCATGATGAAACTTTTACAAATTGTAGGAATTTCTATGTACAGTGACTTTTTTGAACACACTATTCACATCTACCTCACAGGCAAGACTGAAGAACATAGCAATTACATGGTGACTCATCGGGGTTTTGGCAATACATACACTGTCTGGCAGAAAGCCATTATGATCTACCAGGAGGATAATACAGATTCAGAAAATAAAACACGGGACGGAATTTAAAAATAGCATGCACCTGCGTCCCATGAACCCATGAGTGTTGGTCTGAAAACATGTCTATGAAGTCTGGGAAACCTCAAAAAGAAAAAAGAGCAGCCATCCCCTGTCTGGGTGAACCGTCATGGACTCAGCTTCACTTCTCTGTCTCTGATTAGCTAACCACCAGTGGAACATTCTTCACATGCATGTGGTGTGCGAGCTCACTCCTCACCCGCATGTGGTGTGTGAGCTCATTCCTCACCTGCATGTGGTGTGCGATCTCTTCTCTGTCAGAAAGGATCTGAGACAGGCTCTTGGTGCCCAGGGCATTCCTGAGGGTAGTCTGTGCCAAGAGGCGGGTTGCCGAGTCTGCATTGGTGATATTTGCCACAGCCAGGGTTGCGTTCTGAACACGGTAATAGACTACACCATCCACACTGATTGTCACTGAGTCCTTAGTGAGGACCTACAAGAGAAGGAAGGCAATCATACACCTGCTCTATGGCTTCTTTATTGTCTCTACAAATGCCGTCCTGTGAACCCTTAAGCAGCAGCTGATCTCCATTAGTAAGGCATCAGAAGGTTAACTGTACCTTTAGAGAGTTAATAAGACATTCCTATTTATCCAGCTCCACAGATTCATTCAATCACTCCACAAATGTTGAGGTGCCATTCCAAAGCTGGCATTGCTCTGGCTCATTTCTTCCCACCATCCAAATGTCTTCTCAGTGGACTTCCTGACTCCCACGGCTCTGTGCACATTCACTGTACCTCTGTGGAGTGTCACACTGAGTGGGATGTCCGAGTGCCCCTGCTTCTCCCTTACACTGTGAGTCTCTTAGGCAGTTCTGTCTCTCTGGCAGTGGCAGGGTGACTAACACACTAAGTGACAGAGGAACTGAAACCAGAGCCTTAGGAAGTGAGTGCTGAACTACGCACGCACGAATGGGGTCCAGAACCTGGGCCAGCTGGGTGTGAGGGGCTGTTGGCCACATGACCCGCCAAGCCCTCATTTGAAAGCTGAAGCTGGCAGTGCTGCCTCCTGTCCACAGCTCTATGATGATCAAGGGAGGAGGTGTCATGCGGGAAGCCTTTTGAAGGCACTCCCAGCTATGTCAATGAAAAGTAAGAGGAAGAGCTAAGCAGCTTCGGGGTTGTTTAGCTCTGCCAGGCATCAAAGCAGAAATTCTCTTTTGTTGTTTCATAATATAAAACACGCCTGACTGGGAAGAGAACGGGGATTTGCTAACCAAAGCCGTTACTGTCTTGTGAGACAACGTTTCCAAATGCGGTGGGGAAATGGATGTTACTCACAGATTCCTGCCACTGTGGCTTCTCTAAGCACTGTCTATTGTGAGCAGAGTGCTCACCTCCCTCTGCAGTAGGATCACAGGGGATGGGAAAAGTTGCCTGCCAAGTTCCAACCCACTCTGGGCTGGCAGCTTGCAGGGAAAGGGAGCAGCGCAAGGTAGAAGCTCATAGCCACATGCCAGATACCCATAGGGTTTACATAAGAAAATGCCACAATGCCCAGCCCCTCAAAGAGATTCCAGACAGCCCACCTTTCTGAATGACAGGGAAATATGTGGAGAATCTGAGAAACTCTCAGGCTTCTTCTTATAAGTGTGGTGGGAATTATTTCTGGTTCACCGAGTCTGTGTGGACTGAAAGTGCTTACCAAGTGTGTGGCCTTACCAAGTGCTTGGATCAATACCAGTAAGGGAGTGCCCAGTCTGGCTTCTGGATTTTGTAATTTATGATGAGAGAAAGCCAGGGTCCAATATCGTGCCGAGTCCCGGCCTGTGCCAGGGAACACTGTTCTTCCTCCTCTCCCAGTTACTCTCAGCATCCTGTGGGTTTCCTGTGGGCAAGGGTTATGTCTCCTAACACACAGGTACCAAGTGGCCATGGCGAGCTGGTGTCCGGTGCAGTTAGCCCTGAGCTGGGGGAAAGCGCCAGACAGGGAATCTCAAGAGCTGGGATCAGAGGATTTGCCTCAGTGGGACAGCATCCTTCCAGGAACTGGCTATCACATCAACTATGAGCTGTTTGTGAAGAAGTCTGAAAATGCTTGAAATGATCAAAGATTCCTAAAATGCCAAATGAGCAGTTTCTAATTCTTTCATTTCTAGCCAACCTATCTTGAATAAAAATAAAGACCCTTATAAAGAATTTTGAACTAGATTGGATTTTTTTTTTTTTCCTGTCAGAAACTCATGGGAAGAGAGTTGTGGTCAGAATGATGATTACAACAATGACAGCAAGTCTGCCCTCAGGCGTCACACCGTGTTCCTAATAACAGCAACAAACACTCAGGTACAGTGCTAAGCACTTCATGTGGGGAATCTCACTTACTCTTTACAACACCCCCTCAAGTAGGCCTTGCCATTGCAACCTCCATTTTATAGTTGAGGACACTGAAACACAGCATTTAAAGACCTACTCAAGGTCACAGAGCTGGGAAAAGTGCAGGCAGTCAGGGCTGCAGGCTCTGGCCTTCCAGGGTCAGGCAGCCATGTGAGAACTGCTCACCTCCTGAGGAGGAATATCGAAGGAGATGGTCCTCATGTCCACCTTGATGTAGGTGTCAGTACACGGCAGGATGAAAAACATACCTGTAACACACACAGGGTCAGAGAGGCCGGTTAGGCTCGGTTTACCCTTGATTGGTTCTATGGTGTGTGCTGTTCTTAACACGGCTGGCTCACTTCTCACCACTAAGAACTTAGAGTTTCTATGACACGTTTTCCTGAAGTGCAAGCCTCAAGCCATGCATGGTCTCGCTGGACTCACCTTCCCTCCCTAGTCACTTTCTTCATGTCCTTCCTCCTCACTGGACCCAGGTCCGACAGCACCTCTACTCTACTCTGCCGTATTCATTCCCTCCCGTCCACTGCTCTGCATATGTTGTTGTTTCTGTCAGGGATACCTCTCTGTGGCTAATACTTCTCCTTGCCTGGGAACTCAGACAGGCCAGCCCACAGTTGTGCATGCAGGTGTTTACAGGAAGCCTGAGGCAGGCAGGAGGATGAGAGTTTGAGGCCTGCTTAACAGTGACTTTCAGGTCAGCCTATGAAATGCTGCCTCAAAAAGAAAAGAAAAACCAACCAAAAACAAACAAACAAGTCGAAGAGGCTGAGATGGCTCAGTGTGGTTAAGACAGTTCCCAGCACCTATATGGACACTTCCTAACTGCCTCTAACTCCAGCTGCAAGGATTCCGATTCTCTTCTGGATTCCGAAGGCACTTGCATTCATGTGCACATATCCACACACACCTACACACACATATAATTTTAAATAATAAAAAAATAAGTACTTAAAAAAAAGTCATTGGGAAAGCTTTGTGTCATCCACGACTTCAGGTCAGTTGCTCTTCTCGGGTCTTTGTGCTTGACTTTCAGAGTCTGTGGCTACCCGATCATAACACTAAACACAAGGGATAACTATCTGCTTCTTTGTTGGCATCTGGTTGGGCAGCAAACCCTTTGATAAAGGGACTGTTTTCTGCTCTCTCTTGAATTCCCAGAGCCTCACTGGGTGTGGTGGCACATCCCTGTAAGACCAGCGTTTGAGTGATTGAAGTCCTTTCCTTGGTTAGGATCCTCCGGCTCAGCCTCCTATACCTGTGGCTGTGGTTGGCCAAGGCCAATGATAAGCTAATCTCTCTAAACAGATAATAATGGGAAGGGTGGGCAGCATCCAGACTGGCCAGAGCCACTACTATTGCATTATACAGCTTCTGCTCCAAGCAGAGACCTCATTAGGGAGCTCTTATCAGTAAGACAGTTCAAATCCCATAGACTGGAGAAAAGGTTCAGCAGTTAAGAGCATTTGATGCTTTTCCAGAGGATCTGAGTTCAATTCTCAGCACCTACATTAGGTGGTTTCCAAGTTCTGTAATTCCAGCTACTACAGGGGACCTCATACCTCTAGCCTCTGTGGGCACCAGCACTCATGTGCACATATCCACACGTAGACACACACATACACAAATATGTTTAAGAAATACAAAACCACAACGCTTTAGTCTCCAGACTGAAACACAGTACTGACCAGGTCCTCTGGCGGTTCCATGCACAATGCGACCCAGTCTAAAGAGGATGACTCTCTCATACTCTTTTACAATCTGGAATGAAAACACGGGTGGAAACTCATCATGATGAGCACAGTTACATACATCGCTTCTGAAACATGTTTCTCCTCTGACTGGGCTCAGGGCCTCCTGTTATTTTCTCCATTTCCTGACAGTATCTATAAAACAGCATATCTGGTGTTTATTATTTCAAAAAATGCTTATTTGTTACATACACATGTTTTTACTTATTATAAAAGCAACAGACCAGCTGGGAGTGGTGGCACATGGCTCTAATCCCAGGACTCTAGAGGCAGAAGCAGGAGGATGGTGAGTCTGAGCCAACTAGAACTACGAAGTGAGTTCAAGGCCAGCCTGCACTGCCTAAAAGCCCCCGCCCAAAAACATAGAACAAGTATGCTACTTGTGTACACTGGAGATCAGAGTACAGAGGCCACATTCAAGGCCCAACCCTTGGCTGCAGCATCCCTGCTGATTATTCATGTTTCGTTTGCTCGGAAAAGCTTATAGCTTTTCTTCTGATTCCATTTTTTACAATAAAAGTTATCAGAAAATGCAGGCAGCATATTTGCTATCTTAGGAATATGCAAATGACAGCTATTTGTCTAAGTATTAGTAAATTTGTAGGAAAGACAGCTGTGATGGGGAGCATTTGCTCCTGGCCAGGCTCTGCAGTAAGTATGCGGAAGCAGGCCGTTCCCTTCATCCGCACTCTCATCCTAAGGAGAGACTGCCATTTTCTCCAGTTTTACAAGTGATGGAAAACACAGCAAAAGTGGTGCTGTCAGTGAGCCTGCCGCCCAGCCCTGCCATCCTAGCTGTAGGACCATTTCTCACAGGATCATCCCCATCCCAACGCAGAAAACTGTTACATGGTGATCCTCACTTTGCCTGTGGTGAAGGACTGAGCGGGTAGTGGCTGAGAGGAGTTTTAGGAGTCTGCTGCAATTCATCAGCAGAATCCATCTAAAAGAGAGATGAAAAAAAAAAAGAGCCACAGTCCGGTATGCCACCCCTCCATCTGTCCCATAGATCACGTGGCTTATGGAGATAGGAACTGACCCTGGTTCAGAAGAGAAAGAAATACTCTTTACCTTTATGCAAATCCATATTGATATTGGGAAGGTTATAATTACAAAGAAGAATGAGGCAGCCACCAAAATCCATCCACAAGGTCCCAGCTGTGGCCTGGGATTATCTGTTGAAAACAAAGCCACACAGCCTGTCATGGGCACAGTCACTTCCTCCCCACTGCTCACTGAACAGCTCTGTACTTGCTGTTTTGCTGGTCGCTTTACCCCGAGTTTCTTTCCCTAATTCTCGCCCGGCCCTGAAACTCGTGAACTTTTCTAACATCACCCCATTATTTTACCCAGCAAGTGCTTATCAAATCCCACTTATTTTGCCTCATGATGTGAAGAAACAAAAATGAAGAATATTCAGCTTCTAACAAGATCCAAGGATAGTAAGGAATAGAGGTGATTCCAATGCCAGGTGGTAAACAGAGAAGCAGGAGGGAGAGGGACACACACTGGGACAGAGGTGACAGTGGAGTGACATGACTAGATCATAGCCGGTGTCAGCTTCCAAGCAGTAAGGAAAATGCCGACAAAAAGGCAGAGGAAGAAAGAAAGTCTAGTTCGGGGCACAGCATGACTCAAGATGGAAGCAGCAAGCCGGGCATTTAACCCCATTACAGTGCCTTTATGAGTGTTGCTTCTGCACACGGTTGCCCTGGGCTTATGAACCAACGCCCATTTCCTCATCAGTACCCAGGCCGTTTCTGGTTTCTCACTATTAAGAACAATGCCGTGATGAATGTCATGGTACTTGGCCTTCCTCCCTCTTCTGCGTATAAATAGTGCTTTTGTCTGATTACAAATGTAATACTCTTGCTGCAAAAAAAAAAAAAAGTGTATAAAGGTATAAAAAGGAAGGAAAAGTTTTCTTAAATCCAGACACAGTAAATATTTCTTCTACATTTTTTAATTAGCCTCTATAGCCATGAAGTTGTGCTTTTTCTGGTTTTGACTTAAAAAAAAAAATCAAAGTTGTTACACTACCGATGTTTAAAAGGTCAAACGAAGGGCTAGTGAGATGGCTAGGCAGATAAAAGTGCTTGCTGCCAAAATGGAGACAACTTGAGTTTGATCCCTGGAACCCACACGGTAAAAGAAGAGCACTGGGTCCCACAACTTGTCCTCTGACTTCCACACATGTGCTGTCACAGGGCACAGTGACATGTGTGCTACGCAGTGTGCATGCACATGTACAGAAACACATTTTTAGAAGCATCCAAGAGTTCCACAAGTTTACACAAAAGGTGCAGCATCTGCTCTACTTCTCACCATTTCTGTTTCCTCAAAAACAAATTAGTCTTTTGGCTGCACTTGCTGGTGTTTACCTCCAGGACTCTCAACAACCTGCTCGCTTGGGTGCTCCCTGCAGTTTTGGTCCTGAGCAGCACCGCATTTCCTCTATAAAGAGGATTTGTTCTTCCTTATCTCTTCCTCTGACACAAATGGAAAACTGAACCGTGATTGCACTGCTTCATTGCACAGCAGCCCTGCCTCAAGTTCTAGCAAGTAGCACAGAAATGGCAATAAAGTGCTTTTAATTTTACTTTTAAAATGAGGGAACAGAAGCAGCATGCCTTCCCACAGGATGCTGTGGATGGTTTCCTACAAGGCAGGCGTTGTGTTAGCACGACTTTTTAAATGCAATGTGGATCACTAATTTTTAGAACCATCCAGTGAGGTTTTGTTTTTGGTTTTGTTTCAATAGATTCTTGGCTATGTAGCTCACGCTATCCTGGAACTCACAATCTTCCTGCCTCAGCCTTCTGTGTGCGGGGATTAGAGGAATGTCCACCATGCCTGAGTGAGGAAAGTCATTTTAATGCCATTTTACAATCCTAGTAACAGAAACATGACCTTCACCAGGCCATGCCAGGAAGGACAGGGATTAAATGCAATGACCTTACCCTAAAGACCACACTCTAAGTCTCTTTGCCCCTCACCCTTAAATATAAAAGAGTGTCATTAAAGAAGTGTTTGCAGTGTTTTCATAAAATAGTATCCAACCAGGAAACATGGCAGGTAGGTAATTTTGAGGACGAAATCTTATATTCTGACAAGAAGCCTTTCATTCTAGGTGGACTTTTATTTTTAGCAGAAAAGTTTCAAGGTTCTGAGCCACACTTAGGTCTAGATCTTAAGTGAACTGCATTCCAAGAGATGAAGAGACTGGCCACAAATACTTATCCAGTAACATCTAGTGCTCTCTAAAATATTGCCCCAAGTCTCTCACATTCCAGGCAAAGTGTGGAGCTCCTGATCATACACCACAAACCCCCTAAAAGCAGGAATGGTTTTTAATAATTCTTTTCTTTACAGCGCCAGGGAACCAACCCAGGGTCCTGAACAAGCTAGGCATGTGCTTTTCCATGAATTACAAATCCAGTCCCTCCTGCTCATTTTGATACAACCTATGGCATCCTGACAAAAACAGGAGCAATGGGAACTTAGTTTCTTCATTGTAAAATGACAATGAGTATTAGATTGGCCTTCTAGAACTGAGATATCACTCAATAAAAACAGAGGAGAGGTTCCTGGGACCCTTTTACTGTACTCAATGAAAAGAATATTCCACCTAAATTTCCATGATGAAAAATGGGAAAATATTATTTGCTCTTTTTGAAAACAAAAACAAAAACCTCTTAAAAATTAGTTACTTCACCACTTGCTTTATGCTATCCCCAGCCTCCCTAGGCGCCAACATGCAAAGATCTGTAGAAAGTCCATTTGCAAAGATGTCCCTGGGTGGACAGGTTGGGAAGCTCGGCCAAGATCTTCTCTGGGCCCACTTCCCATCATTCCACCAAGATTCTCCAAAGCCCAGATGAGTACATGGTATCAAAGATGAGGAACAGTGAGTTTAGTCTCAAAACTTGACTGCAGTCTTGTCCATATCAAATGCTTGGCTACAAATATTGAAGCGTGTCCATGCCAGGGAAATGGCACTATTACATTTATTTTCTTAATACCTTCACAGTGAAATGATCCTATTCTCAACCACCAAATTCTCTCCCATCTGGTCATAGTTCATCAAGGATATAAACCATATTTTTCAGGAGGTCAGTTTCCACTGGGCTCATAAATGAATCTCAACCACTCATGATTGCTGGGCAAATAAGAAAAAGCAATTCTCAGATACCCACCAAAATTTTATAAGCCTCATTTCCTCAGTTTCTCAGTTATTAATTTAGAGTGTCTCCTATTAGCTTATGAGGTGAATGACAAATAACAGGCAATCAATACTCCTAAGATGTTTTGGCTTAAATACTTGTCAATGCTTCATTGGGAGAAGACTTCTAAAGATCATAGATCCCACAATACTTGGCTATAAACATTGTTTTGCCATGTTTTTATGCATTTTCTTTTTCTACTATGAAACTCCTGAAAACTGCATTAAAAGTAAACTTTTAACCAATCAAAACTAGGACCTATGGGGTTGGAAAGATGACTCAGCTGTTAAGAGCACTAGCTTCTCCTCTATAGGACTTGAGTTTGATTCTCAGCTCACAACCCTGTGTAACTCCAAACCCAGAGAATCCAATGCCCTTCTCTGGCCTCTGCAGACTCTGCAGACATCTGGTGCACTGACATACCTGTAGGCAAAAGACTGATGCAAATAAAAATAAATAAACTGGGTGTAGTGGGGGTACAACTTTAATCCCAGCACTCGGGAGGCAGAGGCAGGCAGATCTCTGAGTTCCAGGCCAGCCTGGTCTACACAAAGAAATCTTGTCTCTAAAAACCAATAATAATAACAAATAATAATAATAATAATTTCAGAAGGACCTAAAATACACACACATATATCTCCTCACATTTAAGTTTACTATTACTCAAATTGAGCTTACCTCAAGAAAATATATGACCAAACCAAATCATAAAACATAAAAGTTGTTTTTATGTTTTGTTGTACAGTAACTTTTGTTGTATGGCTACAGGGAAAGCAGGAGTACCTTCCTTGTAAGCTCCTGGACCAATATATGTTGCTATCCATCCTGTGTCAGTTTATTTATTTATTTATTTTATGTACATTGGTGTTTTTGTCTGCACATATGTCTGTGTGAGGATATCAGACCTTGGAGTTACAGACACTTGTGAGCTGCCATGTGAGTGCTGGGAATTGAACCTGGGTCCTCTGGAAGACCAGTCAGTGTTCTTAACCGCTGAGCCATCTCTCCAGACCCTAGCTGGTTTATTGAAGATGAACTGGAGCTAGCATGACAAAAAGTCCTTGGGAGTAATGAATCCCATTCATTATTGAGATTTAATTAAAGTTCAAAATGTATTGGATTTCCTTTGCCGAGAAAGGCCAGAAACATGCCTTGTTTCTAAAATTAGGGCTGAGTGTCACATGCACTATCACGCAAGGTGGAAGGGATTGGTTAAAGAGCTGAGGAAACCATCTGAGTTCCTGTGTTTAAGAGGCAGCCCTTCCCCCCTCTTCCCTTACACAGAGTGTGGATGAACCACTGTGTGGTGTGAACTGCCATAAACAGTATTGTCTGGGTAGACATAGATAGGATGGTTGGGAATTTTATCTCAAAAACACATGCTATCTGGGTCTAACAACTCTTTTTTTTTTTTTTTTTTTTTGAGGGGTAAATGGTTGGTGAAAATAAAGTCTTGGCAATGTTTTACTTTTCTTCTTAAAGAATTTATATTCAAGATACAACTGTTTTCTTCTTCCTCCTCTTCTTCCTCTTCTTCACCTTTGCACCACACTAGACTGTTAGAACTTAGCAAGATTTTTCTTGAGAGGGGCAAAGAGAAAACAGGATTTGCACACCACAGAGTCTGAGCAAATACTTAATTTGGCAATTCAAAAACAGCCATGGGCAACACACAGATATGGGCAAGGATTGTGGCTATATTCCAATAGAAATTACTCATGTACACTGTAATCTGATTTTCACATGTGGCAAAACATTCACCTTTAAAAAATACTATATAAAAATGTAAAAGCTGGACTGAAGGGATTCTTTTTTTAAACTGTTAAAACTATGTAGAGGGGCTGGAGAGAAAGCTCAGCAGGTCAGAGCACTTGACGTTCTGATAGAGGACCTGGGACCGTTGCTGCTCACAACCATCCAAAACCCAGTTCTGAGGGATCTGATGCCTTCTGTTCTTCTTTTTTTTTTTTTTTTTAACCATAATAAGTACTAGGAACTTATGTAGTGCATACACACACACACACACACACACACACACACACACATATACATAGACAAAACACTCATACACATAAAATAAAATTAAAAAATCTAAAAATAACAAAAAGGGAGGAGGCTATTCACCTAAAAAGAGGGCTTGTCAAGATGACTCCTCAGGAAGTGAGTGTGATGAATAAAGGAACAACCCTGGAGACCCTGACTAGCAACTGCTGGTTCCCTGGGGAAGAGAAAAGGAACCTACTAAGTGGAACAGACTAAAGTCACATGGCAGCAGGAGGGAGTGCACAGAACACTGCAGGACCATTATCTGTCCTAAAGGGACCGTCAGCTGCTCTCCTCAAGTGTCTGTTCTTAAAAAATAGTACAACAACAAAACCCCACACACTTTCTAATCTTCTCAGGAGGGGGCCTGTGGAGAGGCACAAGGACCCTTCAGAGAAGAGAGCAGTTTGCTGATAAGTACTGAGTCACTGCATTTAGACTTGGCCCAGGATACATACTAACAGGACGGGGCTCTCCTTATGTTAGTGTCTCTTTCTCCTCCAAGTTCTTTTGTTTACACATCTTAAAAATAGCCAAAGTTCAGACAGTCTCATCAGTCTTTGACCAGGCATGGTGGTGCAGGAGGCAGAGGCGGGCAGAACTCTATGAGGGTGAAGGCTAGCCTAACTAGCTTACAGAGTGAATTCCAGAGCAGCCAGGACTGCAGAGGACTACTCAAAAAACAGCACAAAGACCCACCCACCAACCAACCAAACTACCAAACAAAAGAACCCCCCAAAAACTCCAAAACAAAACAACCCAAACCAACCAACCAATCAAATAAATAAATCTATGTCTTTGGAGGGTAACATTATGTTCATTTAAAAATGGAAACAAAAAGCATAACACACTTTATCATTAGAATCCTAATTCTTCCCTCAGATGAATTGCTAAGACATATGTAAGAGCTTGACAATTTGGGGCCAGGTTTCAATCCTAACACTTCATTTTCTTGTCAGTAAAAGGTAAGGAGGAACAGTACTTATTTCAGTGTTATGAAGACTCGATGAGAAAATATGTGAAATATTTGACACTTAAGAATATTCAAGCAGTAACCATTATTACCAGTACAACTTTAAGGTCATTATTAAATAGCTTATAAGGTGTGTTAGTTAGGGTTCCATTGCTATGAAGAGGCACCGTGACCAGGGCAACTCTTAGAAAGGAAAACATTTCACTGATGCTGGATTACATTTCAGAGGTTTGGTTCATTATCGTCGTGACGGATGGTATGCAGGCAAACATGATTCTGGAGAAGGAGCTGAGAGTGCTACATCATGATCCAAGGCAGCAGAAGGAGACTGTCCTGAGCTTCTGAGACCTCAAAGGCCACCCCCTCTACTCCAACAAGGCCACACTCCTAATAGTGCCACTCCCTACGGGCTAAGCAATCAAACACACGAGCCTATTCAAACCACCACATAAGGAATAAATGTTTTATTGAGTGAATTGCCTTCTGGGACTTATGTACCATGGAGAAAATATCAAGACTACAAGACTAACAATCTGTTTGGGGAGTCCATCTCAGGGGGAGGAACAGATAACATATGGGGCAGTAAATCAGTTCTAAGCTTTGTCAGGTCAGCTGTCATACACATTGTTCACACTTTTCCCCAAATGTGAACTGAATGGGAAGTGAGTATATTTCTGCAGGTCTAGCCATCATTAATCTTTTTATTCTTTGTTTTCTCCATGAAGTGATACCATAATAATCTTTAGAGTTTCAAAGGAAAATTCTCATATATTTGTGGGAGCCCTGAGGCCATCAGAGTGCTGACCCGTGAGGGTAAGAAGGCAGTATGGTTTAACTTGGCTCAGTAGGGGGTGTTGGCTCAGACTTCTGAGAGTTTGACCCCAGTAGTTTATTTTAAGCATACTCAACCACAGCACAATTTGGTGAAAAACTTCCTAATGATAATCAACTCAGTCCCATATGCACAACAAAGCTTAAGACATGACTGCATGGAAATTCTCTGTGAAGTACAGGTGATACCTTCCATAAAGATGGGTTCTATAAAGCCAGGCGTGGTGGCGCACGCCTTTAATCCCAGCACTCGGGAGGCAGAGGCAGGAGGATCTCTGTGAGTTCAAGGCCACCCTGGTCTACAAAGTGAGTCCAGGACAGTCAAGGATACACAGAGAAACCCTGTCTCGAAAAACTTTAAAAAAAAAAAAAAAAGATGGGTTCTATAGATTGATTACAATTGACACCTTCAATAAAGATGGGGTCAGTAGATCAACTGATGAGGGCCAGCGGGAGGATCCAGTGTGGTCTCCACCACACAGATAGCGAAAAGGTCACCAGGCTATTATTAACCACCTCTGCTCTCAGCTTCCTGGGCAGAAAACAGGTTGTACAGCCCCCTCTTTGAAGAGATAGCCCTGTGTGTTTAACAGTCCCGGTCCCCTAGTGCTTGTCTGTGAGCATAAGGCCCTTTGTGCCTCCTACACACATCTTCTTGCTCAATACTTAAACTCCTGGGAGACAGGGGAGTAAGACTATGCCTAACTAACTGTATGATGAGGACTCTCTGTAAGTTGAGGAATGTGCCTAAGTGACCCAGGTAGTGTAAGCTGAGACCACAACCCAGCCTTTTCATTCTAATGTCACTCTCACACAACCCAGCCTTTTCATTCTAATGTCACTCTCACACAACCCAGCCTTTTCATTCTGATGTCACTCTCACACAACCCAGCCTTTTCGTTCTAATGTCACTCTCACACAACCCAGCCTTTTCGTTCTAATGTCACTCTCACACAACCCAGCCTTTTCATTCTGATGTCACTCTCACACAACCCAGCCTTTTCATTCTGATGTCACTCTCACACAACCCAGCCTTTTCATTCTAATGTCACTCTCACACAACCCAGCCTTTTCATTCTGATGTCACTCTCACACAACCCAGCCTTTTCGTTCTAATGTCACTCTCACACAACCCAGCCTTTTCGTTCTAATGTCACTCTCACACAACCCAGCCTTTTCGTTCTAATGTCACTCATTTCCTTATACTATATTATCTTCCTATCAGTGCTCACCTCAGTGGATGTCAAACTTGGCACATTTTATTTATTTGTTTGTTTGTTTATTTTATTTTTTGAGACAGAGTTTCTCTGTGTAATAGCCCTGACTGGCCTGGACTCACTTTGTAGACCAGGCTGGCCTCAAACTCAGCCTGCCTCTGCCTCCCAAGTGATGAGATTAAAGGCAGACTTCTTTCTTCTTGATCCCAATTTCTCTGTTTTCATAAGTGAGGCTTCTTGTTAGGTACAATGTATTTCCTTGCCAATTATAGTTCCTTTATTGTTATTACAAAAGTGAATATGTAGTATGTCTATAGTAAGAATGATGGTACATGTGTGTGTGCTCATGTGCACATATGCACATCTGACATGGCTGATAGCCACACCCTAAAATAAACAAATAAAATAAGCTGTCTATCAACACTTAACAAGATTATTTACTACCACTTCCTTTTTCTTTCAGCAAACATTTTATTCAACTACTATGTGCTTCATACTGACTTGATTTTTTTGTTTGTTTGTTTTTGAGACAGGGTTTCTCTGTGTAGTTCTGGAATTCACTCTGTAGATCAGGCTGGCCTCAAACTCACAGAGATCTGCCTACCTCTGATGGGATTAATGTAAAGGCACGAGACACCACCACCTGGCTCAATATGGAGTTCTTACAATGAGGCTAAAAAGGAGAGGGTAACAGATGAACCAACCGATAATTACAATACCATGCAATAAATGTCATGTCAAAAGTACGTAGAGGATTCTAGGCAGATACTGGTATGTGGTCATAACAATTTACAGGAAATTGCTTTTCTGTGCCCTCCTTAAAAGCTCATTTTTATTTATACCCCTCTGTATCACTTTATCAACATTTTATATTTTTAAAAATAGACTAGTCAGTTACTCTATCTTTTACAGCGTAAAACTTACACTTTGCAGTGACACTGAAAAGTACCTCATCATAAACAACATTATAAACAATGGCTTCTATAGTCTGAGTCTTCAGTTTGAGTTCATTTATTAGCACTGGTGGTTTAACTCACATCAATTACTGAAGTAGCTACAAAGTTCTCCCTAATCTGATGGACGATAACAACTGAAATAAACATATCAGTCCCATGGTTCTGCTTATTTTCAAGTCATCGTCCCAGAGGGATTTGTCTTGGTGACAAGGCTCTTCTTTACAACAACACAGTTCTTTGCGATCCACCTGCAGTGTTCCATTACAAACTGACTGCATTGGCTTTACATTAACCTCCTTGATTAGTCCTAGGTTTGGCCATACTATCTATGGAGGACTAATTCTCTACAAACACTCAGAAAGACAGAGTTGGGGCTCTGTAATTCCATTGCTTCCATCAGAAGCAGTCCTCTGGGGTGGCTTTATCTGAGAGGCCCTGACTCCCACTTGGTTCTTCTGGGCTTCTCCTGTTTGCCTCTTACCCTCAATGAAGTCCGGAAGCTGGACCAGACCCTATACTTTGGCGCCTGCTTTATGGATAGTTGTAGGATGGGGAAAGGGTTGGGAAAGTCAGGGCCTTGGTTGGAAACTTTGTTCTAAAATTTTTGGGCTGCCTGCAATTTTATCACTCTGACTTAGTTTCCTTACTGAAAGATGGGGAATAAAGACATATCCTTGCTGCAGGATTGCAATTAGATGTTTGTAAGCATTTAGCTGTGTTTGGCATTTGACACACATTTGAGAAATTCCACTTAGTACACTATAGTAGTAGATTTCTTCCTAACATCAAACCTCTGAGGCTTACCATTAAAAAAAAAAAAAAACAAAAACAGCCGGGCGGTGGTGGCGCACGCCTTTAATCCCAGCACTTGGGAGGCAGAGGCAGGCGGATCTTTGCGAGTTCGAGGCCAGCCTGGTCTACAAAGCGAGTCCAGGACAGCCAGAGCTGTTAAACAGAGAAACCCTGTCTCAAAAAAACAAAACAAAACAAAACAAAACAAAAACAAAAATAAAAACCCTAAAAGGTGGGCAGGTAAGATACCTCAACCCACAAAAGTACTTGCTGTCAGAAAGGATGACCTGCATTTGATCCTTGGATCACACATGTTGGAAGGAGAGATAGACTCTTGCAAGTTGTCTTTTGACCTCCACAAGACAGCCATGTCAGATGTGCATATGTGCACACGAGCACACACACACACACACACACACACACACACACACCCTAAATGCAAAGCTTTTTAAATAAAAAGTGACAAAACCAAGCAAACTTTGATTTGTATATACACTTGAGGAAAAGTACATTCACTTTCACTAATTCTAAAATATTTCTGTCTAAAATTGCTAAGTATAGAACCAAGAAAAGGAATTTAGGACTAAAACCCAAATTACTCTGTGACCAAGAAAATGGAATGCTCTTTAAATACAGAGATTGTGTTTATTCCCAGGGCACTGCTCCAAGTCCATTTCTCACTGTAGTGGTCCACGTACAAGTAAAGGAGATTACCAACACACCTAAACTTTTATCTGGGAACAGACCACTACCGAAGAGGTAATACTAGACAGTTTTTTCCTGTGTGATTAATGTCAATCTCTTTGAGTATCAGTTGTGAGGATTCAATAAAATAACATTTATAAAATATTTGGCATAGTGCCTAGCCAAGAGCTGGTTTTTGTTTGTTTTGCTAATACTCTCTTTACTTTTATTATACTCCCAGTTGAGGGGTGGGTAAGTATAGAGAAAGATTCACATACATACATGCTTTTATGCGTGACAGTGAGGATGGAACCCAGTAGGTTGTCTACTACTATAGTTTGCAGTCGTCTGAAATTCTAGTGATACTCCTGAGAAAATATTAAAGGTAGATGTTCCTGGGCGGGAGTTGGGGGGAAAGGGACCTAGATGGGACGACAGGTTAGCTTTGCAAATGATCCGAATGGGTGACAGTATTCTCTGCTGGATGATGGAAAACCCCACTTGGCCTCATAAATCTCATTCACTGTGTTATCCTCTCTGAAATTCCATCTTTAGAAACAATTTCTTCGGATTAGTAAAGCTCCCGAGAAGAGAGCAGTGTTTATTATCTGCGAGGTTTATTATCTCTTACTGGGCATCTTCAGACTCCAAGGAGTTATACAATTTAAAGGCTCAAGGATAGTTCGCTCAAGAGTTCTAATTTCTTCATGGGCGGATAGGATGGGGCCTCTTACAGTTCTTGCCTTCAAGACTAAGGAGGACCAACAGAGTGGTGAGCACGGAGCTATTTACCTGGAAGGAGAGATCTCTCAGACATAAGCGGATAGAATGAGGGAGACAATGGAACTCAAGGAAAGCCAGGGGGACCTCTTTTCTTCTGCCTATACCGCTTACTGTGCATAGGCAGAAGCTTAGCCCTTCACTATGAAACTGATTATTTTCCCGAAGCTGAGGGGGCGGGAAGCGGGTGGGAGTTCTTCCCTGGTTCAGAGGAGTGGGGATCACATTAGGGTAGATAAAGGCTGCTTGGTCGGATGGCTTCCCTTCCCAGGCGCTGGGGGCAGGAAAGAAAACGAGAGTAGACAAGGCTAAACCCGCAGGAGAGCCACCTCTACCACTCCTGACTGCTGGAGACTGCCCTGGTCCGCTTGTACAGCATGAGATAATATGGCGCTGGTACCTGGAACCGAAGGATAAGAGAGCCCCTGCCTGCCAGGGTACCGAGCAATGGATACAGTCCTCTTGGCTGTCATGCAGGCTGCACCCCAGCACCCCGAAAGCACCATCTACCAACCCGAGCAACTATGGATAAAGGAGAAGACAGCGGATATGTAAAGTGCACGGAGTGCACTGGAGACACGCCTTTCTGAACCCGGTCGTCGGCGGGGTTCTCGCTTCAGGCGGGAGACTCGGTACCCGGGCAGGGCTCAAGGCAGCTACGCCGGGGACGAGGGACTCACCCTTGAAGGACTCGGGGATCCTCTGACCCTGGTCCTGGCTAGACTCTCGTTTCTCAGACATATTGCTAGTATCGGAGTCACTCTTCACCATTTTTTGTGCCCAAAGCCTGAGCCTCACGTAAAGTCGTTAGAAACCACCAAGTTTGAGCTCGCGGTGCAGTTCCGCCCCCAGCCGGAAATCCGTCCAATAGGATCCCTGGAATGGAGAGGACACGCCCCTTCCCCGCCCTTCCTTAGCTGGGACTGAAGGGCGTGGCCTGAGGGGCGTGGCCTGAAGGGGTTTGTCAGCGAGGCCGGTCCAGGAGAGAAAGGCCGCGGTGAGGTTGGAATGCTTAGGGCCCCGCCAAAGTCTCGCCCCAGCTTCCGGTGGGATGAGCCGAGGAGAAGGTGCGAGAACAAGGAGGTGCTGAGGAGCGGTTCCAGAGCAAGGCTTCCTGTGATCTGAGACATTAGCGAGGTCTGCGGGTCGAGGGGAGCAATGAGGGCCCTGGCGACAGCCTGGAGCACAGGGTAGGGAGAAGAAGGGGTCCATGCCAACCCCATTGCCTCAAAGAGGACGGAATAGAGGGAGGTGCATTTACCTTTTTTCAAGCAAAATTAAGTTATGGAGCATCAGGCCTCTAGCAGGCGAGGCCCTACCAGTTGATGATTCAGTGGGGTGGACACAGTGCCAGCCCTCAAGAAGTTTATATTATACCAAGAACAAACAAGCTAAGGGTGTTGCGAAAGCAACTGCACCGAGAATCCACTTTGTTAATAGAACCCGGAAGACTTCTATAAATAAGGAAGTGGCCTTTGGATGTCCCCTGAAAGATGACGAGGAGCCAACCTGGGGAATGGGGGCCGACTTGTTCTTGAGAGTGGGAAGGTCAGGGCTGGATTCTAACAGTACATTTTTCCAGTGCCCAGGCTGTGGAGGAAGCTTTTTCCAGAACACTCCCAGTCTCAGTTTGCCACCCTTGGAGTTTGTGACTGAAAACCTCATGTTTGAAAAACCACTGCTGTTTTATTTTCCTTGCTTGGAGGACCAAGCAAACTGTTCAGGGAAATGTTAAGGTACACAAAATAAAAGTTTTTTATTTTGAATAAACACATGGTCACAGAAAGCTGAAAAGACGTTACAGCAGTCAGAAGGACCCTCTACCCAGTGAAGTCTTTTTTTCGTGTAGTCTCAAAACAGGAAATTTACCCCGACAGAATAAGTACATACACGTGCCATTTTATCACATACATAGATTCTTATAAACACAATTATAAAGATACAGAGCTATTTCATCATTGCCAAGATCTCCCTTTTGGAAATCTCTCTCTCTCTCTCTCTCTCTCTCTCTCTCTCTCTCTCTCTCTGTGTGTGTGTGTGTGTGTCTTTCTGTCTCTCTCTGTCTCTCTGTATCTCTGTCTCTCTGTCTCTCTGTCTCTCTCTCTCTCTCTCTCTGTAATCAGTATTGGCTGTGCAGGTTCAGATGCCTTGCGATGGTTCCCTGTCATGAAATGATAATCATTCCTTGACTTTATAGCTCTGAAGCACTGATGTTGTCAGGAAGAAAACAGGAACACGTAACAGTGGAGAGGGATCAAGAAGATCTTTGTTTGCGGATGAAAGTTCTAGATTTTTTTTAACCTTGTGATTCAACTCTCCCAAATTTGACCCATGAAATAGGTCAAATGCATTCAAAGACCTGTTTATAATCCTGGGGACAGAGTCACAGCTCATGTAATCACATTACTAGCTCTTTATAGATAAGCTGTTTAGTGGAGGAGGAAGTTACAATGGTTTTAATGGTCTGTTCTCTTAGAAGCACCCTTGACCAAGTCCACATCTTCATTTTTTTTCCCATTCTGCCATAAATAAGCCCCAGAGGCATGAACTTCCTGTATATGCCGTGATTCTCATGGAACCAGAGCAAATAAGAAATTAAACCTTCTTGCATGTTGTGTTAAAGTATTTAGGCTTCGCTGCTTTTTGTTTTTTACCAGAAAGGAAAATGGTTTTCAAAGTGTATTTGTCTGTATTGCTCCTGCTACGAAACTGAACTCTCAAGGCAATCCCAACCAGCGTCATTTCTGAGGTCCCGCCCTTTGGGACAGAGGGTTTGGTAAACATTTGCTGGCACTCAGTTCAGATTGCATCAGTCCCAGCATTAATTCTGGGCCCCAGATGAAGAACAAGCTTTTGGGAATAGATGAGAGTTTCCAATTCTGAATTAAATATTTTGACTTTCACTTGCCCACAATACTGTTATATTTTGGCTTTCACATAAATTCTCTGTAAATGCATGGTTTAAATATACTTTAAAAACAAATTTTAGGGGGCTCAATGGTTAGGAGAGAACTTCCTGTTCTTTCAGAAGATTTGAGTTCAGTTCATCTCCCACAATGGGCAGTTTACAACATCAGCTCCAAAGATCCAGTTGCTTTCTTCAGGCCTCCAAGAAAACCAGGCACACATTCAATGCACTTACATACATGCAGGCAAAACACTTATGCACATACATACACACAGATGCACACACATACATACACATACACCACACACATAGCACACACACACCCCACGCAAAGCAAATATCTCCCTTTAAATTTTCCAGAATGATTAGAAGTTAGAATTTCCTAAAAGAGGCCTGAAGAAATGGCTTGTTCCTCAATCATAAGGAGAGAGTTTGGATCCCAGTGATGCTGTGGATCCCTGAAGCAGAGGGAAAGACAGATGGAAGGGAGATGTTCATGGACAGAAGCTGGGAACCAAATCACTACACCAAAAGGGGCACATAAGCACCTTAAGTGCAGTAGATTAGGGGTATCATCAAAAAGAGGACAGTTGAACCTATATAAAAACATAGCCTTGGCCAAGCGTGGTGCACACACCTTTAATCCCAGCACTGGGGAGGCAGAGGCAGGCGGATCTCTGTGAGTTTGAGGCCAGCGTGGTCTACAAAGCAAGTCCAGGACAGTCAAAGATACACAGAGAAACCATGTCTCGAAAAACCTAAAAAAAAAAAAGAAAAAAAAAGAATCACGGACCCCCCCCCCCTTAGCATCAGTGGTTTTTCAGGTGTGAAGGCCTCTAAAGTCTGAGAAGTCTATAAAACTTATCAGTAAGTTTTTGTTTTGCACTGAGCCATTTTCCTATCTTTTAATTCCTTAATTGACAGAGAAAAGAATCCATGTGCTTGTTGGTATCACTAATGTCCATACAACAAGTCTGGCATCTGGCGAATGGCTGTAACTCCAGCTCTGAGGAATCTGACCTCCATGCAAATAAAGATTTGTACACTTGCACAAACACTTGCTCATATGTTCATGCAGACAAATTATTTTTAAAAAGCATTTTCCAAAAGAACTCTATGCCTTAAAAGTGAAAACTTAGGTGAAGTTATGGGTCAGTAGAAAAGAAAATTGCTTACAATTTTATCACCTCTAATAAAACAATTATAGGGATTTTTAAAGATTTGTATGTCAGTGGTTTTTTGAGACAGGGTTTCTCTGTGTAGCCCTGGCTGTCCTGGACTCGCTTTGTAGACCAGGCTGGCCTTGAACTAGCAGAAATCCGCCTGCCTCCACCTCCTGAGTGCTGGGATTAAAGGTGTGCACCACTATGCCCGGCATAGAATGCATGTCAGTGTTTTGCTTTGTGTGTAAGTCTGTGGACCACTTGTGTGCCTTGGTGCCTGCAGAGTTCAGGAGAAGGTTTTGGATGCCCTGAAACTGGAGTTATAAATGGTTATAAACCATCATGTGAGTGCTGGGAACCGAACCCAGTCCCTTGCAAGAGCATAGATACTCTTAACCATTGAGCCATCTCTCTAGTCCCTTTCATAATTTTGGTAATTTTTTAAAAAGATTTTATTTTTTAATTGTGTGCATATTGCTAGGTCTCAAACCAGGGACAAATGGCCAAATGAAATGTCTATTTAACATATCAAAGCTGACTTGGCCACTAGGTTCTCCCAGTATCCCTTAGTCCTCACCTATTACAAGGTATGATAGGAATACCCCACCCTCTACCCTAAACTTCTCCAGCCCAGGGACCGGGCTGCTCTTCCCCCAGCTGTCCTTCCCTATATACTCCATCTAATTTGGTTAACCTGCCTTCTTTGGTTTACCCTTTACCCTCCTAGCTCTCCCTTCTTCCCTCCCCTCTCTCCTGTGGTCTGGCTCAGGGTCATGTTCACTCTGGACTCTCCCAGATGCCCCTGCCTCTGGCTATGTTCTCCCCCATGTCTACAATAAACCTTCTCCACCATTCCTAGAAGTCATGTCCTCCTTTTTATTTGTTTATTGTTTTTCATTCATATATGTGTGTGGGATTGCACATGTGAGTGTAGTGCTCATGGAGGTCAGAAGACGGTGTCAGAACCCTGGAGCTGGAGTAACAGGCAGTTGTGAGTTGCCTAATATAGGTGCTGGGGACCAAACTCTGGTCTTATGAAAAAACATCCAGCTCTCTTAACAACTTAGCCATCTTTCCAGGTCCCTGATGGATGTCTTTAAAAGAGTATTTGTAAGCTAAAACTCAGAATATATATTCTTTATTGCTTTTTCTTTTATGTTGCTGTTATTTGATTAGTATAATCAGGCTACCAAATTAAGCACTGATTGATGATGATGACGACATTAGGGCATGGAATTGGATTGAAAGATGCGCTATGAATCCATAATTGAATGAGTCCTAAGGAAATTTGATTAGGCCTTTTCCTGTCCCCGTACGAAATGCTCCAGCAAGAACAGGAAAATTCTTAATTATCTCGTACTTTAAACTGTTAATCAGGATGTTCTTGCTGCCTTCAATGAAGTCAGCTAATCAAATACCTTGCAGAAACAGGAATAACAAGCTGCGTGTTTGTGTCAGTCTGTCCAGGATGGCAAATTTGGTATGCTTCTCTGGGTGGGTTAATTCTAATTACTGCACCACAGTAAGACTTTTTTGTTTTTTCTCTTCTTCAGGAAATTGTTCCACGATATGAGCCATCACCAGAGGATTTTGTTCATATGGGGTGTGGCAGCAGATCCATTACATCATAGTTTGTGGTAAGACATCAGGAGTACAGCTTTTGGGGACTTGGGGGGAGGGACTCAAAGTCCAAGACCATTGTGTTAGCAGGGTTGATTTTTCCTAAGGACTGTCAGAGAATGATCTGCCCCAAGTCCCTGTCTTTGAGTTGGAAATAATTTTCATTTCTCTGTATCTTCATATTTTCTTCCCTACTTGCTTGTGTCTAGAGTCCCCCTTTCTTAGCAAACAATCATATTGGATCTGGGTCTACCTTAACAATCTAATTTCAATTTAAATACTTTATAGATCTTGTTTCCAAATACAGCCGTGTCCTGAGGTACTGCCATTCAGGGCTTTAACATCTGAATTTGGGTACAATACATTTTAACTCATAATAACTTACAAGACTACAAGTACCTTCTCTGCGGTGACAACTATGTCGCTGTAAACCTTGTACTAAAATAACCCTTCCTCCCTCAAGGTTCTTTGTTTGTTTGTTTTGTTTTGTCAGTTATTTTACAGTGACAAGAAAAACAACTAAAGGCAAAACTCTGGTACAGAGAAGTAAGTGGGCCATTGCTGTGACTGATTGATCGTGTGGTCCTTAGACCTTTGAATTGTTTGCAGGAGAGATGTAGGATGCTGTAAGCAGAGCTTAATGGGCCGTTTTGGGAGGGAGTGAGGAAGCCCAGAGGAAGATAGGATATGCTGATAGGAGTGGATGCAGTGAAGACCATGCCATGAGATTATAATTGGGATCAGGGCCACACTCAGGAATTAGATTAAAGGCCATTTGAGTCACGTTCTTGCAGAATGTGATTCTGTTCTGCCCTTGACCTAAAAATCTGTTACCCTAAGTTCTAAGGCAATGGACAAGTAAAGCACTTTGTTTGGTAGAGAAAATGTCAAGCTAGCCTAACATCCATGTTTCGGTGTGGATACTTTCCACTGCCTCTAATCAGGATTGGAGTGAGGAGAAAGAGAGAAAAGATGGAGCAGGAAAATGGCTGGCAAGGAAAGGAAAATGGCATATTTGGAGTTTGGACAAAAGCCAGGCACAGTGGTGCATGTTTCAGTCCCAGTGTTTGGGAGCAGAGGGAAGAGGATCAGGAATTCAAAGCCATCCTCAGGCACACAGTGCCTGTGTTCCAGACCCATCTCAGCTACATGATTCCCTGCCTCAAAATAAGCAAACACCAAAATAAAGATGTGGCAGGTTCAAGGAAACAGGTACCATCGAGAGAAGCTTTGCACTTCATGCATGGGGGTCGGGAAACCCCACTTCTCTAACGTTCTGTTTCCTGTCTGCTGTTCATGTTCCTGCCTCCACAGATTACCCTGCTGCAGGTGTCACGTTTCCCCTGTGATGACTGGCTGTATTTCCTATAAACCAAAGACTTTTAAAACTAATAAGTGGTTGTAGCAAAATGGCAGGAGTAGGTTAATATGCAAGAGAGAGGCAGTTGCTTTCTCAAATATTATCAATGAACAAGAGGAATTTGAAGTTAAGAGCAAAATGAAATTTGCATTAGTCCTGGCTGCAGGAGAGGAGTGATGGAGATATTCATGTATTCTTTCCTAAGTTGGCATAAATAAATAAATAAATAAATTTGCTATGATTTAGTGTTATTTCAGAGATGGTGAAATTATATTGTTATATTTAATCTGCCATCTTTATCTGGCAGATAAAGATTTTGGAGAAACATTTTTGATCACTCTAATTATTGTTATTCTGTGATTAGTGTTATAATTCTGCCACGGGTATAATTCACAAATGTCAATAGTGGATTTTTTTGTTTTGTGTCATTGTTATAATCTTTAAGAACTGTGATGAGGGGTTCAGTCCAGTCTACAACCTATAGAAATTCATGGCTACATTCCCTCAGCCCACAGAATGCTGTCCATGTTCCTAGCATAATGCATAAATCCCACAGTATAGCCCCACCTGACCTTTCCAATTTCTCTCTCATCTCTCCACTGTACTTCCTGCTTCTTCCACAACCACATAAAGGCCTTTGCTTCTATAGTTCTGTTTTCTAGTCTGATTTCTATTCAGTAAGTCCTCATCAGAATTGTTGAAATTGGGAAAAGAATTTTTGTTAGAATAAAGCCTTTCATGTAGCCAAGAAGTAGGGAAGAAGCAGTTCACTTCCATCCCTTTGTGTTTGTAGACAGGATGCATACACATTTTCTTACCATAAAACAAGCCCCAAAATGTTCCTGCCTAATAAAATGTGCTATCTTATGTACAACCATGTATGACTAGGTAACAGCCATTCGTGTCCTGTCACATTATCAGAAGGTGTATAGAATCTCTTTCAGGTTTTGGACTCCCAGAATGTCAATTCTAACACTCCTTTGCTGTAGACAACAGAAACCCTGCTCATAAGCACCAGTCTGACTATTTAGAACAAGAAACTTGTCACTGCTGCTTCTGGGAAGTGCCCAGGGCAGGAGAAGTCTCTCCAGGGGTGTCACCAAGTCTATCCAGCGGTGCCCAGAGTGTCAGTGGTTAAGAATGGTGCTTGGCTTCTTTGAGTAAGACTCAGCAGGAAAATTACCAAACAAATATCTAACGTCTGAGATCACTATGCTGACTTCTTCTGACAGAACCACTTATTCTTCTTTTGAAAAGTCCATAGCTTACTCTATTGTGCCCTAGTAGAAATGGAGTCATTAATATGGAATTGTAAATGGTTACCTTCCTTCCCATTTGGAGCATTGGTTGTTCTGACAATACATTAAATCCTGTGCCAAACTGGACATGAACAGCAGCTGTCTGTCATCAAATGGAAATTATATGTAAGTTCAGACTCAAGTGAGTACAGAAGACACAGGTTTTTACATGAACGCACACATCGTTCTGGCTTCCACAGCCCCTACTTTCCCTCCTCACCTTCCATTTAATGCTTTTATGGGGAGTTCCATATAGCACATTGAAGGAAGAATAATAAAAGCTTGGACTTCATTCCCCAAAATACCTCTATCTTAGGCTAATACAAGCGTATTCACTCAGGGATGCCACTGAAGAGGTATAGTCAAGAGACATCCTTCCAGATATTAGGACTTTGAACAGTGTATCTTGTGGTAATTATGGCCAGGAAGAAGAGGTGTCCTGTGTCAGGAGTCTGCATTTACCTATGGAAGGCAGATCTTTAGTCATTGGTCAGAAACCTGAACATCTTTGAAAGACTGATAACAAGGAAGACTGAAAATGAGATGCGTGAGTGGATCTTTCAGAAATGAACACAAAGGAGAGGAATTAGCGTGAATATTTACCAAGCATAGATACCCTGGCAGAGTCCTTGTAAGAGAGATGGAAAAGATGGCTTGTCCTGTGGCTGTCAGCCTTCATCTTTCCTTGCCCTACTTTTAATGGACCTGTACGAAGGTGTCCACAATGTCAGGGATACAGGCACAAATTAAACTACATGGACTCCCCCTATCGAGCTAATCTGTCTGTCGGTGCTGTTGAATGGCTAAATTACCAAGAGCAGAATCTAAACTTTGAGTTCCCCATATGTAGCACCATTTACCAAGGGGATTAGCCAATCATCTGTTGGTAGACTGAGTAGTGTGTTCTTCCCACTATGGAAGAATTTTTTCTTTTAACCATCATAGACAAGCAGTTGGGTATGGATTCACTTTTCCAGTTCAGCTGTGTTTCTGCAAGTACAGCCACAAAATCCCTGTTCATTGTTGTGATATTCTATTTAGCACAGCTTCTGACCAAGGAACACATCTAACAAGAGAGTGTCACTAAAATTTTTGGGCTTTGGAAACCACTAATTTCCTTACATGCACCCATCATCCAAAATCAATTATCCTGGTACAATTGTGTAGTCTACTGAAAACTCAGCATTGGCAAAGAAACAATGTTTAGTAAGACCAAGATCCTTTTTTAAAATATCAGTCAATGTGTGGTGCCGCCCTACTGTAACATAGGTCCATTACTAAGTAGTTGAAGAGAAAGTAACTTTCCTCATTCAAATTTTCTTCCCCTTTGACTCCCAGAATCACACCAAATTGTGCTTTGTAGGAAAATTGATCCTGTTTAGTTAAGAGGAAAAAGGGTTGCTGCTGAAAAGGGAGAGAAGAAAAACAGGTTGGCTCGGAATGATTCCTCCGATGATAATGGAAGTTAAGGGAAAGCTACAGTAACAAGCTTTCAACACTTCACAAACGATGGATTGGATACTATCATTTGGTAGATGCTAGCTCAGGGGAAAGAGAACATGAAATAATTATGGAAAGAAAAAAAACTATGAATAAGCTTAGCAGGGAGTTAGAAGACCTCTGTAATAAAGACTTTAAAATGCTGAGGAATCTGAGGAAGACAGAAGATGGAAAGACCTCGTCTGGTCGTGGGGTTGCATTTTAGTACTATGAAAATGGCCACAGTGCTTAAAATGTTCTTCATCAGAATTCCAACACATTCTTCACAGAACTAGAAAAAAAATCCTAAAATTCATACAGAAGCACAAAAAATCCCAAATAGCCCAAGCAATCCTATGTGGAAATAGCAAAACTGAAAACACCACAATTTCCTAGTTTCAAATTATCTTACAGAACCATACTAAAATCAGTAGGGTGCTGGCAAAATCAATCAATCAATGATATGCAGACTAGTGGAATAGAGCAGAGGACTTAGAAATAAATCCACATAGCTATAGCCATCTGATTATAAAAGTCAAAAAACATACATTGGAAAACAGTCTTTTCAACAAATGGTGCTGGGAAAACTGGCTATTCATATGTAGAAGAATGAAACTAGATTCCTACCTCTCATCCTGAACAAAATTCAATTTAAAAGCTAAATATGGGCCAGGCAGTGGTGGCTCATGCCTTTAAGTGCCTCCCAGCACTTGGGAAGGCAGAGGCAGGCAGATCTTTGTGAGTTTGAGGCCAGCCTGATTGATCTACCTAGTTTCAGGACAGCCAAGTCTACACAAAGAAACTCAATCTCAAAAAGCAAAAATAAAAACTAAAAATGGAACTGCCATATGATCTAGCTATAAAGCTCCTGGGTGTATATCTGAAGAAATCTAAAGGAGCACGCAGAGACTCCTGCATATCTGTGTTTATTGTGGTAGTATTCACAGCAGGCACATCGTGAGTTCAGCCTGCATGCCCACCATGTAGAGGCAAACAAAATATGCTACACACATGTACCATTGGTTTTATTTAGCCATAAAGGGAAACCAGATTATGTCATTTTCAAAAAGATCAATGGAACTGTAGAGCATCTACTATAAGTGAAATAAGCCAGAAACAGAAAGACAATTATCTCATTTACCTTCATTTGCACAATCTGGATTTAAATACATATTTGAGTATTTGTGTGAATTAACATCCTTTATGATGCTGTGACTTATAGAACATATTCATATTCAAGCAGTATTTGTCAATCAAGCAAGTGAAAGAATGAGTGAATAAACAAATCAATAACAAGTTTGGAAACGTTTTTCATACTTGGGAATTGGAGAATGAGAACTTGTTAACCACAGTGGAATACACATATATGTAAAAGCAGAATGGGGGTTCTTTTTAGGAAGAACAAAAACAACCAACAAGTGGGGACTGTTTGGGACAGACATTGAATGTGAGAAAATACATAGTATATATGTATGAAAATGTCATAATGAAACATTATTGTTTTACAATGAATATGCATTAATTTTAAAAACCGTTAAAAATATTGTATCCACATGACAAAATCCTGGTTTGTATTTACATTTTAAAAAATAATTTTAGTGGGCTGGAGAGATGGCTCAGTGGTTAAGAGGCCTGACTGCTCTTCCAAAGGACCCAGGTTCAAATCCCAGCACCTACATGGCAGTTCACAGCTGTCTGTAGTTGCTGAGCATGGTGACACACCTTTAACCCAGCACTTGGAAAGCAGAGGCAGGTGGATCTCTGTGAGTTCAAGGCTAGCCTGGTCTACAGAGTGAGTCAGAGATACACAGAGAAACCCTGTCTCGAAAAAACATATAAAATTATTTTAGTATGTTATCTGTTTGGGTGTTTTGTCTGCATTATTGTCTGTGCACCACATGCAAGCAGTGCCTGTAGAGACCAGAAGAAGGTGCTGGATCCCCTGGGACTGGAGTAATAAGGCTGTGAGCTGCCTCTTGGGCTCTGGGAACTGAACCTAAGTCCTCTGGAGGAGCAGCCAGTGCTCTTAAATCCTGAGCCATCTCTCCAGCGTCACCTGGCTTGAGTTTAAAGGGGGATCTGGTAGATTCTAGGTCTCATGTAGAATCACCAGCTCTTTTGGTTTGCTCTAGACACTGGTGATCTGGGATTTGCGACTTCTAACCCTGTAACTGAGACAAGGTGTGTCACCATAGCCTAGTGCTAATTGGTGGACAGATCAGTGACAGGGTTTATTCCTATGCCCTGAGGATATTTAGTAGGATATAATGGTATTTCTTAATGCTGCACGGTAGCTGCCATTCAGGTCCTTCCCACAGTGGATCTAGTCTGGCATTCCAGGTAGGATAGATCAGAAGTGAGAAGTAGAACTCCCTGCTGCTCTGTGACTCGCTCAGCAGAATGTGAGGGTGGCATAAATAGAGTCTCTTTCAACATGGTTTCTGCTTCTTTGAAAGCTTTGGTGCATTGGTGACTTCAGTTGGTGGCAAGTTGGAAGAATTTCAAGGATTTGGGTGAATAGGGAGGATAAAGAAGGATGAATTTGATCACCTTTAGTGAAATACAAGAGAGTGGGGGTATGTAAGAGAGCAGAATTACCACACAGAAGGCGTTAATCGGTAAAATTCCAGTTGATTATCACCAAGGTGACATCAATAGGGTGTCCTAGAAGCAGCTCCATTTTAGAAGCAATAATCAGTTTCTTTCTATGTTGTGCCATCTAGTGTTCATACTCATGTACTTCTCTGGTCCTAGTTAGAATTAAAAGAAGGCAGAAGGCTTGTCCTGGAAGAATGCCCCTCATGAAGCCCTGTTGTTCCTACACTCCAGGGTTTGCTTGATCTTGCAGCTAGTGTACCAGCCCAACCTGGTGAGGCGCCCACACCCTAGTCCTCCCATGCCACCCCCATATTCCCAGGAGGCCTAGCTCAGGTTGTACAGCAGAGCCCCTTCACTCCTATGCCTCCCAATCCCCACATTCCCAGGTTTAGCTCAGGTATTACAAGCTTGTGCACCAGCTCAGGCCGTGTCTCAAACTCAGCTGCAACTGTATGCTTTCCTGGTTACCACTGAATTGGAATCACCCCTGTCCCTCCAATCAAAAATCAACACTGAGTATGTGAAGGGCTGATTTACCAACTCTTCATATCCGATCTAAAATCAAACAAGCTTGGGCAGCAGCACAAGCAGAACCAAACTTCCACTCAGTAGAGGAGGGCTAGAATCTCATATCAGACACACAGCTATAGAAAGCAGCCCACGTGACCAGGTTGTGTCAGAAAATCACAAATAATATGAAAGACCAAGACAATACCCTCCATTATGTATAAATGCTCTCTGACACAATTACCCAGATGAAACAGCATTAGAATTTAAAAGAACAATCATAAACACGATTGAAGAATTCAAGGAATTTGAAGAGGAAGTGAACAAACAGGATTGTAATAAACTCCTGAATGAAATTCAAGAAAACATAAATATATCGCGGAACAAAATGATGAAGACAATTTAGGATTTGAGTTCAGTAATCAAAAATACTGAAGAAAATTCACGCTGAAATAAAAATGGAATTAAAAAGCTGAATAATCCAATTAGAAAACTCACGAAAGCCTTGCCAGTACAATGGGTCAATTAAAGGATCAGAGCTTGGTGGAAGAATTAGAGCATTCAATCTATACTAATTAAAAAACAGAGTTGTAATAATAAGGCCAGCATGGTACTGTCACGAAGAGAGACATGTAGATCAGTGGAACAACATAGAAGACCCAGCGTGAGCACTCATAATTACAGCCTTCTCATATTTGACAAAGATGCCAAAACATGCACATTGAAAGGAAAGACCGCATCTCCAACAAATGGTGCTGGGAAAACCAATATCCATATGGAACAGAATGAAATTAAATCCACACCTCTCATCTACACGAGAATCAACCCCAAGTAGATCAAAGGCCTCAAGGTAAAACCTGAAATGCTGAAACTGCTAGAAGAAAAACCTAAGCTGGGCCAGACAAAATATAGGTATAGGAAAGGACTTTCTGAATAAGGCTTCATTTGCTTAGGAATTAAGACCAACAAATGACAAATGGGAACTCATAAAACTAAAAGGGTTCTTTCTACATGGCCAGGAAAACAGTTGAGTGGGAGACAATTTTTGCCAGCTGTACATCTGATAGAAAAACAATATCCAGAATATACAAAGAACTCAAACAACAAAGAATATAGAAAACAAATGAGCAAAATGAAAAAACGGACTGTGGAAATGAATAGAGTTCTCAATAGGAGAAATGACTAAGGCACATCTTTAAACGTTCTCAACATCCTCAGCATGTGCGTGTTTGACTGTGTGAAGGAGCCTGCAGAGGTTAGAAGAGGGCGCTGGACCCCCCAGAACTGGAGTTTTAGGCCTCTGTGAGCTGCTGCTTTGTGGATGCTCAGAGATGAACCCTGGTCTTTTCAAGAGTGATGTGTGCTCTTCACTGCTGAGACATCTCTCCAGTCTCCATGCCCTCGGGGCTTGTTTGGCCTGGAGGATAATTTCATTAAAAGGCATTATACTTCATTTAAAACTACCTTTTTCCTGTGTCTCTAGCCTGCTGTCCTTGTGCCTCTTCCTCTTTGGGATACATTATTCTCCTGGAGACTCAGTAAGCTTATTTATCAATGTCTCTTTCCGAAAGGGAGTTGCTGTGGTGTAGTTGCTTCCTCCACGTATAACATGACCATTGTCCATCATGGAGTAGTGATTGCTGCAGTGGCTTAGAGACTATTGAGACCCCTGGAATGGCGGCAATAATATAAGCAAAATGTAACAGAGATAGCTAGGCATGTGGTAATGGTAATAGCCTGTGAACACTCTAGTAACAGAGAGGGTGGGGAGTCACTAGACCCTCATGTGTCTTAGGTGGTACTAGAGCATAAGGGAGGTGGGAGGTTGACTCAATGGGTCACTCCGCTGACTCATGTGATTTTTCCAGTGATGCGGATGCGTTTCAGGTGCCCATGCTCCATTAACTTTATCCATATTCCTACAGCTGACTCAATAAATAAACTCATTGGTCCACCAAAAAGAAAAGAAAACAATTAAACAATAAATGCTGGAGAGGCTGAAAGGCAGCACTCACTCACTGTTGGTAGGACTGTAGGCTGATGCAGTCACTCTGGAAATCAGTGTGGAAGTATTTTAAAAAGCCAAAAGTAAGCCGGGCGGTGGTGGCGCACGCCTTTAATCCCAACACTTGGGAGGCAGAGGCAGGCGGATCTTTGCGAGTTCGAGGCCAGCCTGGTCTACAAAGCGAGTCCAGGACAGCCAGAGCTGTTAAACAGAGAAACCCTGTCTCGAAAAACCAAAAAAAAAAAAAAAAAGCCCAAAGTAGATCCTCCATTTGACCCAGCTGTACCACTCCTTGATGTATATGCAGCAGCACTGCCATCCTCTGCAGAAATGCTTGCTCAGCATGTTCATTGCTGCTCTAGTCATAACAGTTAGGAAATGGAATCAACCTAAACCAACCGACTAATCCTTTAGCTGATGAGTGGATAATAAAAATTCACATTGTAGCACAAGCATGTTTGCACTCACACACATCAACACACACACACACACACACATCAACACATACACATCATTACATACATACACAATAAATGAATAAATAAAATTTAAAATTTAAAAATGCTTTTAATTTCTCCCTCTGTTTTCATGTGACTATGTTCTTTGTTTTGATGTTAAACTCTGCCCCCTCTTTTTAGTTTTATCCAGATGACTACAATTCAGAACTTTAATACATCTTTTAGAGGGACCTATTTCATAACAATGAGTTATTCCACCACATAAAGGATGCATATTAACCCAGCCTGTTGATATCAATTTTGACTGTGATGTGATAGTTTTATTTTCTCCATTGCAAAGTTACTTTTTCTTCCAACTTCTGTATTAATAGTTTTGGAAGGAGGCCACTTTAAGCATAGCTCAGTGAATGACTGGGAGAGTGTTTCTCCACCTCCTTGAGAGCTGAGCGTTTACAGGACTTTTTTTGGAGTTACTTTGCAGTTATTTACTTTTCCAGATCTGTAACTAAATATTTTTATTTATGAACACTTATATTTATTAGTACTATAACCTAAAACCTATAATCTAAAATCTATAATCTAAAAACATTCTAATACCTATCTAAAACCACTTGACTAACATTAACTTTCTTAAAATGATAAACACTTAACTAACATTATTTTAACTTTCCTAAAAGGATATTAATATTCTTAGTGTAGGTCCGTTCAGGACCTGGTTCTGGACTTGGTTCACGGCAGTCCCATCAGGTAATATCTTTCAAGCTTAAAGTCTGTTGGGCCTTACTTTGCCAGTTCACAAGGCCATTTTATTTCAAACTTTCCAAGTGGCGCTCTGGGGCCCCAAGACAGCCAGCTGCCTTCAAGGAACTCTCTCAGCAGGTTTCATGCCAGGCCTTTCCCTTGGGCTATCACAGCCTAAATTCTGTTAATGGCATACCTTGTTATGCACTTCTCCAGCATGACTTCTCAGTCGATGAGGGCAGGAGGAAGAGGGAGACTGCATGGAGTTCTCTGGCTTATATATCACATTATCTCTTGATCATTGTTGGAGGGTCCACAAAGTCTCTTGTGATTTCCAGCAGTCCTGTTGCCGTGGTAACCAACATCATCTGCATGGCTTGCTCAGTGTCTTAGCCATGCCCCTTTAAGAGGGCAGTTCACAGAACTGAGGCCTCAACTTCACTCTGTCCATCTTGGCCCAAGTTCAAGGGGCACCACGCTCTCCTTTATGTGCTTCCAGATGCCAAACTGAACTGCCTACTGATTTCACTAAAGAGACCTAACTTCTACCACACAGATCCATATGAATATTTATTTTATAATTGGAGTTAGAATACACTCACATTATCTTGTTATTCAAATTATCCCTTTGGAAGCTCTGTCTTTTGGCTTCTGTTTCAGAAACAAATCTAGCAACTGGAGTCCAATCTTTCTATATAGTTCTTTTTTGATTTTAGACTTACAATCTTTTTCTTTCTAAAAATTGTTCCCTAAGTTTCAAGGTTACATTAGTGTATTTTCTTTTCTACTTCTCCAGTGAGCCAATCCCACACAATTTTCACAGTCTATCTTTTGATCTGTGGTCACCTGTGAGATTCTGAAAAACAAAAACCTGCAGACATTGAGTGTTGCTCATCTATTCTGTACTATCAAATTCAATGAATTTAATGCATGAATAATGCTACATCAGCACTGATACAGTGTCATATGGCATAATCTCAATGTTAGAAATTCCTGTGCTGTGCTCATTTTTAAACAGCCTCCCTTCAGGCCACAGGTGACCACTGATCATTAGCTTGTCATAATCTTAGCTTTGCCTTTCCCCAAATGTCATGGAGAAAGTAATCTGTGATGGTCAATTCTACACCTCAACTTGAGTGGGCTAAAGTGTGATCAGACAGCTGGTGAAACTCCTGAGTGTGTTGTCTGTGAGAGTGTTTATAGAACAGACTAGTGTTTGAATCAGTAGATGGAGTAAAGAAGATCTGCCCTGAAGTAGGTAGTATGTGTGGGTGTTTCTATTCTTTTCACTACATTTCACTGGAGAATACTGGGTAATATGTATTCTTCTGTATGATTTGGATAATGATCTACCATAGCCATACTTTCAGTTTTGAATGAGTCAGCTTATTAAGTATATAAAAAGAGGCACAGAACAAAATAATAAATATCAAGGGTGGATGGATAGACAGAAAAACATCATCAAATCAGGGTCTCCAAACACTCAGCAGAAATCCACTGGTAAACCCTGTTAAGGCAGTGGGATGGAGCTCCCAATAAAGTCTTTGGCAGAGTTGATGGTCACCTCAGGTGAGACTTCAAGTAAAAGAACAAATGGCAACAAATAGAGAGAGCATCATCAAAGTGGGGGCTTACAAATATCCAGCAGAATTTGACTGCAGGTTGAAGCAGGAACTCCCAAATGTGCTTTTTCTCCATGGCTGAACTTCCAGTTTCTCTTTCCCATTGCAGTCATTTTCATACCAGAGGATAAATAAAAGTAACCTCTGTTAGAAACAGTTTGCCTTCTAGTTGTTCTCAAGGGCATGTTTTACTTTGGGGGTATTTTTCTAGACTTTCCCCACCCTGTCACAGGGCATAGGAAGTCATTCCCAGAGAAGTGGGTTTGGGGGACACAGCTTAGACATGCTTGAGTCTGGAGAGGGGGTCCAACCAGAGCCAGCTTGCTAGCGAGCTCAGACAGCACATGACAGTTGACCAACAAAATGCATTCCAGTATCTAGTTCCTGGTGTATTAGGGGGTGGGAACCGATTTGTTTTTACTTTTTTTTTGTTTTTGTTTTTGTTTTTTTTGAGACAGGGTTTCTTTGTGTATCCCTGGCTGTCCTGGACTCGCTTTGTAGACCAGGCTGGCCTCGAACTCGCAAAGATCCGCCTGCCTCTGCCTCCCAAGTGCTGGGATTAAAGGCGTGCGCCACCACCGCCCGGCTGTTTTTACTTTTAAATTGTGAAATGTTTATGGGTAGTTTTAGCTCTTTTGTTAGACTATAGGTGCCTTGAGGACAAGATGAATTTTCTTTTATCATACTCTTGCACCTTTTTTATTTTTTATTTATTTTTGTTTATTTATTTATTTTTTTTGTTTGTTTTTAGAGACAGGGTTTCTCTGTGTATCCTTGGCTGTCCTGGACTCACTTTGTAGACCAGGCTGGCCTCGAACTCACAAAGATCCACCTGCCTCTGCCTCCCAAGTGCTGGGATTAAAGGCGTGCACCACCACCGCCCGGCTGCACCTTTTTTAAAAACATGAACTCAAAGCTGGAAAGATGGCCAGCAGCTAAAAGAACTGACTGCTCTTTCAGAGGACCCGAGTCCAGGTGCCAGCGCCCACATGGTGGCTCCCAACTGCCTGATCCTCTAGTTCCGTGTAACCCGATGCCCTCTTCTGGCCTCAGAGCATATTAGGTGTGCACACAGTGCCCAGACACACATTCAGGCAAAACAGTCATACACGTAGAAGAAGACAGTAAAAGTTTAAAAATGAACACAGAGTCACTAGCAATAAAAGCAAGATCTATATTTGGTAGGATGTCTTCAGTTCACCTAAGTTCAGCCACATGCTAGGCACACTGAATCCTGACCAAGGAGACCAACCCTAAGAAACATACACCCTAATTTTAGAAACTGAGCGAAGTGATGACTATGAAGCCACCCTTGTGCATCTATTTGACATGTGTATGATTTCTTCATGAAAAAATAATCTGCACCTCCAAAGTGATTCCAACATTATTAACAGTGCATACATAAAACGTTGCCTCACCTAAGTAATACTTAGCTATCTATTTTTATTCAGACCAAGGAGAATTATAATTTCAAAGATAGTTTATTCTGAAAGGTTATACATTTTTGTAAGTTTCCCAAGTTTCATATTTGAGGAATCCCTGTTATTTACTTGTGAATTCATAAGCCCGATGGCACAACCATCAAGAAATTTATGGTTTCCATGCTATCCTAATGTGCTTGACTTCTGGAGGAGTTTTAAATTTTGGATCCCAGTTGTACTCTGGTGATAACACTCTTGTGGGTTTGTTGATTAAAAAAAAGTTTATTTAGGTGGCTCTCATATGTACTGTCAAGTTTATTTGTACTGTTATCTGTAGTTCCCTTGACATATTGTTTAACAAGAGCTAAAATATTATGGGGGTGCCACCAACAATGGCACTGTGATAATAGAAGTCTCCCTGTCCAAAGGGGATGAAAGCCACTGATTTAGTTCTTCTCTCATAAGGGAAATTTCTGGGGTTTTTAAAAATACCACCATGAGTGGAGCTGAGCCACCCATCTGCCCAATGTTTCTGCTCCAAAGTCATTCTTGAAGATCCGGCTCGAAGCATCATGAAGAGAAAGATGACTTCATATTACACATACTGTAGGATCTCTTTTCTCATGTCATTCATGTTTCTGGGATTACAGTCTTTATACATGCCTTCACCATGCACCTGCCATACTTTAAGTGTCCGAAGAGGACCCAACTCTAAGTACGGTAGATTGTTCATGTCCTCGGCAAAGATGTAGAAGATGTCATTATAGCCAGCTATGAAGTACTTATCAGCAGATTTTATGAAGTGTTTCAGGAATTGACTTGTAAAGCTATGAAAAATGAAAAAATAAACAACTACTTCACTGAAACGCCACAGGAGATATGTGCCATTTAACATGCCAATTAACACACAAGACATTGGTGTTTAAGAAGATACAGATAGATGTGTTTGTGCCTTCAGCTGTATTGGCTAGTACAAGAAAATGTGGTAAGCTTGGGAGCCTGAGAGAAGACATAGAAGTTGTTATGAAGAAAAGGAAGAGATTTAAATGGGCAGTAAAGAAAAGGTTCACTCAAGTTTTAACATTCAGCTAATGCTGGGGGGAAAAAAACCCACTATCTATAGCTACACAGGGCAATGTAGAAGTAATGACAGGTTTGTTAGTAAGTAGCGTTTTGGATAGAGACAGTCCATGGCTGCTCATCCTTATTTATCCAAAATATAAAGAGCAAATACCAGCAGTGCATACTTTCCAGTAGTGAAGACAGCCAAGCCTATGGTGATGTTTAGTCTCTTATAATATCATTCTAGAACTTCTCTATTATAAGTTCCTTCCCAAACGACCAGAGAGAGCCAACTAGTTGTTGCTAGAACATCAGGACGCTTTCTGTTGAGTAAAAAAGAACAAAGCCCCGGCAGATTACCTCATTGTGACAGTAGAAGTTGTGCAAGTTCTGATAGCTAATGGCTGCAAAGTGCTTATTATGTTCTTAACTCTGTTTTTCCTCTCCCCTGTTGATCTACAGTATTTCCTTTGTGGAGCTGAGGAGATGGCTCAGTCAGTAAAGGTGCTTGTCACAAAGCATGAGGACCTCATCTGGTTCCCTAGATGACATGTCAAAAACCTAGAATAAAAAAACAACAACCAAAGAGGTTGCTGGACATGGAGACAGCTCAGTGGGAAACTTTACTAGCACAAGACCCTGCATTCAACCCCCTCGCATCCTGTGAAAAGTTAGACACTGGCTGAAGAGATGAATTCATGGTGATGCTCTTGCTGAGGACCCTGGTTAAGCTCTCAGCACCCACGTATGGTGTGGCTCACCACCACCTGTAGCTCTAGTTCTGGGAGACCCACCATCATCTTCTGGCTTTTGTGGGTTCCTGCACACACAAACTCATTCAGGCAAGCTTTTGTGCGTGCGTGCGTGCATGCGTGTGTGTGTGTGTGTGTGTGCGTGCGTGCGTGTGTGTGTGTGTGTGTGTGTTTTAAGTGGGGCATTGTGGTGCATGCCTGTAATTCTAGCAGTGGAAGGGAAGACAGGAGCACCCTAGGGGTGCAGAGGCTAGCCAGCCTCCCCAGGTTCAGTGAAAGAATCTGTCTCAAAATATTAGATGGAAAGTGATAAAGGAAGACATCCAATGTCGCTGGTGCCCACACATGAGTACCCATGAGCACACATACACATGCACGAAAATAAATTTAGGGGCTGAAGATATGGATCAGTGGTTAAGCACATGTACTACTCTTGCAGAAGACCCAAATTCTGTTACCAGAACCCATGTGGACTTGCTAAGAACCACCTGTAACTCCAGTTCCAGAGTTCCAACAGGCCTTCTATTCTTCTGCAGGTGTGTACACTCACATGCACATACTCCCCCACACACATATACACTTAATTAAAACTAAAGTCTTAACACTTTAAAATAAGACATTGTTTATCAGAAGATAAAACAGAAGAGGAAGAGGTAAAACTTCAGAGTCCTTAAATTGTTTTAAATAGCTGAGTAGTATCCCATTGTGGAAATGTACCAGTTTCTTCATCCATTCTTCAGTTGAGGGACATCTGGGTTGTTTTCGGTTTCTGACTATTATGAACATAGCTGAGCAAGTGTCCTTGTGGTATGGTGGGGCATCTTTTGGGTATATGCCCAGGAGTGGTATAGCTGGGTCTTTAGGTAGATTGAGTCTCAATTTTCTGAGAAACTTCTAAATTGATTTCCAAGTGGTTGTACAAGTTTGCTCTCTCACCAGCAATGGAGGAGTGTTCCCTTGCTCCACATCCTTACCAGCATGTTCTGTCATTTGAGTTTTTGATCTTAGCCATTCTGACAGATGTGAGATGGAATCTCAGAGTCGCTTTGATTTGCATTTCCCTGATGACTAAGGACGTTGAACATTTCTTTGTTTCTTGGCCATTAGAGATTACTTTGTTGAGAATTGTCTGTTTAGATCTTCACCCCATTTCAAAAATGGATTATTTAGTTTGTTGATGTCTAGTTTCTTGAGTTCTTTATATATTTTGGTTATCATTCCTCTGTCGAATGTGGGGTTGGTGAAGATCTTTTTCCATTTTTGTAGGCTGTTGTTTTATCATTTTGATGGTATCCTTTGCCTTACAGAAGCTTTTCAGTTTCATGAGGTCCCATTTATTGATTGTTGATCTTAGAGCCTGAGCTATTGGTGTTCTGTTCAGGAAGTTGTCTCCTGTGCCAATGCATTCAAGGCTATTCCCCACTTTCTTTTCTATCAGACTTGGTGTATCTGGTTTTATGTTGAGGTCTTTGATTTACTTGAACTTGAGTTTTATGCAGGGTGATAGATGTGGATCTATTTGCATTCTTCTATATGCCAACATCCAGTTAGACAGTGCTGACAAGTTTTCTATCAACTTCACATAAGCTAAAGTCATCTGAGTGGAGGGAATTTCAATTTAAAAAATATTTCCATAAGATTGGTCTTCAGTCACATCTGAAGGCATTTTCTTAGTGACTGATGGAGGAGGGCTCATCCCATTGTGAGTAAGGCCACCCATGGGCTGGTAGTCCTGGGTTCTATAAGACCACGTGTGGTGGTGTGTGCCTTTAATATCAGCACAAGGGTGGCAGAAGCGGGTGGATCTCTGTGAGTTCAAGGCCAGCCTGGTCTACAAAGTGAGCTCCAGGGTACCCAGGGCTACACAGAGAAACCCTGTCTCAAAAAACCTAAAAAACAAAATAAAACAAAAAACCAACCAAACAACAACAAATAGGCTGAGCAAGCCATGTGAAGCAAGTCAGTAAGCAGCACCCCTCCATGACCTTTGACATCAGCTCCTGCCTCCAGTTTCCTGCTTGTTTGAGTTCCTGTCCTGACTTCTTTCAGTGATGAACAGTGAAATGAAAGTGTGAAGTCCAATAAACCCTTTCCTCCCAAGTTGGTTTTGGTCATGGTGTTTCATCACAGTAATAGTAACCCTAAGACATAGTACTTTAAAAAAATGACTGAAATCTCCCCAAATATGGCAAAAGAGAAACAGATTTAAGAATCTACTAGAAATGTAAACAAAATCAATCTATGAAAACTAAAGAAAAACATCTTGAAAAAGTCAGAGGAAAATGATCCTTCACCTATCGAAGATGAAAATTCATCAAGTGAAGTTCTCAACAGGAACCACAGAGGCCACAGGGAAAGTGGTAGAATAGTTTCCAGATCACTTAAGAAATATTTTTGAAAAGCTACTGACTGAAGTGTCTCTGATGGATTTTGGCATGTTCATGTATGAAATACTGCATATCAGTAAAAAGGTATGGACTGTTAGCAAACATAGCCTACTTGGAATTCACTGGCATCTTGCTGAGTGACAAAAGTTCTTATCGGTAGATTATATATTTTATGACCCTATTTATAAAATTCTCAAAATGACAAGATGACGGAGATGGAAAAAATGATTAGAAGTGGTACCAGGGATAAAGTGGGGATGAGAACAGGGAGCATCACATGGGGTTAAATAGGCCAGTTTTTCTGTAATGGAAAAATAGTATATCTTGATTGGTGCTGTGGCTGTATGAATCTCTACATGTGATAAAAAGGCAGAATTATATATGTGCCTTGTCTCGGTGTCAGTTTCCTTATTTTGAATACAGTCATGTAAGTTGTAACATTGGGGAACATCAGATGAAGGTCAGGTGAAAGTTATACATGATTCCTATGTAACTTCCTACATGTGATAATTATTTTGAAATAAAATGGAAGATAATAAAGAGTGAATCCCTTTATTTTCAGAGGTGTGTTTAGCCAAAGATATTTCATTATATGATTCCCCTGGTGCTCTCACTACATCCCAATTATCTATGCCTAAGTTCATTAAAATGTGTAGTGACAGAGAAGTTTGTTTTTGTTTTAAGGGTTTTTTTTTTGTTTTGTTTTTTACATCAAATTAACTGTATATATTTTTGAGCAACATGGCCTTGAGATTTTTTTCTTTTATTGAAAATAGATTTTTTTAGGCTGGTTGTGGTGGCACATGCCTTTAATTCCAGCACTTGGGAGGCAGAGGCAGGTGGATCTCTGAGTTTGAGGCCAGCCTGGTCAACTGAGTGAGTTCCAGCACAGCCAGGGCTACACAAAGAAACCCTGTCTACAAAAAAACAAAATCAACCAAATAAACAAACTCTGCCCCCCAGAAATAGATTTTTTTCTCATACAATATATTCTGATTATGGTTCCCCCTCCCCCAGCTCCTCTAATATCCTCCTACCTCCCCTTCCATCAGAATCCGTACCCTTTCTGTGTTTGGTTAAAAAACAGTCATCTAAAGAAAATAGTAAAATAAAACAAAAACAAACAAATCAGAATAAGACAAAACAAGCAAACAGAAGAAAAAGAGCCAGGGAAAAGGCACAAGAAACACGTATAGACACAGAGACATGTTTGCACACCAGGGATCTCACAAAAACACAAAACTGGAAGCCATAATATATATGCAAAGAACCTGTAAGGTAAACAATGAGTTCTTCCTCTTGAGGGTGAATGGTGGAAACCAAACTGCTCACAGGGATCTATCATAGTCTAAAGAAACCCAAAGCAAACAGTGTCCTGGAAGGAATACTTAAATTGAAGTCAGTGGTGACAGCATCCTTCTCCGAACAGCATCTCTATTAGAAACCCATTTTGCTCCAACCACTCTGCCCTCCACAGACCTTAGAACATTCACAAGACGGACTCTTACCAGCAGACATGCATCTTCTGTAGATGATCCTTTATTCTTTAAGAAAAAAATCAAATTACTTTTAAATTAGAAAAAAGGCCTATAAATAATAAAAATAGAAAAAGCAAAGCTAAACATCAAACCTCTACAGTTGAAGTTCCTCCCTTCACCTATTTGTACACACTGAGCACTCACTCTATGCCTGAGTTAAGGTCGTAGCAATGAAATACATAACAAATGCAGGCCTGCTACTAGCTGTGGGCATTATAGTGTAATTAATGTCATTCATTAAAATACAATAACTCTGGAGGGCAAATAAATGTAGTCTAGGATACCAAAACCATAGAGTTGACTTTAAAGATGTTATGTCCCCCCCGCCCCCAACAGCTACTTTTCAAATAGCGGTTAGTACCATTGGTACAAGGAAGACAACCGAGAGTACAGCGTGGAGGAGGTGAGAATTTAAATTTTTTTTTCTCTAGTACATCCTTGTTTCTCTAGTAAGTTGCTATTTTTAACATTGTTAAACAATGATTTATTAACAATGATCAGAACTTTCTTGTTACAAAATTGTTGTTTTCTAAAAATAATAATAATAATAATAATTGCTGGGCATGGTGGTGCACACTTTAATCCCAGCACTTGAGAGGCAGAGGCAGGTGGATCTTTGTGAGTTCAAGGCCAGCCTGGTCTGCAAAGTGAGTCAAGGGGGCTGAAGAGAGGGCTCAATGGTTAAGAGCAGTGGCTGCTTTTCTAGAGGACCAGGGCTCAATCCTCAGAGCCCACATGGCTTATAGGTGTCTGTAACTCCTGTTTCAAAGGATCCGACAACCTCACACGGACATACATGCAGTCAAAACACCAATGTACAGAAAATATAAATAAATTAATTAATTAAAAAAAAAAACCAAGTGAATCAGAGAAACCCTGCTCGAGAAACAAAACAAAACAAAAAAATCTAAACTAGTAGCCCATTTTCTTGAAGGTGTTTTTGTGTAATGCAATGAAGGCAGACTCAGCAGAGAAACACAGAGATTGAACAAAACTTCAAGCTAATGTAAATGCTAGCTTTGGTTTTTTGAGACAGAGTTTCTTTGTGTCACCCTGGCTATCCTAGAGTTTACAATGTAGACCAGGCTGGCCTCCAACTCACAGAGATCTACCTATCTCTGTCTCCCAAGTGCAGGGACTAAAGGCGTGAAGCACCACACCTGACTCAGAAAATGTAATAAATAGGTGTTTTAAGGGTAAAATAGGAAGCTGCAGAGCTGGCTCAACACTTAAGAACACTGGCTGCTCTTGCCTGGGACCTGGGTTTTGGTTCCCAGAATCCGCATGGTGGCTCACAACCCTCTATAATTCCTGTTGCAAGGGGACCCAGCTCTGTTGATGTAAATATTAATACCTATAATTGACCCTTATGATTATCAGGGCAACAGAGTTACCCCTTAGCCCAGTTAAAAATAAACATATAGATACCCAATGGATATTAACAAGCCTTATCCTGGATTGTGTAATATTAGCCCATCTAAACTAGCTTTTAATGCTATTTCCCAAATAAACCCCCAAAATATACATGCATCCCCTTGGGCTGTTATTCTCCACACTATACTGATATTCCAGGCCACATGGAAGGATGTTCTTCTCTCTCTAACCCATGGCGTGTGCCCTCTCCTTCCTCCCTCTGGCTTCTTCCTGTGATCCTCTCTGCCTCAGAAAAACTAGCCAACCTTTCCCCTACCTACCTCTCTTCTACCCAATCCAGGCTGAGGCATTTATTCAACCAATCAACACCAAATTAGGTAGAGCAAGATTTAGACAACAAAGACAGGTATGCATGACCAGATCTTGGGGCCAGTAATTAACAATAGAATAACCAGCTTTCAGATCACCCTAACAATTCCCCCTTTTTGTCTAGCAAAAAGACTATTTTTTAAAACTATATATAGTAAGAATCAATATGAAACAATGAGGAAAACCATATATAAAAGTTACATATATAATCTTTAGTCTATTTGCATCTGGAAATCTTGAAGAAAAATTCATCTATTTTGGTGTGTCTAAAATTCTGAACCTAAATATTTTCTATCATATACTATATTTATAAACCTAAAGGTTTTATTTAAATTCAAAAAAATCTTTTTAGACCTTAAACCATTTAAGCTCAATTGGAAATTTTTATCTATTATGTCTTCAACCCCACAAGAAACTTAAGAAAGGACAAAGTTATCTTAAGAATAGGTAAATCATTAGAGAAAAAAAAATCTTTTAAAAATGTCTCAGGAATGATTATATATCCATCTACAAAAAAAATGGCTGATCTGCATTTCACATCATGTACAAAAAGTAATTCAGGACATTTCTTCAACCTAAATGTAAAGTCCAAAACCACTGAAAGACAGAGAAAGCACAAGAAAGAAAGAAACACTGCTACACAGGTGAGAAGGAAATTGTAGATTGGGAGAAAATCAGTGAAAAACTTGGCAAAGGATCTGGGGGGCCACTTCAGCAGAAGCAAAATACAACAAGCAAGCACACTGAAAAGCAAATTAGCATAGAAATTCCTGTGTCCAGAAGGCTGCCAGAATTGATCTGTGGATGTTCCACCATTATCAAAAATGGCGTTGTGTTTGCGTATAACTGGAGCATGCTATTGTCTTAGTCACTGCTCTATTGTTGTGAAGAGACACCATGATGAAAAAATTTAATTGGGGCTTGCTTACAGTTTCAAGGTTTAGTCCATCGTTAGCATGATGAGAAACATGGCATCATATAGGAGGACAGTGCTGAAGAAGGAGCTAAAAGCTCTACATCTGGACCCACAGGCAGCAGGTAGAGACTCTGAGCTTGGAATGGGCTTATTTGAAACATCCAAGTCCACCCTTAGTGACACACTTCCTCCAAAGGCTGCACCTCCTAATCCTTTCAAATAGTGCCACTCCCTGGTGAGTAAACATTCAAATATATGAGTCTATGGGGGCCATCCCTATGCGAACCACCACATTCCACTCCTAGGCCCGCATAGGCCTACAGACATATCATAATGCAAAACTACATTCAGTTCAATTTCAAAAGTCCCCATAGTCTATAACAGTCTCGACACCATTTAAAAGTTCAATGTTCAAAGTCTCTTCTGAGACTCATGGTAATTAATCTCTTAAATGTAACCTCATATAAAATGAAAATTAAAAAGCAGGTGACATACTTTCAACATACAATGGCACAGATATACAATATCATTTCTAAAAGTGGGGAATAAGAAGCATAGTGAAGAACTATTGCAAACAAGACTAAAAACCAGCAGGGCACACCCCAAATTCTGAATCTCCATGTCTGATGTCAAAACACTCTTGAGATCTGCAACTTCCCTCCATTCTGTCGACTGCAGCACACCTCTCTCTTGGGTTGGTTCTACACCTGGATCCTTGGCAGGGATCCCACAGCCCTGGCATCTCCAACATCTTGGGTCTCCAATGAAATCTAAGCTTCACTTTCACAGCTTCACACATTGGCCTCTCTTTGGGCCTCCATTCAGGGTCACTCTTGACATATTCCTAGCTTTCAGCAGCTTTTCTTAGCTAGGGAGGGAGATTCCACAACCCCTTTCTCTATCCTTGTCTCTAAAGCCAGAAACACATGGCTGAAGCTGCCAAGTTCTTCGGCCTGCCATGGCATCATCTTTCTATGGTTTCCTTCATCTTTTCTTTAATTCCTTTCACAAGATGGAAGCTTAGCTGGGTGGGGTCTTGCTGAGGTCACCACTCCCTTTATTGCATTTAGCATCAGGCTTTTCTTTAAAAATTTTTTTTTAATCTCCGTGAGCCCTGGACTTGGCTCCATTACACTTTCTGGTGCTCCTTTCTCCTCAAACTGTATATTTTGTATCTTTCCTTGCCCCACTTGCTTCTTTTCATTGTAGATTTGCAGAAGAATGATGGCTAGAAACCAGGTGACAGTCAATACTAGGCTGTTGCTGAAATCTCCTCTGCCAAGACCATTAATCTGAAACTCTCCAATTTAGCCTCAGGCAGACTTCTGGACAAGGGCAAAAAGCAGCCACATTCTTTGCTGAAATAAAACAAGAACAGTCTCTAGGCCACTTACCAATATTCTTCCCCTCTGGAACTTCTTGAGCTAGGCCTCCACAGTCTTCCACACTCCTACTAGGATGGCTCATTCAGCCCTGCTTAATGAGTTCAATTCCTTTCCTAACCAAAGCCCCAAAGCCCACATTTCACCAACAAACTGTGTGGTCAGGATGTCACAGCAATACCCCACGCCCTGGTGACAACTTCTGTCTTAGTCAGTGTTCTACTGCTGTGAAGAGACACAATGACCAGGCAACTCTTACAAAAGGAAGCATTTCATTGGTGTACAGTTTTAGAGGTTTGGTCCATTATCTTCATGGTGGGAAGCATGGTGGCACATGGGCAGACATGGTGCTGGAGAAGGAGCTGAGAGTTCTACATCTGGATGTGCAGGCAGCAGGAAGGGACTCTAGGCTTGGCTTGGGCTTCTGAAACCTCAAACAAAGCCCACCCCACTGACACACTTCCTCCAACCAGGCCACACCCCCTAATCCTTCCAAATAGCGCCACTCCCTGGACACCAAGCATTCAGAGCTATGAGCCTAAGAGGGTCATTCTCATTCAAACCACAACAACATACATCAGGTTTAAACATTCTGAGTTCATGATAATCAAAGCATTGTGCCCTGAATTATGATTGTAATGCTGTATCCCAGTGTTTGACTTACAATGTGGTAGACATTCCCATTAGCTATGGGAATAGCTAATTTTCTAATGCTATGAAGAGACATACTCTTCTGGCCTCCAGAGACAAATGCATACACATGGTGTACATGCATACATGCAGGAACATACACACATGAAATAAACAAAAAAAACTGTTATATGTACATATTCTGGTTTTTTAAAATAGCATGTCTATTAGATATTATGCATCTTTCTAGGGCTGTTTGTTTGTTTGTTTTGCGACTGAATTTCATGCAGTGACTCAGGCCAGCCTTGAGCTGATGGAAATCCTCCTGCTTCCACCTCTGAAATTCTGGGATGGTAGGGTCTGAATAACCATGCTTATTGTGCTGGCTGGTTTTGTGTCAAGTTTACACAAGCTAGAGTCATTTGGAAAGATGGAACCTCAACAGAGAAAATGCCCTAACCAAATTGACTTGTGAGCAAGCCTGTGGGGGCAACTTCTTGATGGATGGTTGATATGGAAGGGCTCAGCTCACTGTGGGATGTATTCCCCCTGGGCTGGTGGTCCTGGTATAAGAAAGCAGTCTGAGGCTTGGGTGTGGTGGTGCATGCCTTTAATCCCAGCCCTCGGGAGGCAGAGGCAGATGAATCTCTGTGAGTTCAAAGGCAGCATGATCTACAGAGTGAGTTCCAGGATAGCCAGGGCTGTCTCAAAAAACAAAAACAAAACAAAACAAAAAGAAAGTAGACTGAGCAATCCATAGAGAGCAAGCCAGTAATCAGCACTCTTCCCTGGCCTATGCTTCAGTTCTTGCCTTCAGGTTCCTACCTTGAGTTCATGCCGTAACTTTTTCTCAGTTGTTGGGGTAATCATTTTATATACTGTGTAAAGGCTGATTTCTGTTCTGGCAGAGAATTGAGTACAGGCTGGACCTTGGTATTGTTATATTTATGGATCATCACCTGCCTTAGTATTTTGTAAACATACACCTCCATCACTTTCTGATTGGTTTAATAAAGATCTGATGGCCAATAGCTGAGGCAGGAGAGGAAAGGCGGGACTTCCAGGCAGAGATAGGAACTGTGGAAGATTTGAGAGGTGTGAGATTTGCCAGCCGGACATGGAGGAAGTAAGAGATGTCAAGACTGAGTGAGAGGTAATGGGCCACGGGTCAAATGTAGACTAGAATAAATAGGTTAAGTTTTACAAACTAGCTAGGAGGTAGCCTTGCTAAGGCCTATGCTTTCATAAATAATATGTCTCTGTGTCCTTATTGGGAACTGGAGGGTTGAGACCATCCAATGAAAATTGACACCCAACACGGGGCTCGAACCCACAACCCTGAGATTAAGAGTCTCATGGTCTACCGGCTGAGCTAGCTGGGCCTTGTGATGGACTGCAATGTGGAACTGTAAGCTGAAATAAACCCCTTCTTCTCCAAGCCGTTTTTGGTCATGGTGTTATCACAGCACCTGAAGCCCTGGCTAGTGTCTAAGACGTTACATCTTAATGCTTCTGCTTGACTAAGGGTCCAGTTAATGTGCTCCGGCAGAGGTGTGTGTCTATGCTGCACGTCGCTGTGTCTGTCTGTGGGAGTCACTGATCATGCTAGCTGCAGGCACAGATAAGCGACCAGGGGATGGGCAGCGACAGCCTCTCTGGGCAAAACTGGCCACGGGATGTGATAGTTACGGTGCTCACAGGGTTAGGATGTGAGTGTGTTTCAGAGGCTACCCCTGCAAGATTCTCTAGTGTTCTTATCCCTCTGTCATGCTGACTAGAAAGATGCTCGATGATTCAGCCTCCATTGTTCTTGATCACCATGTATCTATATGGCACACATTGCTTGTCCCTAACTAACACTGGCTGCGTAGGAGGACTGAGAATTTTCTCCTGAGTGTGCTAGGTCACTGATACTTAATAATTAAATCCTTTAAAACTTACCTGTCATAACTTCTTCTCTGTTTAAGTGAGTCAGTAAGTTTCAGTGGTCTGACAGATTGAAGCATTGGTGCCAGAAGGGGAGTCCGAGGCAGCATAGAGATAGGATTACTTGCCAGGTCTTGTTTATGTCCAGATGTAACTAAAATATAACATCAGCATTGGGGAATAGGTATCTATCACTCTGTAGAATATAGCAGAAAGCAACTGATAAAATTATCTTTAAGTTAGATGTGGGGGGGGGGTGGAGAGATGGCTCAGTGGTTAAGAGCACTGTCTGCTCTTCCAGAGGTCCTGAGTTCAATTCCCAGCAGACACATGGTGGCTCACAACCATCTACACTGGAATCTGATGCCCTCTTCTGGCATGCAGGGGTACACACAGATAGAGCTCTCATATATGTAAAATAAATAAATAATCTAAAAAAAGAAGAAGTTAGATGTGGTGGCTCATACCTGCAATCCCAGAATTTGCAAGATTGAGGCAGAAGGATTGCCTCGGGGTACAGTAATGAGTTGCAGGCTAGTGTGGCTGCAGAGTTAGACTAAGCAAAGCAAAGCAAAACAAAACAAAATCACATCTTTGAGATTACAGAATAAATTGCTTAAGCCAAAGACTTTGGGAGTAATTATGGCTACCACTATAAAAATGTACACTAATGATGAGGATGTAATGATGGTGCTGACAGCCACTCCTCATGTAACATTTTGTACATGCTGGGCACTGCTCTCGTCACTATCTAAATATCTCATTTAATGAAATAAACAGCCTAAATAAAGCAAGGATTGGAGCTGGAGAGATGCCTCAACAGTTAAGAGCACTTGTTTTTTCCAGAGGACCTGGAGGACATTGTAGCTAACAACCGAACTCCAGTTCCAGAGGAGCCAACACTCTCTTCTGGCCTTTTGTGGGCACTGTATGCACGTGGTGCACATATGCACATGCAGGCAAAATGCCTATATTCATAAAATGAGAATAAATATTTTTTAAGTAAACAAAGATAGGCTGGCAGCTTAAATGCTATGTCTAACTACACTGGACAGCTTAAAGAAAAACTCAAAGATGAAGGCAAGTTTCCTTGTGAGTGTAGCTTGCACTGGACAGCTTTGGCCCTTAGGACAATGAATTATCGCTGGTAGCTCTGGATTTTGACCCTTCTGTGCCTTCTAACCAGATGGACCATTACAGCTTCAGTTTCTTTGCTATTACATTTAAATCTGCAGTAATTTCATTATCTGTAATCAATCTTAATCGAGAAACAACTTGTTTTAAATACCCAGATGTCCTGATTAGATCCTGAATAATATAGCTCCTAATATTATTTTATTAAAACCAAGTCCTGGATATTCCCTTCCTCTGTATTAAAAGTTAGACATTGGCTCTTGAGACGGCCCAATGGGTAAAGATGCTTTTCACAAAAGCCTGACAACCTGAGTTTAATCTTGGAACTCAATGTGGAAGGACAGCACTGACTCCTATGCTCACACACACTGCATCCCATCCATATTCTCTCTCTCTCTCTCTCTCTCTCTCTCTCTCTCTCACACACACACACACACACACACACACACACACACACACACACACACCACCACCACCACCACACCACACCACACACTAAATAAATAAGCAATAAAAATTTAAAAATAAAGATGGGATATAAGGGCTATCTTCTCTCACCTCTGCGCTCTCCTTCCTGCCTTTCCATATTTACTGAAAACCAGAGGCTAAGGCAGAGAACAGCATCTTCATGTCTTTTTCTCACTGTAACATCTCCCTTATGCAAGCAAGGTCTTTCTAGGCAGACAGCTCTACCTCAAGTCACCTGTGTTGTCACACACAGCAGAGGCCATGTAACTTCTGCCATAGTCTGCTTATTCTTTCATCCCATATGTGTTATTTGCTGGAATTTCAATATATTCCTTAGCTCATCAGCTATTTGGGGGGGCATCCCCATATTCTCAGAGCTAACTCTATTCATCAAGAAGCCATGCCATTCCACATCATAAAAAGATGTCCACTCTGGAATCCCCAGTCATGGACACTCCCCCTCTGCAGCAACTGCGTGTCTTATTATCTATAGTAGGGGATATACAGTTGTTGCTACAGCAAGAAGGCGTACCACCATATACCACATACCACTTGGAGGATGGCCCTATATATATCACAATAGTCCCCGAAGATACTCCACTCTCAGATGGCTCAGTCTCAGCTGCAAGTATTACCAACCATAGCAGACACCATGCAGCTGCACCTCCAAGACTTGTCTTTGGTTCTGTTGTGTCATTATCAAGGTACCAAGTGTTATGCGACTTTTCCTAGGAAGTCTATTTATTCATCCCCAATAAAGAAGGCAACCACAAACCGGGCGGTGGTGGCGCACGCCTTTAATCCCAGCACTTGGGAGGCAGAGGCAGGCGGATCTTTGCGAGTTTGAGGCCAGCCTGGTCTACAAAGCAAGTCCAGGACAGCCAGAGCTGTTAAACAGAGAAACCCTGTCTCAAAAAAACCAAAAAAAAAAAAAAGAAGGCAACCACAGACCAAAGAAATGATTCTCTTCCAGTCTATCTTAGTGAATCAAAGAGTTTATTGCTTTTACTTATAGAAGCGTGGACAACTTATGGTCTAATTAAACTGAAAAGGAGCCTCTTTTATTTTCATCAATCATTATGGGTTTTGTGTCTTCGGGGAGGCAGGGAGGAGCCTCATGAATCCATGAGTCCTTCCTCCCTCCCAGGAGGGAATGTTAAAGGGCCCTATTTTGTGAGGGTCTCAAAAATGGCCACAGCTTTGCTGATTCAATATAGCAGTGACTACATACAATATGAAGAAAGCAGCCACAAGGCCATCAACTCTTATGGATATTTAAAGTTCCCTTTTCTAGTCCCAGAATCTATTCCATTCCATTGTGAGCTAACACATTACATTTGCAACATTCACACAAGATATGAAGTTACTATCAGTCCGTCTTTTTTCAGTGAGCTCTCTGTGACCGCAATGTCCCTTGTTACATCATTCAGATTGATCAAGAGGTGAAGATGAGTCCTCTGCTGTTGGGCTTGCCACTTGGTAATGATTTTTTTTAATTGCTAAAATATGCCAGGTGCCAATTTCCAAGGAAACTGATACTCTTCAATTCAGAAATGTGAAGGAAGGGCTATAAGATTACATTTTCCTTCTAAGAAGTTTGTAATGCTTAAAATTCCACAAGAGTTTAACAGTCTGAATATCAGAAGTCTTATTTTTGCCCAAATCCCAGCAGAATTGTGGTGACAGGAGTCTAGTGGGTCTATGGAGACAGAAATATTTGTTTAAGTGACTTTCATCGTGCCAAACTGCTTCAATGTTGTTTTTCTTGTCTTCATAATGCCTTTGGCACACTCCTTGGTAATCCTGAGAACTTGAGTGATCGTGCCTCCAAAAACAGCAGCATGGTAATAAAAATCCCCTCACCCACTGGTATATAAGCTTCTGATGATTTATTTCTCTCATAAGGTACTTTGTTTGGACTTTTCTTATACCAGTAGGCATGTAACTGTGCTACAGAGTCTCCCAGAGTCTCCAAGCCGTAGTTGGCTGCAAATGTTTGATCAACATCCATGCAGAAGACATAGTCAACCTCATACTGTATGTGATGTGCAATGTGCCTGCTGATGATCTTCATGAGCATCATGCTGATGTCTTGCTACCTCCTCTCTTGTTTAATTTTAAAAATCTTTAATATCCGGTAGCGATTCAGGTCTATCCATGGCATATAGGATGGATCATCCAACATGATACAAATGATGACCCTCTGGTTGACCATGAAAGATGTATTAGCAGAACTCGGAAATCTACCCAAGTAGTACCAAAGGAATCTGAAAAATAAATAAGAAGCAGTGGGTTTCATCTTCTAGTTTGGGTGGAACACATACAGTCTCAATTGCCTGGACTTAGCTTATCCAGCAATGCAACTCAGAAACCAGATATCCACTATTCTCTTGGAGCAGTATGGGAGGAAGTGAGACTATTTACTCTCTTTTCCTTAGTGGGGTTTACAGATTGTAGAATGGAAGAGGGGTTCTTCGGGAGAAGGAATGAAAATTAATGAGGTAAGGTGGCTCATTTTGAGCTTTGTGCAAAGTGAAGGCCAGGAGTCAGGTGTCTCTGTACCGGCTTCTGCTGTTGTGTATTTCTCCTGGTCAGCTTCGCATACAGTCGGTGTAGCAGTTGGCACTCTGTTGCCTGCAATGTTTTGTATTGTGAGCCTTATGATGGCAGCAGGACGGATGGACTGAAGCATTTTCTCATTTCCACTCTTGGAAACCAGTAAGAGATTCTCGGGATAATGAATAGACTCAGGTAAGTTTGAAAGAGGAAAGGTAGCCATTAGGGGCTCTGCTTCAGTAATGCTTATGTAATCGTTAAAAAAGAAGTCCTGGATATTGATCTTCACTTTGATAAATCATGACTAATGCTCATGGAAAATGTTGTAATTGGTCAAATCTAACGTTATTTGTGAATTATGAAAAGTATCACTGAAGTCATGGTACTGTGCTGGATGCTGTCACTCAAATCCTAAGAAGCCAAAGTTGCCCATATTTCTTTTGTGGCATGTTTCAGAAATTTCTGCCTCCCTAACGAAAATAATCTCTTATATCTTTATTGTTTTGTAGCAGCTTTATCCTTTTATCATTGTCCATTATTTTTTGCATAAGTTTTACATATGAAGTGGTGTAGAACATTTTTTAAAGGGGGTCTAGCTGGGCATGGTGGGGCACACTTTTAATCCCAGCACTTGGGAGGCAGAGGCAGGCAGATTTCTGTGAGTTCAAGGCCAGCCTGATCTACATAGTGAGTTCCAGGGTAGCCAAGGATACACGGAGAAATCCTGTCTTGAAAAACCAAAACAAAGAAAAAGAAAAAGAAAAAAGGGGGTCCATTTAATCATTTTAAAAACCCGGCATGGTATAAAGGAATTAAGAAGGTGTAGTCACCCAGTCTCAGCAATCACAAACTGAAAGTGGAGCCACACATTTAGAGACAGTCTTGAGGTTACAAACACATGATGTCCGCCTTGTTTCCCTGGGGCTCTTTGCCACTACGTTTCTTGGTATCGCTGCCTCATAATAACTTCTCTGCCCTCAAGAAAAGAATCAGCAACTAAACTATTTTTGTCATTTACACCTACAATCATAATGATTTCACCCCAAACACATCTTGTTCTCTCATGCCTTTCTCTCTTTGTATATCTTCTACTCTCTGTAGAACAAGTATTTTTTTTTCAATAAGGCAAAACTTTCTACTTTTGAATGTCATTAAATTTACCGAAAGGTTTCCCTGTGTTCTAGAGAGCTCCCATTCGTATGCCACGCAGACACTCTCAACGTCCCCTATAGTCCTTGTACTTTTGTCAAAACGAGGAAACCATCAGTTGTAAGATACTGTTAGCTAAACTAACATTAGTTTTATCTCTTTATCTCTCATTTATTCATTAGTTTTATCTCTTCAGAGTCACTTCGGTCGCTATGATTCAGTCCAGGACATGCAATGGGCTTAGTCCCGACAGCTGTTTGGTCTTCTCCAGCCTGCACCAGTTTCTCTGTGGCTCATGACATGGAGGTTCTGAAGAGTTTTTTATCACGTATTTATCAGGGTATTTCCTAATCTGTTTCTTCTTTCAGGGTTTGTCAATTTTATTAACCTTTTGTAATGGAAAATTTTGGTTTTAATTTTATTTATCTTCTCTCCAATGTTTATTTAATTTGCTAGTCTTAGGTTGTTTGCTTTTCTCTCTGTCTAGTTCCTTAAAATGAAGGTTAGTGGGTGTATTCCTATCTACATGTGTGTTGTATGTGTACATGTGTGGCATGTATGCTTGTATGTGTGGTATGCACATGTGTATGTGTAGTGTGTGTGTGTGTGTGTGTGTGTGTGTGTGTGGCTCCAGGGTTAAAGTCCAGGGACTCATGAGAGGTAGGAAGTCCCTCACTTTTTTTCCTTAAGACAGTAGCACATGTAGCCCAGGTTGGCCTCAAATTTGCTGTATAGGCAAGGATGACCTTGGACTTCTAATCTTTCTGCCTCCACATCCCAAGTACTGGGATTTCAGCTGCAAACCACCATGACCTGTTCCTGAAGTGCTGGAGGTCACCTAGGGCCTTGTGTGCTCCAGGTAGGCACTCTGCTAATTGAGCTACATCTCCAGCCTTGACCTGTTGGGTGTTTAAGAGTGTATCTTTCAGATGAGTGGAAAAAGAAATGCAGCAAAGTTGGATATGGTGGTGTACACTTGAAAAGATTTGGAAAGAGGGAAAGGAGTAATGGGAGGAGACAGGAAAACAGGAGGGGATAATGGAGAGGAAAGATAAATATGGCATGTTTTATTTTATGTGCAGAAGTAGAATATAGTGGGATAGGATGGCAAATAGAATAATGAAAGATGAATGTAAGCATAGTAGTACAATGACATACATGTATGAAAATACCATAATGAAATCCATTATTTTGTATGCTAAGTAAAAAAGAATGTGTTGTTCAATTCAATATTCACATATTTGTGATTTTTTTCTTATTTTATCCTATAATTGATTTTTTAAAAAATTTCATTCCAGTATGATCATAGAAGACATTTGATTCAATTTCAGTTTTATAATTTATTTCAACTCTAGTGATCTAAACATGGTCTACTACAGAGAATATTTCATGCACATGGAAAGAACATTTTCTTGAGTGGATGGTTTTATGTATGTTTTGTAATATTAAATACATACACTAGAAATGAGGTTGTATGAAGGAAGAGAGGGGCATTGCAAAGTCACAACAATGTTGAAAAGTCTGAACAGAGATGCCGAGAATCGGCCGCTCCCCTAAGTGTGGAGCGGCAGACCTTAGCAGTGGCTCTGCACTCCACTGGCAGCTTCCCACGTTTCCCACATTTTGAACATTTGGTACGAGCTCGGAAGTCTTGATTGCATACATCTGCCCAATTTGATGTCTTCCTTTACTTGGCTCACATTTTGTACCTGGAAAATAGTTGTCAAAATTTCATGTTTGGTTTGCAATATGCCCTAATTTCTCTGAACTCAAGGCTTTCTCTCTCTGGTCAGTGTTCATTGTCTATTGCACTTGAGAAGATACTCTACACCCTTCTATCTTTAAATGGAAATATTTCATTGCATTTCTTTTCCTTTTTGAATAGTTGAACTCTATGGCTTTGGTTTTCTCTTTGATTAGGTATTCAGCATAGATTTGCTTTTGTTTTAAAATTACTGACTGATTATTATATGCTCATTTTTTAACATTCTGATTAACAGTCAGAAAATGTAGCATATAAAAACCCTGCTGGACATAATTGCATCTGCCTTGTTTTGCCATGTTCCTCTGACAGTCAGTATGGATAGCTAAGTGGGATTTTCTAAAAGCAGGTACTTATCACTTGGGGGTGTATAGGCAGTAGGAAAATACTGGATTAAATACAGAGATAATGAAGAATAGTATAAACTTGTATTAAGATGATTGGTAAGCCAGGTGTGGTGGGACAAGCGTTTAATCCCAGAACTCGGGAAGCGGAGGCAGGCAGATCTCTGTGAGTTCAAGGCTAGCCTGGTCTAAGAGCGAGTCCAGGACTGCCAGAGCTGTTACACAGAGAAACCTTGTCTTGAAAAACCGAAAAAAAAAAAAAGATGATTGGTTAAAAAAAAAACCTATGAAATTAAGTTAATATTGGAGGGAAGACCATGAAAATCAGATCATAGAAGGAAGCTGGAGAATTGGGATGCTTTTTATGTGGACCAAGTAGGTGGTGATATTTTGAGTTATGGCAAGAACTGACTTAGAATGAATAATTATAAAGTAGATTATCTTCTATTTTCTACAATGAAAAGTTGACTTCAAAAGACGCTTGATATTTATTGCCTACCTTCCCACTGCAAATACAATCAACCCTACAGTAACTGGATGCTTTTCATAATAACTTGCCAAGACCGATTCATTAAAAGTGTCAGTCCACACAATCAGAACTGACCAGTTATTGTGTGTCAAGTTCGTTCTGTATATGTAAGAAACACAGAATTTAAAAGTAAAATACATTTTCCTAAAACACGAGGAGAGATATTGCAATCTCTAATGCCTTGTATCTTAGGGCAGCATCCCATTATATCTAACGTAAAGTCTTGACAGTTCTGATAAACTGTGGAAGCATCATATCAGAAATGGCCATATAAAATCGTCAGGAGAGTGAGACAATTGTGAGTTCAATGTCAGCATGGGTTATAGGTTGAGACTAGGTCTCAAATAAATAAATAAATGAAGAAAAAAAAGGAAAGAAAGAAAGAAAGAAATGAAAGAACAAGCCGGATGTGGTGGGATTAAAGCCGCCTTTAATCCCAGAATTTAGGAGGCAGAGGCAAGTGGATCTCTGTGAGTTCGAGGCCAGCCTGGTCTACAAAGCTAGTTCAGGACTGCCAGAACTATTACACAGTGAAACCCTGTCTCAAAAAACAAAAAGAAAAAAAAGAAAAGAAGGGACTAGAGATATGGTCCAGCCATTAAGACTGACCTGTAGTTCTTCCAGAGGACCGCAGTTTAATTTCCAGTACTGAGGTGACTCACAACCTTTTCCAACTTCAGCTTCAAGAAATCCAATGCCAGGTGGGCGTTGGTGGTGCACGCCTTTAATCCCAGCACCTGGGAGGCAGAGGTAGGCAGATCTCTGTGAGTTCGAGGCCAGCCTGGTCTACAATGTGAGTCTAAGACAGCCAGAGCTGTTATACAGGGAAACCCTGTCTCGAAAAACCAAAAAAAAAAAAAAAAAAAAATCAAACCAAACCAAAACAAACAAACAAAAAAGAAATCCAATGCCTTCTTTCTGGCCTCTATGGTCACTGAGCTCATGTGTATAACCACAACCCCCCACATATGCATATAATTTAAAACTGTATATATATAATATATTTTATATATATTAAAATATTATATATAATAATATATATTTAATATATGTACTATATACACACATATATGCAAATAATGTATAAAATACAAAAGGTTTTTATTTCTTTCATTTTTGAGATCATAATATAATTGCTTCATCATCATTTTCCCCTCTATATCCTCCCATATTCTTCTCCTTACTTTCTTTCAAAATCATAGCCTCTTTTTGTTATTAATTATAGTTGCATACATAGGTGTATAGATACATACCTATTTTACATAACTATACTTACTAATCTATGTATTAGGAAAGAGAAGGGAAGAAGGAAGCAGGCCAGATCATTACATAAGTATGTACTTACATTTAAATAGAAAACATGAAAGGAAAGCCAGGGAATGCTTACATGCAGATTTATCCCTGTGCCCAGGATCAGACTTGTACCGAAGCCCTTCTGGGGATGAAACCTTCCTCTCGCTTAGGCCTATCCTCACACATAGAATGGGATTTCCTGGTGACCCTGATCCTCTTGATTATTTGGAGTGGCACAGCTTGGAATGTAAAGTGCTTGGGCACATCTAATTGTGCTCAAAGTGATGGTCGCAATATAATCAGAAACATATACTTGGGCCTGAAAAAGGCTATTACTAGTAACAATTTTATTTTGGTGACAGCAGGTTGGTGTTTTCCTAAGCTTTACATTTCAGGAGACTTGTACACTTTAAGGATAGAAACGTGCAAGGAAGTTAGGAATAATTAACTTGGGAGACTTTTATATGTTAGTCTTCACTTTTGATGTAAAATTTGAATCTTTTAAAAAATTTTAGCAGACCTGTTACAAAATTAGAAAACAGGATTAATGACCACAAATAGGTCATTATGCACTTTATGCATAAGTGGGTTTCATATCTACAACGGCAGATATGTTTATTTCAGCTGATGCAAACGATTGTAGATTAAGTTTTAAATAGTAAGACTGCCCAAAGTTGGGACTGGGGAGATGGCTCAGTGATTAAGACACTTGAAGCTCTGGCAGAGGACTGCAGTTCAGTTCCCAGCATCCACACTGGTGGCACACAACCATCTGTTACTCTAGTTCCAGGAGATGCAGTGCCCTCTTCTGGACTCCATGGCACCAGGCACACACACACTCTCAACAGGTGCATTGGCCGCTGTCAACATTCAAGAATTAGCCTCAGAGATGCAAAACCTGCATTCTTACATGGTGTTAAACCAGTTTGGTAGCAGTAGTTCTGGTTGGTTTTTCAGTGACCTAAAAGAAGATATAATAAGACATAAAATTCATAATGAGCAATACTGATGAATGCCAATAGCGATAGCATGGAAACTGCTGCCCAGAGGCCTTCGTGGCTTTCCGTAGTTCTCTTGCCTAATCATCTAGTTCTGAGAGAATTTAAAGCTCTCTCGACTTCCTGCTATCTTGCTTTCAAATTTACTGTGAATTGTTTGATGTTTTGTTCGAGACAGGGTCTTACTATGTAGCCCTGGCTGGTCTTGAACTCACAGAAATAGGAAGGCCCTGGAATCCCAACATTAAATCCTATGGGCTTTACTTTCAAAATATCTGTCAAGTCTATCCCCTAACTCCACCCCCTGCCGCCTGCATCATCTCTTTCTGAGTCATTGCGATGCTTGGGCATATTGGCTTCTGTTGCCCTAAGCTTGCCAATGTCACTGTTCAGTTTCACAATGTTCCTGTCCACACGCCTTATACGGCCACAAATTTCCCATGACCTATCTTTTATACTGTTCCAGTTGCATCTCTAACCAGACACTTATCATAGTTTTTCTGGTTCATTTGTCTTTTTCAAGTTTCCCTAGGCATACTGCAGCTTGAGCCAGCTAATTTCCATGTAGTTTTCAGGTTTCATTTGAGTTATTCTTTCCTAAGTAAAATATTTCCTAATCTGTTGGATAAGAGCTCTGCTATTAATAGCTCATAGTTTTTGAATACTTTCTAAATACTATCTAATTTGCTTCACGTATTACACATAGAGATAGATACTATCATTATCATTAGTCTCATCTCCATTTTACTAGCTAATGAAATTGAGGCACAAAGATCTTTTATTATCCTACTCAAAGTCACAGTCATTGAAAGTCTCCTGACTCACTCTTTTTTCTCTTTGCTACCCACTCTAATGGCAACCTAGGGATAAGGGCCCTGTGGAGAGCTGATGGTGAGTATAGTTGGTGAAAGGACTGGGCAGGCATGGAGCTGGATTGTGCCATAGGTTCCCTCAAAGGCAGGGTGTAACCAAGACATGGCATTCAACTCATGCCTGTGAATGGTGTGTATTGGTATGTTAGGCTAAAGAATTCCAATGCTAGGAGAATTAATGATAATAGAAGGAACTATTGTTGGAATATATGATAGTAAATACATTTTCCAGGGGTGGGATTGGGATTGGTGTCTTACACCCTTAGTACCAGTGCTTGGGAAGCAGAGGCAGGCAGATCTCTAAGTTCAAGGCTAGCCTGGTCTACAGAGCAAGTTCCAGGACAGCCAAAGGAATACAGAGAAACCCTGTCAATAACTAACTAAATATCTAAATAAATAAATAAAATTTTCAAAAATTATGTTAACCCATTCCCTCTTCTACCTTCTGCTGCAGTGGGCACTCCTTGAATGTTCATCTTTGCTAGGAGAAAGGTTCTGTTCCATATGAGCAGCTGAAAGTTACTGTCCCCTGCTAACCATTGGTATTGAAACAGGTTCTTGTATATCCCAGGTTGGCCTTAAACTTACTATGGGGCTAAGTAATACTGAACTCCTGATCTTTCTGCCTCCACTCTGAGTGCTGGGATTATACGCAAGCGCCACTGCACACCAACTCTATTCCTTTTTAATATATAACTTTCACACACAGCCCAGGCAGAGCGGGTCCTCTCGGATGTTATATTACAAAATCGCCAGGAAACATGGCACCTGAACCCAGGAAGCATCAAAAAGTAAAGCTGCTGTTCACCACAATGGGTTCCTACAACAACCCTCTCTGAATCCATGATTATGTGGCCACTGCAAACTCCTGACAACCTTTAGTTATTATTACTTCTTTTATTTTTGAGATTATATGACAATTACATCATTTTCCCTTTCCCCTTCCTCCCTTCCAACCTTCCCATACACTTCCTTCTTGCTGTATTTCAAATTCATGGTTTTGTGTGTGGGTTTTCAGGGCCAGTCACTTGATATCAGAGAACCAATTGGTGTACTCATTCTCTCACTCTGAGCATTTCTTAGTTGTGTGTGCTTCTTTATGTAGGGTTGAGGCCTTGTGGTTCCTCTCCTCCACCATCCACTTTTCCTTGTCTATTGGTGCTGTCCTTGTTTAGCTTATGTTTAGGCCGTCATGCTGATGAGACTTTGTGGATATGGCTCCTGATGGTCTTCAACAAAGTCTTGCACCTGTGTCTTGCCCAGAACTTTCAAGGACCAAATCTCTGTCTCCTGTTAATATGCTTCTCCTAATCAGTTCCCACCCCTCCATCAAATATGACTCCCTACCCATCTGCTTTTTCTTTGATTCCTAGCATTCCAACCTTAGCTATCACCAATATGTGTTTGTAAAACAATGCTGGTTTAATCTGACTGCAGAAAGCATGTATTCATGGGTACTCCAAGCCCTTCAACCATCTTTGTCCTCAAAGGACAAGTCACACCATATTTGTAAATAAAAACTTACCAGCATTGATATGTCATCTGCAGTTTCTTTGTACTTAGGAGAAATAAAAAAATAAAAAATAAAAACAGTTACTTTGAAATATATACAAAGGGTTTCCATAAGTCATCTAAATTTCTTATTAACTAGTGTTTCAAAATACACCATTGGAAGTACATTATTGATTGTTCAGATAATGTAGTAAACATGATAAAGATCATTAAATTGGAGCTTCATGTCCTATATATTCTTTTTTGCTTTTCCCTGCCATGTTAGAGACTGAACTCAGGGCCTGGTTCATGCTAGGCATGTTCTACCACCAAGCTAAAATTCTCCAATCCTTTGCTACATCTTAGGAAAAGAAACAATGTGTCCCTTTCCTAATAGTTCTTAGAGACAAATAAATGAGATTATTTAGTATTATTAGTAGAAACTTGTTAATTAGCTAGGAAGTCTTTTTATTTGTTTCACATTTATGGAGTGAATACATTTTGTACTGGAAGTCACTAACAATAAAGGTGTCACCTGTTGCCAAATAGCAGTTTCTCTTTAACATCTTTTGATGAGCATTATGCTGCCACAGTAAATGGAAGTTTCACACTGCTTCTGTAGCTCTCCCCGAAGATAGGGTTTTCCTGTGTAGCCCTGACTATTCTGCCTGGAACTCACTTAGTCTGTAGATCAGTTGGGCCTCAGACTCAGAGATCTACCTGCCTCTGTCTCCCAAGTGCTGGGATTAAAGTTATGTGTTACCATACCTTGCTATCTATAGAATTAAAAAAAAAATCTTTGTATCATTTAGAAACAAAGGATTGGGACAGAGGGCTCTATTTATGAAGACCCACTTGGATATAATTCATATATGTTTGGATTGACACATTTGGCTGATTTATTTAATGGGCAATCCTGTTAACTCTCTGACCCATCCGATTCTTACCAAGAAGACAACAGTAAGTTTTCACAATTGCCTGAAATGGAATTCTCTATACTGGGCATACAGAAACATTAAAATTAATAGCAACAGGATTTATATTTTGTACCTCATTTTTTTTTCCTGGAGGAAAAAGAAAAAGATGAAGTTGAGTAAGTTTCTACAGAGTAAGCCATGGGAAACGCTGTGTAGACAGAGTAAGCAGTAGGAAACCCTGTTTTCTGTGACTTCATCCTAGTGACACTGACTAGCAGTTAGGGCACTGTGGCTCCTTGGATGTTAAAATTCTACTTCTCAGCTTGTGTCACATTGTGGGCTGTCAGTCAAAAGAGCTGGTTATGAAAATACATGTTTTAGTTTTGGGCAAAGGGAAGCTTACACCATGGCCACCTGCCTCTCTCTCTTTCCACTTACTCTCTCAGCTTCTGTAAATGAAATAACAGAAATACTATGACTGCAAGTCTATAATCTTCACTTCATCAAGAGAAGTTTAACAATTACCCTTAGCTCTTGGGGCTACAGGTGGTATATATTAAGATGGGTCCATATTAACCAAACAGCTAACTCTTTCCCCTTCTGTTTCCACCCAGAAATCAGAGGCAACCTGACTACATCCACATGTTATGGGTTATTCACCATTAACTACTTGCCAGAGGACCCCCGAAGCATATAGAAGAGGATCCCTACATTGCTGTGTGGCCCTGAACTCTCAGAGTCCTCACCAGGATGTATCTCCCTGACATTTACAACCCCCCTAATCTCTTACCTCAGTGTCCTCCTTGAATCCCAAATACTGAGACTTTCCAGCTTTGACTCTAAAGACCTCTACACTAGTAAAGGAAATTGTGAATTCTTTCAGCAACTTAGTATTATTAAGATCACAGCAAAAATAGTAATGAGACTGATAGAAGCCTAAGACATACACTGCTTCTCAAGAATAATTGAACACAAAATTAGTTTAGTGTCCTGCCTGGAGGCTCAACTATATTGTTTGGGTTATCTGTACATTCAACTCAGAGTTTTAGCCATGCAGTTTACAAAACCTAGCAAAGCATGCAAGGAATCCTTTCTATCCCAGTGTTCATGGAGGCAGAGATGAGGGAATCAGGGCAAGCCTGAGGTCAGACTGGAATTCACAGTGAGATCCTAGCTCAAAAACAGACAAAAATACCTGGACCTGAGTTCAACTTCCTGTACAAACATGGTAGAAGGAGAGAACCAATTCTTCTATGTTGTCTTCTGACCTTCACATACATATGGACACACACACACACACACACACACACACACACACACACACACACACACGAATGTAATAAAAATGTCTTTCTTTCTTTTTTTAAAGACATAGTTACACTATGCAGCCCTGGATGGCCAGCAACTCACTTTGTAGACCAGGCTGGCCCAGAACTCACAGGGATCCTCCTGCCTCTGCCTTATGAGTTCCACGATTAAAGGCATATGCCATCATGCGCAGTGTAAAGTCTTTTTTAAAAAGTTACAAAATTGTGTCATTTAACCCACCCCAAATGAAATTATCTGGGTATCAGAAAAAGAACTAGATGTCACTCAGTTCGGTTACCAATAAGAACACCCTCTCACCTATTATTTTCCCCAGATCATGACGTAATTCCATACAGATTCTTCATCAGAGACCCATAACACTCATGGTGTAGCAGTTGGAGAAGACAGAATCTTAAAAGGGAAGACACTGTAAATGCTTGAAAGCTAATCCAATGTGTCGGCTTTTTGTCACTCTACATTTTTGTGATATATTATTCCAGTCTTTTGTGGATGATGTCATCAGAGTCTTGATTACAACAGAATCAGGTAGTTGTGATCTTACCAATTCACGTGCTGGAATTTATTTTTCATAACCAGAAGACTAGATTTTGACTGTTTTTGTTTAAATGTGTTTGAGAATTTCATACGTGACTACTGTGTTTCTATCATTCCCACTCCTCTAATGCCTTCTGTGTCTCCCTTCACACTCCCTCTCAAATTTATAATAACCTCTTCTAAAATAAATAAATATATATGTTTACATATGTATGCAAAATCCAATGAATCCATTTATTGTTACTTACGTGTTTAGGGATGACCAGTTGGAATTGGATAACCTAACAGGGAGCTCATCTCTGCAAGCAAACAAACAAACAAACAAGCAAACAAGCAAAGAGACATCCAGATTCTTCCTCTCACCAGCTATTAACTGTCCATAGCTTTTTCTCTAGGGGTGGGCTTTGTGACATGTCCTCCATCCATAGTGGAATGTTGACTGGTATTTACATAGGTCTTGTTTAGGCAACCACACAATTGAGACTTCATGAGTACAGCTTCCCTGTCATATCTAGAAAGCAGGCATCCCAGTCCTCTGGCTCTTATGATTGTCCTGTCCCCACTTTCATGAAGTCCCCTGAGTCTCAGGTAGAACAGTTGGGGCTGGGCACTATTGTCTATGTTTTGACCAATTGTGGATCTCTGTAATAAGCATCTGGTAAAGAAAGAAGCTCCTTCGATGAGGGATATGAGCTATCTATGGGCATAAGGATATGCATTGAGAATACAGTCAGAAATTAGATTGGTTTAGGAAAAATGGCAGTAGTAGGTTTTTCTCAAGGGTCTATGACCTCTCTAGTCACAGATAGGTTTACAGAATCAGGCATGAACTCCTCCCTGTTGAATAGGCCTTAAGTTCAATTCAGACACAGCTATTGTTTACCCTTAAGGTAAAAGTGTCACTATTGCATCATTGGGAGTTGTATTAGTGAGAGTTCTCTAAAGGAACAGAACTGATAGAATTGTTCAGTCCATTGGGTCTGTTCCTCTAGCAACCCCTGACCATCTTAGTCACTTGTTCTATTGTTGTGAAGACACCCATGACCATGGCAATTCTTATAAAAGAAAGCATTTATTTATGTCTGGCTTAAAGCCTCAATGTTTAGCCCATCATCATATGGCAGGCAATATGGTGGCACCCAGGCAGACATGGTGCTGGAGAAGAATAGCTGAGAGCTACATTCTGATCCACAGGCAGCAGGAAGACCAACCCCGGGCCTAGCACGGGCCTTTGAAACCTCAAAGCCCACCCCAGGTGACACACTTCCTCCAACAAGGCCACACCTTCTAATCCTTCTCAAGTAGTGTCACACCCTGATGACAAAGCATTCAAATGTATGAGCCTAAGAGGGGCATTCTTATTCAGGCCACCACACTGCTTTGTGCCCTTGTCAGTCAATGGGCTGTTTCACCCAGAAAACCTGTGAACAAGATGTTTGAGGAAATAAACAAGGACTTTTAATAGATTTACTAGAAAACACTGTCAAAATGAATGAGCAAATAACAACTCTTAGTCAGGCAACAGAAATCACAAAAACAATTGACGTTCTAGAACTTCCCAGCATGTATTTGAACCAGGCATTGTGGTGCGTGTCCGTAATCCCAGCACTTGGGTGGCCGAGGCAGAGGATTACTGTGGGTTCTTGACCATCCAGGACTACAGAGTAAGTTTAAGATCAGCCTCGGCTATAAAGAAGACCAGTCTCAAAAAAAAAAAAAAATGCAGTTGAGAACTAGGGTCAGATTTGACTAAGCTGAGGCAGGGGGTTGTGGGCTTCATAGCAAGATCCCATGTCAAAAAGAAAACAAATAAACCAAGTATCTATGTGAAATAAAAATATTACTGGGTAGAATTACCAACTGACTGGGCCATGAAGAATCAGAGATCAAGTAAAATGTCAATGCCAAGTATCTTACATGAAAAAAGAGGAGAATAATTGAGATAGCATCTAAAGAGGATTGTGACCTAAAAAATAATTATTAAGAAGTCTAGCGTGTGTGTGTGTGTGTCTGTGTGTGTGAATTATATCTATATATAACTGGTTTCCTAGAGAAAATGGAATGGGCCAGAGAGATGGTTTAGTGACCAAGGGTGCTTGTTGCTAAGCCTCTAGACTTGAGTTCAGACACTGGGACCTACACAGTAAAAGAGAACTGATTCCCTCAAGTTGTCCTATGACCTCTGCAGGGCACCCCCAAACAAATAAATACAACAAAACAAATTTAATTAAAAATAAAATGGAGCAGAAATCAAATTTAAGCATTTTTTCCAAATTTGACTTATAAGAAAATGATTAACTTGGAAGCATAAGAATTTTAATAAATCCCAAACAATAAAAATATGAAACAACAAAATCAGAATAAAAACTACACACAAAGAGCAAATTGTTCTACTGTAATGGCAGTCATTCCCAAGCTTTCCAGCATAACTGGATCACACTGGAAGCTTTTTAAACTCCTGATGTTCAAATCCCACCCCAAGTCAGCTGAGCAGCAGCCATCATTGGGATGAGACCCAGACACGAATATTCTCTATCTAGGAAAGTCCAAGGTGCAGCCAAATTTGTAAACAAATGCTGCGTCCCCAGCTACCAAGAAAGACAAAAAGCATTCAATGTATGAGCCTAAGAGGGGCATTCTTATTCAAGCCACCACACTGCTTTGTGCCCTTGTCAGTCAATGGGCTGTTTCACCCAGAAAACCTGTGAACAGGATGTTAGAGGAAATAAACAAGGACTTTTAATAGATTTACTAGAAAACACTGTCAAAATGAATGAGCAAATAATAGCTCTTAGGCAGGCAACAGAAATCACAGAAACAATTGATGTTCTAGAACTTCACAGCATGTATTTAAACCAGAAATACAAAAAAAAAAAAAAAAAAAAGAAAGACAAAAAGTCCCTTGTGTTGCCTCTGGATTCTGAAGGTGGTATTCCACAGGTGTGAATGTCCGACTGCCTCCCATCCATCTGATAAATATAAAAAGCAGCAAACATCCCGTGAAACACTGGATAGGCAGTCTTCAGCCGGTCTACGCTACAGGCAAGTTACCTTCTGAATGGATGCTGATGGCCAGCATTGCCTACAGAGTTGAGTAGCTTTGAGATCGACGGGACAGGTAGTTGAAGGCTATAGCTCACCTTAACAGAACATTTGGAACAAGGGCCACTGATTTCCAGATCACTTCTTTAGTGCCCCCTTCTAAGTGCATGTTGTGCTACTACCGCAGAATACTGCAGGCTGGGTGCTGTAAAAAGGAAAAAAAAAATGCAGCCTTCAGTTCCAGAAGTCCAAGAGCATGTCACCAGAATCCACTCAGCTTCTGGTGAGAGCTTTGTGGCAGTTCAACTCACAACAGTCAGCCAGAAGTGCTTTTGAAGAAGAGCATAGGTTTGAGAGGTGGAGGGGAGTTGCCAGGAGTCACAGAAGCCCATCTCCAGAGCAACAGTTCACTCATAGAAAAGCATTAATCCCTATTGAAGGCCTAACACAACTCAACACTGCTCCCTGGGTCCAAACCTCAGTGTGGGCTTCATAGGGAGACTCATATTCAAATGGTAGCACCCTTTGGGCAGACAATTAATCACCATTATGATTGTCCCCTCTTTCCTCTGGGCCTTTTTACTAGCTGCATTACATTTGGGGGTAATTGAAGTTCACTGTTCATTTCGCAAATTCCACAGCACAGTCTTGGGGGTTGGTCTGTGCGGTGTAGTCTAATGTTAACTATTTTGCTCCTCGAGGTCTGCTTGCTATCCTTTATGAGTAGACACTCATGTACCCAAAATGACGTTTGTAATTCTTGCCTCCTAGTAATTCCTTGATAGCAGAATAAAATTGCTGACATTGGGCTGGGCAGGGAGAGGGTGGTAGAGACAAGAGGCGGGTTTTCTTTCATTGGGGGGTAAGGGGAGACCAGAGAGAGATGAAGGAAGAGGATGAAGGAGGAGAAATGCCACAGGTTAGATGGAGAAGGAAAATACGTCCCAGGAGCAACTTGCTCAGGGAACCGGGCCAACTGAAACAAGTGTTCAGAGGGTTCAGATCTGCCCAGCCCCAGTGCAGAAAGCTAGCTCAGAGGGTTC